>CM037872.1:17532904-18095404 GCA_021292105.1 Anadara kagoshimensis | reverse complement strand
ATTTAAAATGCCGACATCAAAATTATTGCAGTATGTGACAGGCAAATATCGATGTCCAACCCCTTTTTTGGCCTCGGTGGCCGCGTGGTCAGACAAATATCGATGTCCAACCCCTTTTTTGGCCTAGGTGGCCGCGTGGTCTAAAGTGCGAGCTTACGGAACACGGTACCTCTCACCATCTATATTTAAACCCTACTCGGGACAGATCCTATTATGTGTCAAGTTTGTCAGTTGCTGAACTTGTTTTTTTTTTTTTTGGAACTCCGGTTTCCTCCTTCATCGTTATCTGACTGTTTCGATATAAGTAACAGAATTATGACTGGGTCGTAAAACTCAATATCTCCCGTTACACCCTACTCGATACAGTAGTTGACGCTCATCTTTCAATTCCACAGTTGACTTCAACAGAACGCGTTTTTTATATTGTTAATAATTGAGTTGATAGTCCGATATATTCAACAGTTGAACATTTTTTCTTATGAAGTTTTTTGTTATTTTGTATTTCTTTGGGTCCTTAGAGTAAAATTATTCATGATTAGTTGTCCTGCAGGCAACAAAGAACAAATTGCATAATTTCCATAAATCCAAATGGCTGCCTGCCGCCATCTTGAAATCTATCTTTTGTAAGTTCAACAATAGTTTGCATAAAGCATTGTTTTTACCTTCTAATTTCAAATTTCCCTACTCTTATTATGGGACTGGTTCGGTGGCAAAGTAGTAAAGCCTCCGCATCGATAGTGAAGGGCTGTGGATTCGAACCCTGACCAGGTCCTTTAAAATTTTATAAATAGACGCTGCTTCCTCGCCTGGCACCAGGTCTACAGAAGACTGCATCCAATGGTTCGCCCGGTGTCAGTATAATGTTATAGGGTATATATTTTTTGGCACACTCGCATATCTCACGCGGTATACACGAACGTTTAAAATCCTTAGAACGGGCAACTAAACTTGCTCTCGTTATGATTAGCTGAAAAATTGCTGATGCGACGTTTAACAAAATTACAGCAAACTTGCTTTATTTTGGCCAAGTGGTTCAACTGGAGAATGTCTTACAAGGTTCTGATTTTTGGTTCACTAACTTGTAAATCTTTACGAGGCGCATCTAAAAATTTAAAAATGATACGAGCTAAGTTATTACCGCTTTTTCAGTTACATATCGCAATGCTATTATTATGACTTATATTTCTAACATCGGAAATCGCAATTTCTAAACTTGAAACTGAAAAGTGAAGAAATTAGCGATTTGTTTTGGGGTTTTTAGGGGTGGGAGCAATTAAAGTATTGCGAAATGCTACTATTTGTCGGGTGAACAGCGACATTTAACATCTGTTTTAAATGTCTATTTATAACTTGGATTTTCCAGATTCTATTTTAGTTACATTACTGGGATTTATTTATAGAACTCGCATTTTAAAAACGACCGGATATGTGTGACATATTTATTACAACATCTGTCATTTAAAGCGGCTGTGATTTGGATTTATTGGTTGCTATTTTTAGCTCCTTTAAGTACATTTATTTATAGAACTGATGATATGAAAGAATATTTGAGTGTCTGAGTTTCAAATAAAATCGAATTTTTTCAGGTTAAAAAAATTATTGTAATGCGTAAATATAGTATCTATGATTCCTTAGCTAAGATTTTCCTTAACTTAAATCTGGCAGACTTTAAATCGTAATAAATCTGAATTTTTATGATGTTAAGAAATTTAAGATGTCTTTTTGAAGATCACTCGTCAAAACTTTTCATTCATTGAAAAATCTTAGTTTTTAAAAACGAATGTGAAACTAGGATCAGGCCCCAGTTTCACAATCATTCCTTAGCTAAGATTTTTCTTAACTTAAATCTTGCTAAATTTTAAATCTGTATAATGCTGTTAATTTTTAAGATATTCAGGAATTTAAGGTGTCAAATTTGAGATCACTTCTAGATTAAAAGATTTGCATTGAGTTTTGACAAAAATAATAATCATTAGTAGTTCTAAAAATGATAACCAAAGTTTGCTAAATTTAAGTTAAGGATAATCGTAGCTAAGGAATGATTGTGAAACTGGGGCCAGGTCCCGGTTTTACGATCTTTCCTTAACTTAGATTTTCCTTAATCAGAAAGATACTCAGTAGGATCCGTCCAGATCAGGATTCGAACCTTAAATGGCTCCTGTGATCCCTAAACACACGGTTTTAACCACCCGGACAAGTCCGCTCAATTAATGCTAAATTTGAAGCAAAGATTTTACAAATAAACCATGTAATAAAGATCATTACACGTGTAATATCGTTTTCGTGACCTTGGTTACCAGCACGAGACATTCCAATGTTCGCGCGCTATGACGTCGACAGTTGTTTTTTCACTGACAGACTTGTACAGCACCTGACGAGTACTGCTAAATTTTTATGAGTGTATTTATGACAAAATATAATGCTAACTTATCCATAGAACAAATAAAAAACAACATTTTTCCCATTTATACGAGTTCTTTTTTATATGAGCAATAATAAATAATTAATGAAGTGTGCCTGAAACAAACAATGTTCAGTCGACGTCATAGCGCGCGCACATTGGAATGTCGCGTGCTAGTTACCGAGATCACCTCTTTTCACAAAAAAAGTTTTTCCCTCGATTATATAATAAATTGAATCTTACTTTCGTTTGATGTAATGTTGAATTTTATGAAACTCCATAAATAATTTATAATTTATGCAATCCGCCAAGGCCCTTACAAGTATTAAAATTATTCAACGAGTTTAATAAAATTAATATTACACGAGTTTCACACTCATGTAAGATACACACACACACACACACACACACACACACACACACTCTCTCTCTCTCTCTCTCTCTCTCTCTCTCTCTCTCTCTCTCTCTCTATATATATATTATACTAGCAGTTTATATTTTAGTCTTTGGCATTAGACAATGACCACGTGGGACGATCCAGACGGATTCCCTGATCCATACGTAGAATACGATGACGAATTTGATGAACCGGAGCCATGCATATCACCGGTAAATATTTCATTTTTAAGCTCAGCTTTACTGGGGTTTTTCAGTCAAATGTTTTTTTTATGGCTCTTGAGCTTGGATTTTTTAAATCAACCCAAATACTCTGCCCCATACGTTTTCAGACATCCATTTGATACTGGTACATGCATTAATTAATACAAGTCATATACCAAGTTCGAAATTTGTTCAGATCCATTGATTTTTAAATGATTTTTGTATTCATCTTATACTTTGAACCTTGTATAAATTTTTGTCAGTTTTGTTCTAGGGGGTTCGGGAGCATGTTCCCACGGAAAATTGTGAAAAAGTGGCGCAAAAATCATGCATTCTGGTGCAATCTGAGCTGAACAATATGTATTATTAGCGACATAAAGGGGGGTGCGTATTCCCCCTACGCCCCCCGCTGAATCAGCCACTGGATATGGGGGTACCCCGGAAAATTTTGACCCCCTATTACAAGTATAATAATGAAATTGATAATTGATTGGTTACCAGATTGACATTTCCTGTTAAAGCTCTTGGTTTTTTTAAGCATGATACAAAATTTCACACAATATATTGCGGCCCCCCTCCTTCTACGCCTATGTGTGTGTGTGTGTGTGTGTGTGTGCTATTTTTTATTGTGATTTGGACGTGGACTGGTGTGTTTGTTACAGTTTATTAGATTCTTGTGAACATTTGAATTTCAGACAGCCTTGTGTCGTGTGAAATACCCCTTTAAAAATTTACTTGTTGACGATTTGGTTATATCATCGAAGAGCGAGGGGGGATGGACTCTAGTGTACCACAAGAATCCGACCGACTCCCGACAAGTCTCCGAGTGGGTGCCAACAGACTATCTAACGGAAGGAAATATATCTTTTTATCTAACATAAGACTAGTTTTTCTATTTTGTATTTGACGAAATACAAGTTTTATCGAACACGCATGATACAGAATTCTTGTATCACCACACTCTGGTGGTAAAGCGCACGTGCACTTTTTCATTGTGACGTCATTAGAGAGACTGTAGAACAAATGTCATAACATAGTTCAGTGGTTTTCTGTGGTAAAATGTAATTTTTTTCACAAAAAGTACTGTTTTTTTATTATTTTAAATAACCAAATTGGAAATGTTAGATAAAAATATTATATACACAATGTGTATGTACAACCCTTCGTATCAGGTCTCGTCCTTTTTTCGTAGCTGTATCACTACTCGTCGCGCAAGCGCGACTCGTAGTGATACGGCAACGAAAAAAGGACTCGACCTGATGCTGAGGGTTGTACATACACACTGTGTATATGATATGTATTTATTATATAATATTCTCAATATTCTATGCAATAGAATGATTTAATAAAAATTATATCACACACCTGTAATATCATTTTCGTGACCATGCCAGCGCGTGACATTCCTATGTGCGCGCGCTTTATGACGTCGACTGTTAATTGTGTCAGTCATATCGCGCGCGTATTGGAATGTCGCGCGCTGGTTACCAAGGACTTTTGTGTCCATCATCTATTTTCTAGAGAAGAAGGTGTGTATTTTCACGGAATAATTTTTTTCTTGGATTAGATAATAAATAGAATCTTAAATTCGTGTTTATGTAATAATATTCAATGGATTTGAATAATTCATTTATGCAACGAGCCTTGGCGTTTAACAAATTCAATATTACATGAATACTCGTGTAAGATCCCCCAGATAAAATGTAAGATTTCCCAGATAAAATGTATGGACCATTCTAAAAAATGCCATACTTTTAGGTAGCAGAAAAGTTTAAAATACATTTTCTTCAGCACCGACCTTTTGGCTTAAACAAAGCGTCAAATATATGAGAACTCTAAAAATAACACGTGTTATAATTGTTTCTATCTTTTAAGGCGGGTGTTATAAATTACCAATCAAAGGGAGCTAATTTTTTTAACATTACTGGTAATACTGCATGTTGGTGCAAACCGTCATTAAGTGTGTGTGTGTGTTTGTGTTGTTTCTGCCGTGGTCTTGGTAATGTAAACGATTCATTTTATATATATATATATATATATATATATATATATATATATATATATATATATATATATATATATATAAGATATGTAAGAATATAACTTCAAGAATTTTTAACGTTTTCTTTGAGGGGACAGACATTAAATTATTATATTTGTGAAATATGTTTTGTTCGTTTCCCTGAAATTTATTTTACATTTCAGAAATATGTTTTCTTTGCTATTACGTTGGTTATATATGTTCTCATGATTATTGTCCCGGAAATTCACTTTTACATTGGTGAAATATGTTCTGTTCGCTTCCCGGAAATTCACTTATATTTGTTGAATATGTTTTCTTTCACAGCTCCCTTGAAATTCACTTTTGCATTGGTGAATTATGTTTTCTTTGCTGTAACACTAGTGAAATAGTTCTGTTCGAACCGGAAATTCACTTGTTAAATATATTTTCTTTGCTTCCCGTAAATAAACTTTCACACTGGTGACATATGTTCTGTAAAATTTCCTGAAATTCACTTGTTGAATACATTAGTTGAATATAATAATATAATAATACTTTATTGCAAACAGCAAACAATACATTGCTATAACATTACAAGATGTTTTAAATTATGTAACAACATGACAAATAACAAATAAAAGAAAACAATCAGATTTTGAGAAGATGTGATCTGAGTAGCCAGGCTTTGGAAAGATAAATGCAGAGTTTTCTTGTCAGAGATTCAGAGTCTGCTTTTAATAGATAAATACATTGGTGAAATATTTTCTGTTGGCTTCTTGGAAATGTGAAATATGTTCGCTTCCCGATTATTCATTTTTACATTGGTAAAATATATTCTGTTCGCTTTCAGCAATTCCATATATGCAGTCAAAAGGCCCCGAAGACGGTAACATTGCCACAGATAGAATTATAGATACAATTAAAATAATTACTATAATACTATAAATAATTAGCTACTACTAGTTTGTTAGAAGCGTGATGGTGATAGTATTCGCTGGCCAAAACCCTTGCAATGGACCCTAGAAATACCGTATCGGACCGGCGTAAAAATAAAAAAAAAAAACATATACTTTTAAGAATTTTTACTTTCGTTAACATAATTTAAAATCATGACTGTTTTGGTACCGATTCGGTAAACACACAGCGGTACGTCCGGTTTTCTAGGGACTGGTGCGAGTGAAGTGGCGAGAGATTACTATCTTGACCACACCTTCGCACTAATACGAGCACAGATACAGTAACATACTGGTCAATGTCCTAATACAGTACCAAAATGTCAAACACAAACATACCGGTCCATGTCCTAATACAGTCCCAAAAAGTCAAACACAAACATACCGGTCCATGTCCAAATACAGTCCCAAAAAGTCAAACACAAACATACCGGTCAATGTCCTAATACAGTCCCAAGAAGTCAAACACAAACATACCGATCAATGTCCTAATACAGACTCAAAAAGTCAAACACAAACATACTGGTCAATGTCCAAATCACAATCCCAAAAGGCAAACTTAAACAAGTAGGTCAATGTCCTAATACAGTCCCATAAAGTCCAACACAAACATACCGGTCAGTGTCCTAATACAGTCCCAAAAAGTCTAACACAAACATACCGGTCAGTGTCCTAATACAGTCCCAAAAAGTCCAACAAAAACATACCGGTCAATGTCCTAATACAGTCCCAAAAAGTCAAACAAAAACATACCGGTCAATGTCCTAATTATTACAGTCCCAAAAAGTCCAACACAAACATACTGGTCAATGTCCTAATACAGTACCAAAATGTCAAACACAAACATACCGGTCCATGTCCTAATACAGTCCCAAAAAGTCAAACACAAACATACCGGTCAATGTCCTAATACAGTCCCAAAAAGTCTAACACAAACATACAGGTCCTTGTCCAAATACAGTCCCAAACAGTAAAACACAAAATACCGGTCAATGTCCTAATACAGTCCCAAAAAGTCAAACACAAACACACCTATCAATGTCCAATTACAGTCCCAAAAGTCCAACAAAAACATACCGGTCAATGTCCTAATACAGTCCCAAAAAGTCAAACACAAACATACCGGTCCATGTCCAAATACAGTCCCAAAAAGTCAAACACAAACATACCGGTCAATGTCCTAATACAATCCCAAAAAGTCAAACACAAACATACTGGTCCATGTCCTTATACAGTCCCAAAAAGACAAACAAACATACTGGTCAGTGTCCAAATACAGTCCCAAAAAGTCAAACACAAACATACCGGTCCATGTCCAAATACAGTCCCAAAAAGTCAAACACAAACATACCGGACAATGTCCTAATACAGTCCCAAAAGGCAAACACAAACAAGTCGTCCATGTCTAAATCACAATCCAAAAAGTCAAACACAAACTTTCCGGTCCATGTCTAAACCAACATCCCAAATCAAGCAAACATACCAGTCCATGTCCAAAACACAATCCTTAATCAAACATAAACACATCGGTCGATGTCCTTATCACAATCCAAAATCAAATACTAACATACCGGTCCATGTCCTAACCACAATCCCAAAATCAAAGACAAGCATACGGGTCGATGTCTAAAGCACAATCAAACATAAAAAACCGGAACATGTCCAAATTACAATCCCAAATCAAACACGAACATACCGGTCCATGTTAAAATCACAATTTCAAATGGAACATAAACAAACCGGTCTACGGCCAAATCACAATCACAAATATAAATACAAACATGCTAGTCCAAATCACAATCTCGAAATTTAAATATTGTTGTATTATAAAATATAAAAACATAAGTTCCCAGTTTCATATTCGCTTCTTTACCAAGATTTTCTTAATTCTTTATTTAATGAAAGGAATTTGTTAATTTTTTCGAGATAATTAAAATATAAATGGCTTTTTCTTGCCTACCTTATTATATCTATATTGTTGTATATAACTAGTTTTAGATTTTTTTTAATTAACATAAAATATTTACATTTGTAATGTTTTTATTGCATTAGACTTTGTTTGATATCAAATGAAATTATAGGACTATAATTACCATGGCTAAAGTGATCTCTCTTGTTTATGCTTATACGCGAGACGCCATTGATTGTTTGTTTCAGTGATATGAAATGTGTATTGTACACGAAATTGTTTTAAATCTATTCAGGTTAAAAAAATCCAAAATAAGAATTAAAAAAAATATGTAATGCCTTAGAATTTTTCTTAAATTTTGGGGAAAAATATAAAAATTTTGAAAAAAAATATGTTTCAATATAAAACACTATTTTAATTGAAAAAATAATCAGCTTTATCATAATGATTTTTTACGAATTCGATTAAGTAAATATTTGGAGTATGTTATGATAGGACAGTTTTTAACATGTATGATAATTTATGAAGCAGATGGTATAACATTGTTTTAATCACTATATAATACAATATGACAACAATGTAATATGAAAACTTTTATTATGAGTTCATTACATGGTTGGATGTTTTTGGTGGGGGTGATTATACAATGAATTCCGTTATAAATATTTAAGAAATGATTTCAATTTTGTTTTTGTCTATGTAAGATTGGACATATTTCTTTTCTGCACACTGTATAAATCCGTGAATCTTCTTCCTTTGGATAAAATCGATGGCCCGTGTCACTGCAGGCATGGCATGTTAAAGAATTGTCCTTGCACATTGCCTTGAAAATAGGCAACGGTAAAATTTTCTGTCACTTATCTTTTGCTGATGATGTCTCAATATAAGTGAAATATTCTTGACTGAGATGTAAAACCACAATCAATCAATCAATCAATCAATCAATCAATCACACTTCATTCATTTCAGTGAGGCCTAAAGAGAAGAAGCCTAGTACCAGTAATGGTAATATGGGAATGATCAATACCAACATTATCAAGGTGAAAGATCTACCCGAAAGAACAACGAAGCAGGAAATAACAGCATATTTTGAAAACAAAAGAAAGCATTTTGTTGGCAAAATTATAAGCATCGATTTGAATGAGAGAGGAACAACGGCCATGATCACATTCAAAGATAACAAGTGTAAGAATTATCAAAGGGACAATATTTCACAATATCAGTTTAATAACCCTTTTATTATATAGCAAAATAATTTTCGTTTACTTCCCTCTATTGTTTTTTCTAAAAATACCATTTTGTCTTACAATCCATATTATTGCACTAGCTCTTGTATATGAATATAAGAACTAGTGCAATACAACACCAACACAGCGATGACGTCTTCAGCCACGTAACAACAATCGTATGACGTCAAAAACGACAGCGGCATGTGATAAATTGTGAACCGAAACAAAGTTTGCGTGTAAATATCGATATTTTTGCTAACACCTCGGGATTTATCGTTTAATTTCTATGCGATGCATATATTGCTATATAATAAATAGTTACATGCTTCATATTATGTAGTATAGCTCATCAAGTTTGACCATGCTGTTGGACCTTTTGAAATATTGAAATTGAACTATTTATTAAGAATTGTCGATTACGAAGTACAGGGTATACCTGATTGAAGATAAGACGTTTGCTTTTGAAATACAAATTAAAGTTTAAAAATATACGTTGCTACAGTATAATACGAACCGTATAGATTTTAAGACAATATACCTTAACCACATAATCATATATATACATCTGTCTACTGTCGTTCGCGACATTTATATAGACACCCTTATATTTATAATCGATCGTTTCTGATAAATATTCAAATTAAAAGTCAAGCGGCAGGGTCATACTTGACGAGCTATACATATTTAATGTTCATAATATTGTGTAACTGTTTCTCTTATTTCACTTCATTTTTGTCATAGCATGTTCGTGGTTAATTAAGATAGTATCAAAGAGAGCTAGTAAATGTATATATTAAATGGAGTAGGAGTTGTAGGACGCAGTCGAGATTCTTCGTAACCACTTATATTCTGGTGGTCATTATTGAGATGGGGAAGGAAACAGGAGTGTGCGAGAAAATTACAGACCTTTAAAAGGGAATTGACAAAATTCTTCTCACTAGGTTTATAACCTACCTGGGGTGTGATTCTAACCTAGGCAATGTCAGTTGTGATCTTTAAGCTTGCACTTTAGACCACTCGGCCTAAGAGATTCATTTGTTAAAGGAAGGAAGGGATTCAAACCTTGGCTATGGGGGGCACTGTCGTTCGTAAGCGTGCGCTTTAGCTTACTCTTGAGCACCAATGTCCCCCTTAAACTTCATGCGGATGGAATGTTTCTTATTAATTTGTAATCGAAAACATGTATTCTGATAGCTGTAGAACGTGTAATGAGGAAGTTGCCATTGAAGTTTGGAGAAACAGAAACACAGATACATGTTGAACAGATACCCATAGACGATTCACCGACATCATCCGACTCTGAAGATTCAGACGAAATGGATTCAACAAATCGCACTATTGAAGTCAGAAATATTCCAGAAACAGCGACAAATGAGTCACTCCAAATACACTTCATGTCATCAAAAAGATCAGGTGGTGGAGAAGTGGAGTCTTGTTTTGTGTTTAAACAGGAAGGCTACGCTAAAATAACCTTTGAAAACGAGGAAGGTAAATGTACATTTTTGATTTTTATACCCCAAAACTAGTTTAAGGAATCACCATGTCTGCCCGCCCGTCCATCCATCCATCCATCCATCCGCCCGTCTGTCTGTCTGTCTCCCTATCTGTTTAAAATTGTGTCCGAGTCATATCTCATAATTGCCCGTCTGTCGCACCCAATCGATACATTATTTGTGTAATCAATCAACTCCTTTGAACTTTACCCAAATTAAGTAAAACTTTACCCAGTTGTTTTACACATATCATTGTGCACCTCCTATTTTTGGTGAGAATTGATGATTTTGTTGTAAAATTATTGCTTTTGGATTGTAATATGAACATTGATTAGTATGTTGGTTTTTGATTGCATATGGAAATTTGTCATTTTTATAGAAAAAGATACCGATGGTGCGTATTTTATGCAATTCATAGCTCCTATGAACTTTCCAATATTAAAAAAAAAGTTTACCCAGTTGTTATACAAATATGTGATTGTTATTTCATAAATTTAGAAATTGGTTTTTATTTACAGCAAGCTTAATTCTTGTAATTGCCGTGTTATGTATTCTTTGTATATTCACATATTGTAATTTGAAAAATTAATAAACTTGTAATTAATCACATTTTTCACATGGTCCATCAAGTGATTACACAAGCTGTCTTTCCATCCTACTAAATTAAATTGAATTTGCATATTTCAGATATGAACAGGGTATTGCAAAGAAAGCAGGTATTTGAAGGACACGAGCTTCTGTTAAAATTGTTTGAACCAGCGCCACCAGCAGAGTGCTATAAAAACAAGTTTTTTGTCAGCGGCATAGATACAGACACTGATGCAAGAATGTTGAAACTGTTGTTTAAAGTGAAAGCTGGCTTGCGAGCAACAGTTACTGATATACATGAAGGGGAGGAAGATGGAACAGCACTAGTGACTTGTGACAGCGACGTTGGTATGTTTTGTAATTACTCTTAATGGAAAAAAAAAATTCGCTTAAATTTATCGTTGAATGCTCAAAACCTAAGCAAAAAAATATGTAAAATATAGAGAAGATATTAAATAAGCAAGCCCATTTTTCTTTTTCCCTTGTAAATTTTGAGAGTATTATGAATTGCCAATTTGAATTGCACCATTATACTTTGAAAGTCCATAGGGACAATAAAAAAAATCATTTCTAGGGTTTTTTTTCTTGAATCAAAACAATTCTGACATCTTTTAATTCAATTCTTGTGTCTGGATTTATTCAGATATTCCAAGGCTGCAAACAGCATTTGAAAGTGACACAGAGCATAGGTACAAAATTGAACCAGTTCCAATAACTTGTACCATTGAAGTGAGAAATGTCAGTCCAAGAATTACAGAAGAAACTCTCAAGTATTACTTTATGATTGAAAAGGAGAGTGGCGGTGGTGATATTGAACATATAAAGGAACACGATGGTGTTTTCTACATACACTTTGAAGATCCTATGTGTGAGTATGAACAATCTAAAACAAACATACATACCAGTCCATATCGAAATCATAATGCTAAGAGATTGGACAAATTGCAGATATCGATAAACAGTTCAGTTAATGTTTTCTTAATTACAAACATTGAACTTCAGTTAATGTTTTCTTAATTACAAACATTGAACTTTTGAACCAGAACAGATAAATTCCAGTAAAATGTTCACCTTTTTGTAATTTTCCTTTTTTAATGCTTGAATCAGAAAGACCTCAATTAAATTTTTGAACCAACCCTTAATGACTTGTTTTCCTTTTACAGGTGTAGAAAGGACATGTGATAAAACAAGACAGCATAAACTTGGTGGTGACATCTTACAGGTAACTGCCTTTTATGACTGTTTACATGGACATGGTGATTTTACCATGCCGAAAGCAATACAAATCCACGATGCTGATCCTGCAAAAATGGAATTTTTAAAACGTACTCAACAGCAAATGATGAAAGAATTGAACGAGAATTTTATGAAATTGGTCTGGCCTGAAGAGGATGAGGAGGATGGGAATAGTATACTGCGAATAGAATGTCTTATCAAAAAGACCCAGAGGGGTTATAAAAAGTTGGCAAAGCAATGGGAGAAGAATGCCATGAAGGTGATCCAAAGTTATTTGGATAAAATAACCGTTGAGACAAATGATAATATATCATCAGAAGTATGGGATGCGGTTTGGTCCGACACAGAACATTTGAGAGGCGCTTCTTCAGACACTTACATCATTGTCCCGGATAAAACTGAGCAACAAATCAGCATTGTAGGACACAAAGATATTGTAGCTGAACTATCCAAACAGATAAGGAAAATTATTAGAGAAAAAGAGACGGAGTATGAGCGAAAAGAAGATGACGTTGTGAAAACTATGAACATTGAAAGCTTTAAAATTGAACTTTTTAAAGCATTAGGGCATATTGAAGAATTAAAGCAATCATTCCCAAATCTGAAAATAAATGTCTTAGAGAAACAAATTGATTTCGAAGGTCCATATTCCAAGATAACTGAAGCAAAGCTTTTTGTGCACCTAAAATTAAGCGACATCAAATCAGCAGAGGTTGGTCGATATTCTCGGAGGTTCATGAACTTTGTGCAGATGGAATCTGTTCGTGACTACTTAGAAGAAAAGTTGACGTCGCAAAATATCACTGCTGTGTTAGATTATGATAGTACAAAGAGGCTGATGGTTTATTCTACAGATGATAAAAGTGCAGTCAATGCAGCACATGTGGTTAAAGAAGCAATCGTTGAAACGGACTCAAGAAAAGTGCCAGAAAATTCCGATTGTCTGCTTTCATCACCAGAACTAAAATCAAAGATTGAAGAGCTGAATAAACAGTTTCCAGGATTGTTAGAAACTTCGCCTGATTTTCAAGAGTGTTCGATCCAGATATTTTGCGTCCAAGATAATGCCGGTTCAGTCCTTGAAGTAATAAACGAATATTTGACAAACAATATTTTAAGGGAACAGGCAAGAAAAAAACCAAGAGGTATTCTGCGTTTTCTTTATGACCACAGAAGCAATGACATAAAACGTTTACAAGAAGACCTGAAAAACCATTTTGTTGATATTGAGATTGACGAAACAGCAATTTACATAAGAGGGACAACGACTGGTCTGGCTCGTGCAAAACTATTGATGGAAAAAATGATCAGAAAAATTTTTAAGAAAAAGCAAGTGTTTAAAAACTCCGGAATCATATCTCAGATAGGTACGGCACAAGGTTACGAGAAGATTGAGGGTGTTGAAGAAGCCACAGGTTGCATCATTGAAATTGCAACAGAAGATGACGACGAAGAGGAGCAAGAAGAGGAAAAAAATACAAGTCCTTCGCCTAAGGTAAGTGTAATTTATTATAATCAGTGATTTCAATCCACCACTGACTTTTTCTTTTTTTCATGATGACTTTTTTCGTTTATTCGTGTTTCTGTTTTAATTGGATACTAGGTTTGCCAAATTCTTTTTTTCAATTGACGGTTGTTCTGTAATTTCTAAAAATTGGACTGAAATAAAACAAAACACCACAGTTAAACTAAAATGACCTTAATGCCAATTCTTGCTTACCATGGAACACAGGATGTTCAAAGCTGGTCTTTAAAAATGTCTCATAGTTCCATGTTCCTTTCAAACAATTTTGATTATACACGTGGCGGGTGTAGCTAGCTAAACAGGAGGTACTTACCCTTCCGTAGCACCCGGCCCCACTTTGCTGGTGGAAGTCCAATGTTTTACCTTGCTTCATGGATAAGTATGTTTGTTTTTGATAAAAGAATAAATTCTTGGGCCCTCTGTATAGGACACATGTTCATATCAAGCTCTTTTTAGCATTAATTTTATAACTGCATTTGTATATATTTGCATGGACAAGTGCGAAATGACAGGCTAGATTATTATCTATCAAACCTAGTTTGACAGTAAGCATTTTAATTGACATTATTATCTACGTATGTGTTTCTTCAAAAGATTTGTATTTTTTTATTTCTCTCATAAGATATGGGCACAATGTCGGACACCTTCTGAGAAAAGCATTTTCTGTATGCATGGTGACATTACGCAAGCAGAAAATGTTGATGTTATCGTGAATGCTGCCGATGGTCATTTGAAAATGGAAGGAGGGTTAGCCAAGTTGATAAAGGAAAAAGGTATACTTAATAAGGCTATGGCTTTTTTGAAAATTGTTAATCCTTTTATTACAATATGTAAAATTGGTTATAAGGCTACAATGTTGATCATGTTAATTATTATTCAACCTGTGTTAATTTTGAAGCACTAGACAGCCGTTTCGGATAAAAGTTCCTCATCAGTAATGTATGGACCGAATTCATGGAAATTAAAATATTTTTGGGATATTGAACAACTAAACAATACTTTTAATGCTAATGCATAGCTAAGTTTTACAATGAATTATAAATTTAAGAAGAATTTTACAATTTATATCATATAATATAAATCATTAACAGATTGATTGTTGAAAAGGGGTATTACGTCCCAGTCAAGAACATTTCACTTATATTGAAACATCGCCAGCTCTTTGAGAAGTGGCAGATATTTTCACCCCTTTTAAATGCAAAATAAAGGGATGTTTCTTTACCATGCCATTCCTGCATAATATCGGGATCCGGTTTTAAGATCTATTCGAAGGACCACGCGACTTTTATTTTGCAGACAAGTGCAAGTCACAGGGGACTTCGGAAAAGACAATCAAAACCACAGACTGATCTCGGTTGGCTTGGCTTTTTTACATTTGCCGAGTAGGCTACATCGTTTCTAACAAGATACATATTGTAATCATAGTACGTAATTTTGTTTCGATCCCGTATAAATTTTAAAATTGTTTTAACTCGCAATGCTCTTTAAGGATAACATTTATGATAGTAATGAGGCCCCTATTATTTCTATTGTCACCTGTCTGTATGGTCCTTCATTGGCTGGAACATTTATTTAAATTGCTAAGAACAATGCTATTTCAACTAATTTATTGATATTACATATTACAGGTGGGAAAGAAGTAGTTGATTCTTGTAAAAGCTATATAGCAAGCAAGGGAAGAATGATTGAAGGCGACGTCTATTGTGGACCACCGGGTGACCTTAGAAACCAATGTAAATCAATATTCCATGCAGTTGGGCCAATATACAGAGACGGAAAACAAAGAGAGAAGATTATCTACGTGAAGTAATGTTTCAAATACTTGAACAGGCGACATCAAGGCGTTACAGATCTATCGTGGTACCAGCTATCTCAACTGGGATATACAACTATCCCTTAACGAGGCAGTAAAGGTATTGGTTGAAACTGTAGCTGAGTATTTCGAGGATAACAGTGATTCGACGGTCAGTGATGTCTATTTCTGTGACATCCATTTCGACGTAGTAACAACGTTTGGCCATCAGCTAAAGGAGACTTTTGGCTCAGGATCAGTTCTGTTCAGCAAACAGGAAAATAAACAGGGTGGATGGCTAGACTTGTCAAAAGGTAAATTACTATAAAACTGTTTATTAAAGCCTACAAAAACATTATGCAGAGTGTATGCTATGAAAAAAATGAAAACATGCACTTGAAAACAGCAAATGTAAGCAAAACCACACGACACAATACAAATACAATTAATTTAATAAAAGAGACGAATGATTTTACTGTTTTATCTTAAATAGAACGAGACAAGGATAAACGCTAAAAATAATATCCAGCGATACGGTAATAAAAGTACGAGGGCCATCACAATCCTTCTTTTACAACCAATAGCCATAAAACACATCATGTTTTGTTAGCTGATTGAATAGGGTATTACGTCGAGTCAGGAATATTTCAACAATATTGAGACGTCGCCAGCTATAGGAAGTGCAAGAAGGTATCTTTAACGCGCCCCTCCTGCGGTGACATATGACATCGGGTTTTCAGGTCTATTCCTAAGGACTACGCGACTTTCATTTCTAAATGTAAGTGCTTGTCATTACCAATTCTAAAGTCTTGGTAAGATGTCGTTGTGAGGTCGAACCCCGACATTCAATTTATGACGCGAGCACTCTACCGAAGCAGCTACGTCACAGGTAAATAGTAAATAAATAAATACAGAACATCTATTTAACTATTTAACTATCAAAAACAAACATACTAATCCATTTCCGAATCACAATCCAGAAGCAAAGTAAAAACTTTGGAACTGACAAGTAAGTTAGACACGTGAACTTCCACCAGGGAGATGAGGCCGGGTGCTCCGGAAGGGTAAGCAACTCCTGTTTAGCTAGCTACGCCCTCCACGTGTGTAATCAAAATTGTGTGGAAGGAACATGGAACTATGAGACGTCAAATATATCCAAGGCAATCCTGGACACAGAGACATCAATACTGTGATGACGGCCATAAAACTTTTTGAGGGTCTTGATATACTATAGTATTTGTTTGCTTCTATAATTAGTATTTCCGTTATTTCTTATTTAAACTCTGTGTAATAGTTTTCCTCTTAATTGCAGGAAGAGAACCAAAAGCAGAAAAACCAGTTGTTTCGACAGTTTTTAACGGAACTCTTAAAGTTGGGATTGTTCGAGGGAATATTGCTTTGCAAAAGGTGAGTTAAAATTAACAAAAACTTGATGAGTTACTGCTCACTTAGGACACTCCCGTTTTTACCTTCAACTATCAACTGTAAATGCCAAAAAAGTCGGTAAACAGGAGTCTGGGAGACTTGAAATCAATACTTGTAGCTTGAGACATCATACTGAACTCGCATACATAATTCAAGTTGCTTTGATTAGTAGCTGCTAAGAAAACTTTTGTTATAGACGGATGGAAGGACAGAGGTGAACCTGTATACACCCTCTTCTGTGAAGTCACAACAAATAAGATTACACACGAGGCGGGTGTAGCCAGCGAAACAGGAGTTGCTTACCCTTCCGGAGCACCCGGACTCACTTCCCTGATAGAAGTGAACGTGAATGAATATCACATGACATATGTTACATTTTAAAACTAAAGACAATTTTGCTATTTTTCCCCAGAGCACTTGGTTTTTGGACTGTGATTTAAATACGGACTGGTCTGGGGTTTTTATTTTACATACTGCTATCAATAAGAATGATGTTATTATTTTTGTTATATTTCATTGGTAAGTCTGTCAATAGTATATTAATACCCATTTACTCTTTACTTTATTTTTTTGCGATTCATCCCAAACACCCCTCTTATGTGTTTTACCAGGTGGACGTGATTGTAAACCTTACTTCAAAAGAACTAGACTTGGAATTTGATCCAGCTGGATTAGGTTTGTTAGACAAAGGCGGAAAAGACTTGCAGCGACAATGCCAGGCTGAGTATCCAGAAGGAATTGAAGAAAATGATATTGCCCTCACAAGAGGTGGAAATCTTTTGTGCAAGAATATATTTCATTGTTGTATTCCTCAAGAAAAGACACTTAGTGATGTAAGTTACATATAAATACAGTCAACCCTGACTAAAAGGCAATCCAAGAGGGCCTGTAAAGCGGTCCTTATAGGCAGGTGACCCTTGCATAAAATTCAAATAGCACGAATGAAGAGTGATAAGGGTAAAGTTTGAATTAGACGGTCCTTATATAGAGGTAATTAAACTCCCCGCAAACGAAGTTTAGGAGGTATATAGGAATCAAAGAAATAGATAGTGGGTTGTTCTTATCTTAATCTGGAAATACTTCTTCAAGGACTTATGTTTGTTCCTTAATCTATGATTTATGATACAAGTGGAGGGTGTATCTAGCTAAACAGGAAACACTTACCTTATCTTTGCCTTCCTGATGGAAGATCACATGTTTAATTTTCCAGTTTTTGCTTTGTTTTGAGATTGTAATAAGGACATGAACAGGTATATTATGGTGGTTATAGAGGCCTGAACAGGAGAGAAGTGCTTATTCTGTTCCCTTTTCCACGTGTTTAACTTAATTTGCAAGTTTTCAAAGTGTTTTGAGAAATGTGATTGTGACATGAACCAGTATGTTTGATATGTATAAATTATCTTATTTATCGTAAACTTTACATATAACGATGTTTTTACAAATATATTTTTTTCATAGAAACCTTGATGTTTGATTATTTTAGGCTGTAAACGATTTCACGGAAAACTGTTTAACACTTGCACATGATGAACGGTTCGAATCCATTGCCATACCACCAATATCAACAGGAAAATTCCAGTTTTCTGCAGAAGAAATTGCAAGTGGAATGATTGCATGCTTCCATAAATTTGCACAACGCAATCCTAAATCTACGTTAAAGGATGTCCGAGTTGTTATTCCGGACACATCCTTCGATGAAATACAGGTAATGTAATAAGTGTATTACCTTGACATAAATATTTGACCTCCATATTTGGTAAAATGCATTTTGGTCCTTTTATTTTTCTCATTTAAACATCTTAGAAATATTTAGATTATTATACCGATAAAGAATTTTATTCCGAAACGGTAATTTATAGCTGAAAAAACTGAAACGTGTTAGTAATGAATATATATATATATTTCAATTTTTTTTATTCATGGCAGGTTTCGCTATCTAAACAGAAGGCTTATCTATCCGGAGCATCCGGCCTCGCTTTTCCTGGTAAAAATTCACGCGTTTAACTAAATTTGTCAGTTTTCAAAGATATTTGCTTTTAGACATAGACTGTGCCAGATGTAATATTTATAGTATTAGATGGGACTGCTTATTGTAAAACTAAGACTCTTAATTTTGGATGGTTTGATGATATTTTTTTCAATAAGCTGTTTAGATAGATTTTAACAATCTCATCATTTTGAAATTTGACCTTCATCACACTATATTCGATAATCATGATGTCGCTGTATCCAAAACTACCCTGGTTGTATTTGTCGTTCATGCCATGTTCCTGTATTTCTCAATTTTAGTATACACTTGACAGGTGTAGCTAGCTAAACAGGAGTTGCTTACTGCTTACTCTTCTGGAGCAACTGCTTTCATTTCTCTGGTGAACGTTCATCTGTTAAACGAAATAAGCCAGTTTTCAAAGTTTTTTTTTCTTTTTGGGTTGTGATTTGGACATGGATTGGTATGTTTGTACTTATTTTTATATCATTTGAACTTGAACAATGTATTCATCATACCGTCAACAATCATATCACATACACAAAGAACTCAAAAAGTTCGCATTGGACACAACTGGTATTAATTGATAAACCTCGGATGTGATGAAAATCTTTCTGAAGTATAAATAAAACTGTTATAATACAAACATAGGAACATCACAAAATTTTATTGTTTGTTATATTATCGCACATTAGCAGAAGTATTTGTTCTATTCTAATTGTTCTACAGATCTTTGAAGAACGTCTAAAGGAATATGAAGCATCGTTGAGTAGAAAGACTGATTCACGGCAAAGCAGAACATACCTAAGCGATCAACAAGATATATCAAAAGGTTTGAATGTTTGTAATGCCGTTGGTTGAATTTTGTACATGTATTTAGTATTGTAATGCGTCTGAATGTAGTTAGGAAGTGGATCGAAGTAATGATGTTTTACGCTGCAGTCAAGATTCTTTTATTTTGACACTGAGACGAATTGAATTGTGTAGGAAACTTGATTACGCGGAGGAAACAACCAACAAACTTTTTTCACTGTAGTATCATCTTCAAGTAGGATTCAATCGCAGGTTAGATTCACTGTTAGCCTGTGCTTTACAACACTGTAGCACCGAGGCCCTGTATCATGGAGGAATGTTGTTTTATGTACCAATCAAGATTAGTTCTAAATAATTGCATGTATTTTTGTCTGTATAAGATTCACTGTGATCAGTTAGTCTATGCTTTACAACACTGTAGCACCGAGGCCCTTGTATAATGGAGGAATTGAATGATGTTTTATATACCAATCAAGAATCATTCTCAATTTACTTGCATGTATTCTTGCCTGTATACATTCAATTTAGCACTGATATTAGTTTATATATCTATATTATGTGCCTTTATGTATATTTTTAGATTCAGATTTTCCCCGAAAATCCTTAATCGGGAGACCGAAGCCTATTCCAAGATCACCAAGGAACTGTTATAGTATACAGAATATAAATTTAGAAGTTAACAAAGGCGATTTGCCTTCAGCTAAAGCAGATGCCTTAGTCTACATATACTTACGGACATCGTCCTTTGAAGGTTAGATCTTTTATTGCTATATGTCATTGTATTCAAAGAATATTATTTAATTGTTTCGGTTTGTCAGTCATATTGCATGTCAAAAACTTTTTCTATTGCCATCTACGGTTACTCGTCTGTATGACCTTCTTTAGTACATGAACATAAATGGTCATCATAACATTATTGTTGATAAGTTTAATGTCTTTATATATACAATTACCCCTTGATATATTTGACGTCCTCATTTCCTTGTTCTTTTTATTCCCGGCGGTTGGCGGTAGCTAAACAGGAGGTGTTTACTCTTCCGGAGCAACCGGCTATTACACCCTGGTGGCAATTCACATTTTTAACAAATTTGCCAGCTCCAAAGTTTTTGGTATGTTTTAGACATGGATTGGTATGTTTGATTTTGATATTAAATGTGCAAAACAATGAAAAAAATCTTTATTCTAATGTTATAAGATGGACACTGCTAATAATTTCAGGAATCAACTAAAACATGTTCAAATTATAATCTCAAAACGCAAAATTTAAACATTGAACACTGGCAATTAAATAAAAGGCATGAACCAGGCAAGGGCTTGGTGCTCTTGAAGGATAAGCCCTTCCTACACTGCTAGCACCATACAGAACGTTGCGTTTGCAGCCAACATTGTAAATGAAAGAAACAGAACTATGGGACTTCCAATATATCCAAGAAATGTTGACAATGTGCTCCTAAAAGAGCTGATGAAGCTCTCAGTTCTAGAACTTTTCTCTGAAAAGTTCTGAGACATTTACATCCTACACTTTTCCGACTGCCTAGGTTCAATTTTCACTCAGGATAGCTCGATCCTAGTGCGAGATTGTCCGCTTTCTAAATATCGGTGGTTGTAATGTTATTCCTAGGAAATTTGATTCATATTGGTGCAAATTTGAGTGGTTTTCTGTGGGTACTACGGCTTCTATCACCATCCCAGACCTGATCCCCCCAAAATGAATGTCTAGTTAGCTTGACAGGAGGTGCTTATCCTTTCGAAGCACCCGGTTCACGTGTCTAATCTGACTTGACAGTTCCATAGTTTTTACTTTGTCTCTGGATTGTGTTTCGGACGTGGATTGGTATGTTTGTTTTTGATTATAATGTTATTTATTCTAATGTATTTAGGTGCAAATTTGAGCGCATTCAAAGAAAGAGCTGGTGATGACGTGTTTGCAGCAATCAGCGCAAAACTTTCATGTATGTGATATTTACTTTAATTCATTTTACTAATTCAGACATTAGCTATTGTCTCAATCACCAATATCAATACATGATTCAAGAAGAAACAATATAGTGGACAATCAATATTTGTCTATCATACAAAGTCTGTCATAATGCTGTGTAATGAAGATCAAAAAGTGAATTACTGACATTAACGTAATATACAAATTATAATATAATATCACAAAAAAGTGAACAAGCAATGTTTGTTTGCCATAGTATGTCTATAGTTGAGAAACTGTAGGCCAAGTTTAAATGTAGGTTTTAGAATAAAGTGCCTTCATTGGATTGACAAACTATTTAACATGTATGTTGGTGCCTTTTTGTTTTACAGATACGTCGGATAAGAAAAGTTTCCCAGCCATAAAAGCAGGTGACAATATACCAGCCAGATTTATCATTGTGGTAAATCCAAATACCTCTGGTCGTGACATGAAAGCTATCTCTAAAAGCAATGCACACTGCAGAAGAAAGGGGTTGTGAAAGTGTTGCAGTATCAGGATTTTGTAAGTGTCTTCTTGCTATTCTACACCTTTACGTTAGATATATTTAGGTGATTAGTTTGTTAACTCAAATAAATTTCTGATTTTAGGAAACAATATGTCAGTATTCACATTTCGTCTAATGCTGTAATATTAAAACTAGTATGATATGTAATTTAAACCACTGAACAGGGATCTTTCCCCGAGGATATCACAAACTCAGTAGGCAATCATTTGTAATTTTAGAAATATACTGTTGTCTAAATTTGCTGCTGGGTAAAATTTAAAATTCCTTACAAACTCATGCAGAATATTTCCTTAGCTGAATTTGGTAAAATACATATTCATGTTTATATGTTGATGAACGTCATTTGTTCTAAGGTTAAAGGTTATTTACAGAACTGAAATATATCAGTCCTAATGTATTGAAACTTAGTAATATGCGTGTACGGGACATTGTCATTCAGATTAGTTTATGACGTTTCCATGGGTACCAAATCCTGGTCACAGAAACCTGTGAAGGCCAAAACCTTAAATAAGCTTCACTTAAATCGGTGATGGTATATCTATATTTGTCTTTCTAAGCAACTTTAGCCGCCTACATTTTATTCATTTCTTGAAATTTTGACATACAATGGCTTCAAATTGCAATATCCTGGTATATAACCATATGGGTCTTCCTTTTTTAATTTTTTGAATGACTTTTCAAAGTTTCAAGGTCAGATATCAAGGTATATTAAAGTAGCTGGTAAGCTTATATTAAAACATGCAACATTAGACTATTGCAAATACTATATGTAACAAAATTTAATCCAAGAAATCAACTGGAGGTTGAAAATTAATTTTCAAAGAAATGCAAATACTGCACATTGTTAATTTAATCCAAGAAATCAACATGTGCTTACTGTTTTTTTTTATTAAATTGTCTTGTTTCTTTCAATTATTATTTATTTTTCTTTTATTCTAGCGGATGTAGCTAGCTAAACAGGAGGTGCTTATCCTTCCGGAGCACCCGGCCTCACTTCCCTGGTGGAAGTTCACGTGTCTTACCTGACTTGTCAGTTCCAAAGTTTTAATTTTGCTTCTATGTTGTGATTGGAACATGGATAAGTATGTTTGTTTTTGATTACATTGATTTCATGTACAAATAACTTTATTATATTTTAGGGAAGAGTGATCAGAGGAAAGATTTACAAGACGCAATTCATAAATTATATGACGCCATTGTTGAATTCCAGTCATCGGATTATTCTTTTTTGAAGTCTGTACAGATAGTGATTCAGCAACAGTCATCATTCACAGCATTGCTTCCAATCATCAAAAATACTGTTGATACAAGGAAAGAGAAAAAGACTGGATTCTTGTCCAAATTTACTTCACTTTTTGGTAAAATTTATTATGACAGTATTCTATAATTACTATTTTAAAGTCACATTATAATTTAATTTTGGGTTAAGCGTCGTTTCTAAGATCCAAAGATCCAATCCCACTCAGGCAGATCTGATTGTGAGAAAATTTGCCAGTTCATTTGTACACTGTCGGTGGCTTACCTTAGGCAATCTCCTGCACTATTCTAAAACTAGTAAGTAAGTCTGGATTTGAACAAAGGTCCTTTTTGCATTGCAATATTGCCAGTCTATACAAAAATCAAACTGTCCAGTTGTCTTAAATACCAAAGTTGTTAATGACATTGATATCATTTTTTGTCAGTATAAATATTCAATTTTTATTTCTGAAGACGTTTGATTATAGAAATATTCAAAATTGGTATTTTTTTGATTGTATGCGTTATGAACTTCACATGTTTAGCCTAACTTGTTGTCAGTTTCAAAGTTTTACTTTGCTTCTGGACATGTATTAATATGTTTGTTTTTTATTAAAGTCCTTGTACAAGTTTTGATGTTTAAAAAACAGATCAAGTTACCTTCGACTATTATTGCAAGCACTAATAAACAGTGGTGTTTACAAAATATAATATTATAATACCGCTTAAACCGCAATGGCAAGGGACATGAGTTCATTTATTGGGCATATTGAAGATTATCATGACTGAATAGAAGAATACTTCCAATCAAATTGTAGAAACTATGGTTTTTGTCGAATTTTTTTGCATATTCTGCTAAGTCAAACACAATCATATCGATCCATTTTTGAATCGCAATCCCAAAAGCAAACTGAAAATATTGGAAACGTGCAAATTAAGTGAAACACGCAATTGTCTTACAGAGAAGTGAAGCTGGGGGTTTCAGAAAGGGTAAACGTCTGAAGCTAATTTTTCAGAATCGTAACTTTTTTATATTAACTTCTAGGATCAAATGATCAACAAGGAGCCAATAGGAATAGAAACACAGCAACGGGAGAAGGAGTGGCATCCTCCAATTATGAAATGCCCACACAACCTGCTTCTGTGACAACCATCTTCTATGGTGACTCTAAAGAAAAAATTGATGGTGCCATAGAAGAACTTATACAAAGATTCCAAAGTGACCTTAAGGTGGAAATGTTTGAAGATGATATAATAAAAGAATTCAGTCAACACCAGGTATGTTATCTAATATATTGGTGTGGCATCTTGGCAACTGCAATTGATGTGTGATATTTAAAAATGCATTGTCATTATTTAACAATTATTTACAGACAATGTTCTTTAGAATATACAGTCAACCTACCGAAATAATTAATTGTAAAGTAAGTGACAGTAATAATTAGTCATTGTAAACATGAGTCAAGTAAAACAAGAAAATATTTAACTGAATACCGTGTAAATGACGATAGCCAATGCATCCAAAACAAAGCATTTAAAAAGTCAAATATAGGCAAACAACATTGACCTGTTAACTTGACCTTTAATTTAAATGTTTATTATAACCCTGTAAACTAGTTTGAGGAGGGGTATAAAGGAATCTCCATGTCTGCCTGTCTGTCTGTGTAAAATCGTGTCCGGGCCATATCTCATAACTACTTTGTAGGACTGTCATAAAATTTCACATGAATAATTTTCATGGTCCAAAGGTGTGTCATGACCTTGAACCAAGATCATATTGGAAAGGTCAAGGTCGTAGGAAAACATTAAATATTTGGGGCGGGAATATTTGGCTCTCAAGTGACAGTTCTAGTTTTGGACAAACGATTATGCATAGGGAATACAGGTATTAATTTCGTATATATAACAAAAAACGTCATTTATTTTAAAAGAGTAAACATATGCATTGTGTATTAATTGCAAATCCTAACGCTACCCATGTAGTTACCACGTCCTAAAATTTAAATATCGCAAATAAAAGATAAACACACGGGGAATGTCTAATGCCTATAAACCTTGAGTAGATGTGGTGTATGATGCGTCATCACAAGATAAGTAATTTTCAACCCAAAATAATTGAATATATAAACTGAAGCATGTAATGTAGTTAAACATAACATATAAGTGGTAAATACGGGCCTTTTAAAAATAAAAATATGACATACAAAATTTTATAATTTTATAGATAAACAACATAAATTTATCCGATTGACTATTCATTATAAATATTCATACATGATGATCCACCCAATGCACGGGTAATATTAGGATTCGCAGTTTATACATACAAAATTCATGTATTGAAGAATCTTTGTTGAAAATAAATGGGATGGTTTTTTTGGTGTTTAGGCTCATACAATAGTGCATGATTAATAAAACAATGTATATAATTATGTATTAAAAATATGTGCTCGGTTTCAATTTTAGATTGGTCAAATACAAGATCTTTACAACCGTCACTCTGTTGAGATCAAGATTGAAAAACGACTTGGTAGAATACGTGTAACAGGGATGCCCGAGAATGTGGCTAGTGCTGCAGATCATATTAATAAAATGCTTAGGAGTTTTGCAAATACGACTTACAAGGAAAGAGAGGCAAAACAGCTACAACAGATTGTACAATGGTGTTACGAGGACGAGGATGATGAACGAGAGTACGACATGATTGTGAACCGTGATTTGGGTGTGTATGACAATATAATATTGCCATATATAGGTAAACAACTTTGACCTGTCCTTTTGACCTTTAATTTGATTGTTCAATTTGGGAGACTGTATGTATATATAGGAATCACAGGGATTTATTTTGTATACATAATGAGATCACTAATCACTTGTGTACACATTATTAGCTGTGAATCCTTCTATTACCTATGCAAAAAATGGATTCTTCTTTATGAATATTCTTAATAAAAGGTGAAACGGACAGGTCAATGTTGTTTGCCTCTACCATTTGTTTAAACATTTTATCTATATACATTAAAAACAATTTATATGACAATACACGTTTTGTATTTCCAAAAAACGGGTTAACAACAAGTGATTGTAATATTGCGCCTGCTCGTAAATGCCTTAGAGGAGTACGTGGACTATCTCAATTCACACATTTTTCATTTGATATCTAGTGTTCATCCAAAATCGGAAATGATCTCGAAATTTGTTAACTCATTTGCGTATGTCGTCTTTATTTACTTTTCATTGTCTTATTTACTTTGGCTATTGCAAGCAAAAGCAACGTTTTCTGTTATACTCAGTTTCAACATCAAGCACTATATACAATTGTTATACACGAAAAACATAAAGATATGAATCGGAGATGGTTTTTCAAACAAAACGTATCTTATTATATTTGTCATTATGGCCTATTTTTATGTTTTATGTTAAAATGGCAATGGTAATCTTATTTAGAATAACTTAGTTTCATGTTATAGGTTGGAGACTATGTGAATGTCACTTATCCTAGTGAGCTTGAAATAAAAGACACGACTGATTCCTCAACGTGATCACTTCAATTTTTCTATTGTCAACCTTCCTTTTCTATGCAGCAATATACCTGCTTCTCCTGCTTATGGCTTATTTGTTTCCAAATTAATACGCTATGGTAGGGCTTGTTCCCACTACAGTGACTTTGTATAACGAAGCAGGCTGATTGCAAATAAATTGTTGACTCAGGGATATTACAAGCCTAGGCTTATCAGGGCCCTCAAAAAGTTTAATGTCCGTCAACACAGTATTGTTGATAAGTTTGTTGTCTTGGTTTCCAGAATACATTTGACGTTCCATAGTTCCATCTTTCTTTCACACAATTTAGATTACACACGTGGCGGGCGTAGCTAGCTAAACAGGAGGTGCTTACCCTTGCGGAGCACCCGGCCTCACTATCCTAGTGGAAGTTCACGTGTCTAACCTAACTTGTCAGCTCCAAAGTTTTTACTTTGCTTCTGGATTGTGATTCCGACATGGATTAGTACGTTTTTTTTTTTATTAAATCTATTCATCATATACTGCTAATTTTCGTTGTTTACATGCATACCCACAAATTTACATGCCATTGAAATAGTCTATATAAAAACTTGCCTTTAATGTCGAGATGTTGTGGTGGCCTGATGGATAAGACGTTAGCCTACAAGTCCAGGGTTTTTCACCGCTGTGAGTTCTGACTCCCGCTCAGATCACATTTGGGAAAGTAAATTCTCCTTGCCGTTGGCTTTTACTGATTCACCAGGTGTCAGCATGATGTGACATGGAGAGTGGTATGCTTGTCTGCGGCGTACTGACTCGGTAAGCTAGCACCTTAAAGACACCCCGAGTGCGCGCTGGTACAAGAGAGAATATAAAACACTTGCCCTTCACATGCATACACATTCCTAGATTAATCTATAGATATTTATAAAATAGTTATCGTCGCGAATAGCTGTAAAATTACTGATACGACGTTAAGCAACATTCAACGAACCTTTAATTGAAACCACAAACCACAAACTTATCTCAGCACAAAATAGTATTTTTTCTAACAACTAACATTGGACACCACGGAAATTAAAGATTTTATTGTAAGCAACTCATAAATGTTTTTGTTAGAACCGCCAAAAATGAACACCACGAAAAAAATTATTTCATAGTATACAGTTTCATAAAGCTAAATTCTACATTTCAGGTCTGAATATTTTCTTTTTGTTATTTCAATAGAGAATGCTTATCTCCATAAAGATCGTCAGAAGAAGCTGAGGTTTGATAAGGGAGAATATATATTTGATTTTGAAGAAATGGTAGAATATCCAGTAAATGATCCAAGGAAAGTCCTTAGAATTATCCGCAGGGATGCTAGAAAACCAAACAAAGCAGGTATAGTCTATATTGAATTTATACCAATGTTACATTTTACAGTGAAAGCGCGTGGCCTAGTGGTTAAGGCGTTGGACTCATGATTCGAAGGTCGTGGGTTCGATCCCTTGACCGGGCGATGTGTTGTGTCCTTGAGCAAGACACTTAATTTCACGTTGTTCCATTTCACTCAGCTGAAAAATAAATGAGTACCAGCAAAATGCTGGGGGTTAACCCTGCGATGGACCGGCGTCCCATTCAGGGGAGAGTCTTGTACTCTCAGTCGCTTAACGCCACAGAAACCGGGATAAGCTCCGGCCTGATGGGCCTTAATGGCTCGGGACAGACTTTAACTTTAACATTTTACAGTACTAGATGATCTTGGAAATTTCCTCATTTTCCAAGTAGTGCTTAGACCATGAATGTGAAACCCAAATCTTTTCCAATGAGATAAAAAAAAATATAAAAAAAACATTGCATATATACCACTGTTACGTTTTACAGCACTAGACGACCTTAGGAATAAATTAATTGTTTTCGATGTAGTGCTTGGACCATAATTGTGAAACCAAAATCTCTTTCAGGAGTTGAAAAAAATGTCCAAAGGACTAATATATATGTAACCAAATTTAGCCAATGAAATACTTTGCTCGAGGTAGTATACCTTAGTTTTTGAGGATTTTCAAATTTCAAGTAGCAGTTTAAGACAATAGTATTATTATATAGATAATGAGTTTCACAAAGTCTTTACTTGAGTGTTCAATCAGTATTTAGAAGGACGAGGTTTGAATCGCAGCTGTGCCTTACCAAAACTGAAAAATAGGTAATGACTTGTTGGTTTACATTATCAGCTATGGTTCTCATATGTCAAACTTGAGATTGTAAGCAATTTGGTTTATTGTCAGTTGCCAGCTGTGGTTCTATGGCATCAAAACATCCCAAACCTTGTTTTCCAATTATTTGTAGGTTTGGGGACAGTTGAATATCCAGATGGTTGGAAAGAGATGACTAGTGCACAAAATCTTATTATCGTTGACCTTGACCCTACAGACAAGGAATATAAACAAGTGCTTAAGAGTTTCAATGACACAGTTGGGCAAAGTAAAAGAACAATACACAAGGTTGGTAATCAGTATTGTATAGAACAATTGTCTCAATAAATCTAAGATAATCGTAAATACACTTAATTCAAGGTTCCAATTTGTAACCTATCAGTGTTTTTTTTTAATTGTAAACATCATAAGTTTGAGTCTCAGCTTGGTTACTATCTATTTCTATTTTTTCTCGGCATTTTTCCTGTCCATAGGATATTTCGACTAATAGTTGGTCACAGACGGTCAACCCTGCTAGTTTCGAATTAAGGTAGGTGAATTCAAACAGGAAGAGAATAATGTGGCATTTGGGCTTCAGCCCAATAGTGTTCTGGGGAAGCGGTGGCCTAATGGATAAGACGTAAGTCTTCAAATCCAGGGTCTTTCACTGCTGTGAGTTGGAGCCCCGCTAGAACCACATGTGGAAAAGTGAATTTTTTGCCGTTGAACTTTACTGGTTAATCTGGTGTCAGTATAATGGACTGGGGGATTGGTACGCTTGTCTGTGGCGTACTGACTCATTAAGCTAGCACCTTTAAAGTCGCCCTTATTGCGCGCTAGTACAAGGCAGACCATACAACACACTCGCACTTAACATGTTCATAGATTAATCCATAGAGATTAATAAAACAGTTTTCATTGCGAATAGCTGAAAATTTGCTGACGTAAAGCATTATTCAACAAACCAACCAATAGTGTTCTGCTAGTATTGGAAAGTCCCTTTTTTGAATGCAACTGCACTTTTCTCTTCCTAATATATTTTTAGATTCTAAGGATTCAAAATAAGATGATATATCGACAATATGTTGCAAAGAAGGACCAAATGAGAAAAGACAATAAGAACTGCAGAAAGAATGAACGACAATTGTGGCATGGAACGAGTGAAGGGTCTCTGACAAGTATCAACAGACGTGGACTTAACAGAAGTTATTGTGGAAAGCATGGTAACGTATTAATGATATTGGAATACTTGTGTGAAAAATCACAAGTATTTAAATACTTATTAACATAACCCCAAAAAACCCATTTCTTAATTAAACTAAAGAGAAATCTTAGCCAATTTTCGGAGGGTCAAATCTCCTTAAGACAATGAAATACGATTGATATGATTTTATTTAACTATTCTTTATTTTTCTTAATATTTATTTTTCAATAAGTTTGCAAATATTACTATACCCGCTTTAATTTGCAGCACTAGATAGCAGTTTCGAAATAAAATTCAAAATCAATAGTGCTCGGACTTGAATTGTGGAAATCAGTAATTTTAATATGTCGAAATAAGAAAAATAGAAATAACTTATTCCAAACATACTCGTAGTACAATTATTTATTGACTGGTATTCAAATATTGGAATAACTTATTCCCGATTAACCTCATAGTACAAGTATCCCCAGTGGTGCTCAAATCACTCAGAAATATTGCGACAAAGTTTTAAAGTTTTCTTGCCAAAAGTCGGATATCATTTTACAATTTACTGCCTTGATATAAATTAAAAACAAAAACTACCTTTCCGACGTGTTAAACCCAATTCAAACCGACATTGTACATTCATGCTGCATTTACTTTGCTCTTGGAATGATTTGTTATATTTCCGCCACTCTGAATGGACACGAAATATATTTTATAGATGTGTTTATTTCAATTAATTTTTTTTTTCAGCCACACTTTATGTTCAGAGGATATATCTTGAAGAAGCTGTGAATTTCAATTAAATTAATTTATTTAAATTGGTATTTATTACATTTTTTCATTACACTTTATGGTCAGGGGATATATTTTGCAAAAGTTGTGAATTTCAATTAATTTTAATTGTTTTTTTCAGCCACACTGTATGGTCAGGGGATATATTTTGCAGCAGGCGTTGAATACTCAGCCCAGGATACGTATTCTCCGCCGAGTCCCACCACAGGGCACAAGTATGTTTACCTTTGCAATGTCCTTACAGGTGAATTCAAGAGAGGAGCAACAGGAATGAGAGTACCGCCACCTAAATCAGATACAGATGATTGTCTGTATGATTCCGTGGTTGATAATGAAGAACAACCTACAATTTTTGTTATATTTAATGACACACAGGCTTACCCTGCATACCTGGTTACATTTACTTAAGAATATTACTATATATTATACAAAAGATCTTTATTGTTATTTTTGCATGAAATAATTGGCTCTTATAAAAGCCATTCTATTAGAGACATATTATTTTTACGCCATATTAACGCTAACTTTTTTATTTACTATGGGAATATTGTTTTTAAATTGTTGATTTTTTGTTTAAAAATCTATAAATTGAATCATAAGAAATGCAAATTATCTTTTCTTTCTTATTATGGAAAAATTAAGCATTTGCATAGAACTATAATGGTTATCATATACCAAGCTTAGGTCCACAATTACTATTGCTTTAATGATATATAGGCCTACCAAGCATACAGTTCAATATTGTTGTTACCTATCCTTGTTTATTAATATTTAAATTAACATATAACTATGGAAAAATTATCCCTTCTGTACCATCTTACTCTGAACAACTATAAATGTTATACGATAATTAGAATATTCGTGATGATCACACCTGGAAAAAACCCGAAAAACAATGACCTACTTGACCCTAAATACCCTGATGTAACTTTGAACTAGGCCCATTGGTGTATAAACTTGATCAAATTTTGAAAAATTTTCCCGAAAGTATTCTATGTAGAACTGAATAACGATGTTTTTATTTAAAAATATAATTTGGTTAGGTCAATGCATTTTAAATTCGTTTTCATGATAGTTTAATGGAAACATTTTCGATTAAAAGTAATAAATAATAAATAATAAAAGCATGTGCATTCAATTTATGGATATACAGTAGTTCTGTTTTTATTTTTTTCGTGAAAGAATTGACTCTCGATGACAGCATGTCATCAGAGACAATTAAATTTCTATGCAATAGCGATGTTAAATTTGTTAATTTCTATATTGTTGTTGAAATTGTTGATTTGTTTTTTTTTTGTTTTAGATGAATTAAAAGAAATGAAAATAATCTTACTTTATGGTATGGCAAAATGAAAGTATTGTTAAGGTTGCAAATATAACCACGATTCGAAAATATGTTACGTGTGCATAATGTTAAATTCTTCATTTTGCCATACCAAATATAGAAATTAATTTTACTGTTGCAATTATTAATATATAAGAATATAATAAATATAACAAAAACTAAGAATAAATGATGCCATTTGCATGATTTTTTTTAACCGATAAAAATCGTCCGTCAAGATTAAAATTGTTGCAAGAAATCTTATCATTGATTCAAATATTGTCATCAACCCATAGTTAACATGCACGTTTGTCATTCATTGTTTTCTTTAATAGGAAGGAAAGATGAATCAGAATTTCGCCATGACAGTTTGGGTCAAATATAACGAAACAATTGTCTTGCTTTTTAATAAATATGGTATATGACTTGTTAAGAGGGTTGACCTTCTTACATCCCGACTTAACAGGGACAACCTTCGAGGTCATTGTTCCCCTATCAGGAAGGGATTTTGTCATGAAATTTTGGATCGAATATAATGAAACAACTGCCACCTTAGATCTGTCTTGATTTTAAATAGATCTGATATAGATTCATATAAGACTTTATATCAAGGGATAACCTTCACACAAACATGACTTGTTAACAGGGACGACCTTCATTTATCCCACCTTGTGAACAGGGACCACCTTCTACGTCATTGTTTCTCTAACAGGAAGGGATTTGTCATCAAATTTTGGATCAAATATAACAAAACAACAGCCACCTTAAATCTGTCTTGCTTTTAAATAGATCTGATATACATACATATATGACCTAATATCAGGGACCACCTCCATACAAACACCACTTGATCACAGGGACAAGCTTCATAAATTCCTCTTAGTCATATAAGGTGGTTCAAATTCATGTACATGTATCACCAAATAACTGCAAAAAACATCTTTCATTGGTCTGGTTGTCTAAAGCTCTGTTAACTTACCCAAATGGTAAGCGAGAATTAAAAATGTGTAAAAATATTTAAAATTAAACAGTTTTCACTTTAATGGCTTCTCTTTGATCAAAAAAATTGTGTGCATTAACTTTGGAACAGAAAGTGATATAAATTTTGACTTACTAACTGGTAAAGCTAACAGGGTTTTGACCAACCAGGCCTGATGTGTGTGCCTGTGTGTGTGTGTGCTTGCAAACAGGGACCACCTTCCTACATTCCCCCGAGTTGATTTTTTCTAATTTTCCTTCATGTTGTACTGTAAACTAACTTAATTTCGTGTGTATTTATTTTCGGGATTGGAAATTTAGACATATCCACTAGTTAAATTTTCTTGTTTTTGAAATATACAGTAAAACATAATGAGCATAATATAATTTTCGCTCAGTATTAATTTTCGCGTAAAACAAACGCCGCAAAATAAGCGAAAATTAGTACACCGAAAATTAAATACATTTACAGTGTATGATGACGTTTATGTCATATATGTATGGTAAATAAAAGGTTTTTTTACTTCTTTAATAAGGCATGTTTAAACCATAAGCAGGACGGTAAGATTTTTAATCTAATATACCATTTAAACATGGATCTATTTTGTCTTTTGACATGCCTATCTAATATCAAGAGTCTCAATAATTGCATTTCTTCTTATTATAATTCCTAGTTTTGTTAGGTTTTTATTGCCTACATTGGCTGTTGCAACAGATTACTAATATTTTGGTTTCACAAGTTTGGTCCATGTACTACTGATCTGGAATCGTAATCTTAAACGACCTTCTAGTGCTGTAATATTAAAACTTGTATAATATGTAATTAATTCTTATGCATATAACTAGCATTTACGTTACAAATTTCAATTTCGGAGGGAAAATGCTTCATGCATGAGCTTAGGGATCAAAAACATTAAGGAAAAACAAAGACGGTGGTTAAACAATTCAGGTTTAATTAATCTTCTTAGGTCAGTTTTTCCATTTTGTTACATGTTTATGTTGATTCTTTCCTTGTTTACATTTCATCATTTAATTTTCAAATCACTATTAAACGTAGTGAGCTTCCTAGACAGAAGGTGTTTATCCTTTTAAAGCACCTGACATCACTTCCTTGGTGGATGTTCACATGTCAAATTTATTTGTCAGTTTGAACATTGACATTAATGTTTGTTTTTATTGTTACAATTCATTTGTCAGTTTTAAAATTTGAACAAAGACTGGAATGTTTGTTTTTGGTTGTTACTTTGCTTTTGAAGCTTTGGTTTGGACATGGACAGACATGATTGTGTTTGATTTAAGAATCATACTTTAATTAATTAAACCAAGTTTTGTCAATCTTTTTCCTGTAATACAAATTAAATTTTAGATAAACTTAGAGAACATCAAAATAACCAGAAAGGGTTTTGAAAAATGACCTTGACAGTACATGTCATAAAAGTATTGACCAAAACTTTCATAACCTTAGTTTGTTACCATGGCACTTTAAAAATGCTTAAATAAGCAATGAGTTCTAGAATCTGTCTAAAGTTCAGGGTTTTAATATGTATTTATTTTATCTTCTAGTTTTCCTCGAGTGTTTTGATTATCTCATTCACAACTTCTTCCTTACATATGATAACAAATCAATTGAAGAAAAACATAAAGTCTTTCTCAAAACATCTAATTTTCTGGTTTTATTAAAGTTTTGCATTTAATCATATTTTGCAGGAGAATTTTTGTGTCCTGTAAACGAACGGTTCCCTTTCTCATATTTTAAATTAGTCTGTATCATTTTCACTATTTTAGTTCAATTTTCCAATGTCTCTATTATATACGTGGATTTGGTTGTCATTTATGGATTAGTTTAATGGAGTTACCAGTGTAGTATGCGATTAATACCCCTTAACGTTTGTGTGAAACGTTTGGAAAATGTTTGCATCAAAATTTCCTGGATAATAACTTCCATTTTTATTTGGAAAACGCGAACTGATGCAATTCCATCTGCAATGGAAAAAATTATTCTGCAGAAAAGTTATGGGGTATCAAGTGGTACACTAACAAAATCTATTCCATTACAACCAATATTCTACTGCAGTACAAATTAAATTTATAGTAAAAGACAAGGTTAGGGTAGGAAAACGAGTATAGCAGAATAAACCAAACCTTTATTAACCAAATTGATTTAGAATCTTTATCTATTCAGTCATGGCAAAGTCTTTAATACACCATATAAGCTTAAAGAGGTCTTCAAAATGGCATGTGTAACAACACTATTCAGATTTCAAACTTCACAGTTCGTAGTTCAGGAATAATATTAATGTGAAACTGTGGCATGTTCTATGTAATCATGCACTGCCATCCAAAAAATAACCATGTAACTTTGTATTTGTCTTAGGTTTAAACCACAATCATCATGTCAAACTTCATTCATATAATTCAAATATTTAGGTTTTTTGCAGTGTTTGAAAGTGTTTTTCTTTAAAAACATTTTTTTCAGTTTTATTTATTTGGTTTTTTAATTTTCTAGAAAATTTTTAAGATAAGAACATAAAAAACAACAACAAAAAACCTACAACTCGGGTTTAGCTTCATGCTTATGTATCAAAAACAAACATACTAATCCATGTCCAAATCACAATACAGAAGTAAGTAAAAACATGTGAACTTCCAACAGGGAAGTGAGATTGGGTGCTCTGAAAGGGTAAGCATCTCCTATTTATTTGGTATCTTACAAAAATGTCATTGAGGGACAATATTTAAGTTTATATAGATTTTTAATGCTAAAATTATACAGATTTCAGTTTGAAAAAAAATGATATTATAGTAGCAAATAAACTGATATTTTCTTTGTGCAATATATATGCATTATTCTTACAACATACATATATGTTTTGCTTATTAATTCTGATAAAATTATTAAGTACAAATACAACATGCATACATTTATATATTATGCTTATCAATATTATTAAAAATAATTATTTAGTAAAAATTTATGTGTCAACAGTCTCTTTTTATAATGCAGTAGCTCAGTTGGTAGAGTGCTATCTCCGTATGTGGGAGGTCAAGCACTCAGCATTACGTAATGAAAGTCATGGTTCTTTCAGATGAGAACTTAAAATAAATGAGGTCCCGTGTCACGGTGTGCTTGGCACCATAAAGAACCCTGCTGTATACTGCCATCAGCGCAATGCACAGGCAAAATTTCTGCACCTTGGCCTATAGCTGGCATCCTCTCAATATAAGTGAAATTCTTTACTGGGATGTTAAACACAATAACTCAACTCTCCCTTCTTTTTATAATAAAGAATTTCTCTACAGTGTTAACGAGTGGTCTTGGTTGGAAAGTGATTTAGAGTGCTAGTTTAAGGATCACATCAACTTGAACCACCTAGTTACAAAGGTGTGAGATAGTTTGTTGGTTTTTGGTTTGTTTTTCAAAGAACACAATTTGGTTTCTTCTACTACCTCCAGAGCTGACAACCACAATATGAGTAAAGAATCTTGAACCATGAACACATTTTTGAACCACAGAAATGTGCTGTATTTACATGACACTGATTAAACTTTCATTTTAATTAAAAAAAGAAAGAGAAACATTTTCTTAAAAACTCTTTTTAAAATGTAATTAATTAATTTACCCACAGATACATAACAATGTATCAAAAACTAACATCCAGTCCAAATCACAATCCAAAAGCAAAGTAAAAACTTTGGAACTGGCAAACTAAGAAAACTAAAACCGTCTCTTGAGAGCAAAATACCCTGCTCCAAGATTTAATGTTTTCCCACAACCTTTACCTTTCCGATATGACCTTGGTTCAAGGTCATAACACATTTGGACCGTGACCATCAGTCATGTGAAGTTTTATGACAGTCGTCCAAAGCAATTATGAAATATGGTCTGCACACGATTTTACATGGACAGACAGACATGGTGCTTTCTATAAACCTGCCTCAAACTAGTTTGTAGTGATGGAGTGGTGGTGTTTAAAAACACCTGACCTTCCACCAGGGAAGTGAGACCTAGTTCTCTTGAAGGGTAAGCACCTCTTGTTTAGCTAGCTATGCCAGCATTGTGTGTAATCAAAATTACAAATGAAAGGAACATAGAACTTAATTATTGAACTGTCTATCAATGGTGTTTATAGTGATATAACTTCTGTTGCTGTGAACTGAATAACAAGAGATTCAAGCATTATAGACGTCATTTAGAGATAGTTCATTGGTAATATTTACATTGCTAATTTTGTTTTTTAATCCTTAAAGAAATTTAAAGACATGAAACAATTGAACAGTCAAATTTTGACGAAAATGTGTATGCATATTGTTTAAAACAAAATGTGATGTCACATGATCAATGATAGTTATAGCTCATATAATTGATGTATTGCCGGCCACGCCCACAATGTTCCGACACTGACCGCCATCATGGTACCAAAGCAGCGTCACGGCAACTATTGGCGTTCTAGTGTCAGTGACGTCATTAAACGGCACAATTCAGGCCGAGTTTACATTCTTTCTGCGTGTAATTCAAGCATGTCCACCCTTTGTTGGTACATATTGGGTGTGGCCGGCGAACCATCAATTACATCTGGGGTCAGTTGTTCGAAGCCAGGTTAGTTTAATCAATTGATCAGTCCAACATTTAAATAATGTATAATTTCAAATTTGTTGTGAAATTAATGTTGAAAATGTCGTAAGTAAATAGAATATCAACAAATTGAAGCACATGGCTATAAATGTATGGATTTTGTAATGATATGATGATTTTAATTGATATTTTAAATCTGTGTTAATCACTGATTAAGCTAAAGCTTCAAACAACTGTACCCTGGTCTTAAACATTTTTATATAACAAAAATTAATGAATATTTTAAACTTATTCACAATACTCTAAACCAACTTTTATTCTAAGATACTGTAAAACATGAAATTTTTCGCGTGCATGTTTTTTTCGCGTAAATAATATGCGTGAAAATAAATTTGATTGAATAAATATGAATAGACTTTTACGTGAGGGGCTCATGATGGGATCGGGCTCACAACGGGATATCGCGAAAATTTCATGCCGCGAAATGACTTTGATACAAATATCGCAAAAATATCATGCCGCGAAAATAAAGTGTTTTACAGTACTAAGATGCTAACTTTCCGATTCTCTTTACAAAACCCATTTGTTACTATTTACTTTCGTGATCTGGACTTAAGCTGAATATTTGGTATAAATACAACCATTTTCAGAAACAATACACGACATTTAACTTTCAGGATTTTTTTTTCCTCACACAACACACAAAAGTTAATCATATGAGATTAAAAGTTGGTTTGCAGAAAGCAAAAGTGAGTGATGTCACATGATGTAACATGATCAATGATAATTATGACTCATATAATTACATCTGGTCTTAAATAGAATTTTATGGAACAAAAGTGTATGTGTATACAAAATATTATCAATGTACACAGGAAAAAATCCAATATGGACATGCTATGCTTTTAGAGAGACAGAAAACACAAAATTGTCACCATTGTTATAATTTTTTTTTTTTTTTTTTTTATATTTTTCACATTTTACAATATACAAGTGACAAAAAACAACACAAGGACACATACAGTCTTTCACTCCCTCATACACCCACATATAGACATGTAAAGGCAAACAACTTTGACCTTTCTGTTTGACCTTTAATGGGGAATATCCATATACATGTAGAAGACATGGGTAGCAGTAGTATTTGCAGTTAATAATTTGTACACAAGGTACACGATCCTTGTGTACACGATCAGTGTTCACACCATGCAGACAAAACAAACCCACATGATTTCTGAATGCACTCGTCCACATTAAATATTCTAATCAAATATTGAAAATAATCTATTCTAATATAAATTTTTTATATGGATACATTTCCATGTACTTGTACTTTCAATATGGTTTACATCATGTATTTCATATCCCCAATTGTAAAAAAAAAAATTAGAAATCATGCCCAAATAATTTTTACCATTGATTATGGTTTCAAGTTTTCTCTTAAAAACGAAAACCACCGCGGTAGCTCAGTTGATAGAGTGCTCGCTCGGTAAGTGGGAGGTTGTGGGTTCGATCCCCAGCCGGGTCTGACCTAAGACTTGAAAGTGGGTAGTGACTGTTCTTTCGCCAAGCACTCTGCATTACGAAATGAAAGTCACGGTTCTTTTAGATGGGAACTTAAAATAAACGAGGTCCCGTGTCACGGTGGGCTTGGCACGCTAAAGAACCCTGCTGTATAATGCCATCAGCGCAACGCACAGGCAAAGTCTCTGTACCTTCGCCTATAGGTGGCGACGTCTCGATATAAGTGAAATATTCTTGACTGGGGACGTTAAACACCATTACTCACTCACTCTTAAAAACAACATTATTCCTGGAATTTGCAATATAAACATTTTCCAAAATGTTAAGCATAAACAGGTTTTAATCTCAATTGGTACAGTTGTGAAACCCAATGAAATTTTCAACACAAAAATATTAAATTTTTCAAAAATTTCACTCCATTCTGTTTTTCTGTGTATCTTGATGGTACAATTTATTGTATATACCAGTTTTAGCCAGAAGCTCAGAATGATTACCAAGCTCCACAACTTGACCTTTGTGTACTAAAGCTATCCTATCACAGTTCTGTACAATAGACAATTTATGTGTTATAACTATAGAAGTCCGTCCTTTCTGAGCATTTTCAAGAGCTTTTTGTACAATCTGAAATATAAAAAATAGAAAATTTGATTTGTAACCAGTGATAGCTTTTCATTGCTTATGATCAGGGTTCTGGTTGTTCAAATCTCTGTTAACTGAACCCTAACTTAATGGCTGGTGAAAACGTAACAATTGAAATGTTTTGAATTAGCATTCATAGTCAATATGAATGCCAAACTTTTGCATGACAAACTGAATACTGTGCAAAAGCACATTATGATCAGTTTGTCATGCAAAGGTTTAGCATTGATCCATTTCAAAACAGTTCAATTGTTATATTTTCATTAACAATACTTTTAAAAAACAATTCTGGAATTCATCATTGAACTTGGAAGAGTCACGCAAATGTTTACAACAAATACATATATTATGTAAAGTAGTTGTGTACTACATCACCAATGTCTTTGATTTAGTGCACATCCACTGAAAGGACAGAAAGGCACGTCAGATGATCCTGAAAAAATTGCAACATGCAATGTAGGAACTAACTAGTTAGGTGAGGAAAATGTTCTTTTTACACACTGAAACTTCCAATAGAATTTGTGAAGTTAAAAACAACTTGATCATCAAACACAAAAGCATTGCAAGCCCCAAGAAATAAACAACCTGGGAACATGGAGGCAGGCATGTTGTTTACCATGTTATAGTTTCCTGGGAATGTGTATTGCTGAGATTAATATTCAAACGCAGTGATGTGGTCATTTGGCATTTATAGTCCTATGAATGCCATTGCTCTTAAACTGAAAGAAATAGGTTTCGTTTAGTATTTAATCGTAATAGTCAGATACACACCCTCTCGTTTTCAGTGTCTAAAGCAGATGTTGCTTCATCAAGCAGTAATATTTTAGGATTACTTATCAATGCTCTAGCTATGGCGATCCGCTGTTTTGTCCTCCACTCAACTGAGTTCCTTTACTGCCAACATTTGTGTCATAGCCCTACAAAATATAAAATGTTATTGAAACATTAAATACAGAACCTGCGGCTAGATGTTCATAATTTTTTAAACCAATCTGGCCCCGGTTTCACAATTATTTCTTAACTAAGATTTTTCTTAACTTAGATATAGCTAATTTTGACAATCTTTTATTTTAGGAATGATTGTAATTTTTTCTATCTATAACCCCATAGATAGAATAAAAATTACAATCATTCCTTATAAATAAATTCAAAAATAAGTTCAATATTTATAATATTCATGTAACCTTGTATACACATGAAACAAAAAACCAGCGCATTAAAACAAAATATGGCGCATTAATCTAAAAGCGGAACACAGCTGATTGCCAGTGGCAACCGCCGGTAGCTAGCCTTGCATGGACATTTTCTGCACAGTATGATGTCAAAAATATCTGCCTATGGGATCATAGATATAAAAAATGTAACTATTAAACCATGAAAACAATTTTTCGACAAAATAGAGTACATTAGTTATAAGCTTGACATGATCTTCAAAATCAAATTTCTTGAAAAATAATAAAATTATTTTGATTTCAAATTTTGCTAGATTTAACTTAAGTAACTAGAGGCTCCCAGGAGCCTGTATAGCTCACCTAGGTAGAGTTGTTGCAGAATGAAAATCAACAGATTGTCTAATGTTTAAATAAATGCTTGAAATTTATTACACAATATTTATTTCTATCACAAAATTTCAATATTATTTCCTTTCAAAACTAAACCATATTTCAAAATTTTGAGACAATACATCCAAGTATCATCGACTTTTCATGTATAATACCTGAGAAATTTTCCTTATCCAAAAACTGGTCAATGGACCATGAAATTATGGTCAAGGACAAAAGCCATAAGGCAGTCTGACTGATGTACTATCCAAGATCAAGCTATATACCAAATATCATTGACCTACCATTGTAGTATTCAAGATTTAGAGAAACTGACCTAATCCAAAAAGTTCAACATAGTCACTGGAGGGTTAAGTTTAGGCCAAAGACAAAAGTCATATGGCAGACTGACATGTACTCTCCAAGACTAAGACACATACCAAATATCATTGCAATTGGCCAAGTGGTTTTACAGGAGTTGATTTTTAAATGCAGATGTTATTTTAAAATACCAAATGTAAAGACCCAAATGACTATTGTGGCCGAGTTTGGTTCCAATTGACTCAGTAGTTTCAGAGAAAAATATGTATGAACTTATTTTCCCATAGGGTCCAATGTTAAAATATGTTTTCCACTGACGGCCATCTTGGATTTTGTGTGGCCCTCAAAAACACCAATGTTGTAGGGGGCCACCCAAAGACTATTGTGGCCAAGTTTGGTTCCAATTGGCTTAGGGGTTTTAGAGAAAAAGATCTTTGATATTGTTCCCATAGGGTCCAATGTTAACCTATGTTCCCCGTTGGCGGCCATCTTGGATCAGGTGCAGACTTAAAAAAACACCGGTTTCAGAAGGTACCATCTAAGGACTACTATGACCAAGTTTGGTTCTAATTGGCTCAGTAGTTTTAGAGAAAAATATCTTTGAACATATTTTCCCATAAGGTCCAATGTTACAATATGTTCTCCACTGGCGGCCATCTTGGATTTGGTGCGGCCCTCAAAAACCCCAATGTTGTAGGGGGCCATTCAAAGACTATTGTGGCCAAGTTTGGTTCCCATTGGCTAAAGGGTTTTAGAGAAAAAGATCTTTGATATTGTTCCCATAGGGTCCAATGTTAACCTATGTTCCCCGCTGGCCGCCATCTTGGATTAGGTGCAGAATTAAAAAAACACTGTTTTCAGAAGGTACCATCTAAGGACTACTGTGACCAAATTTGGTTTCAATTGGCTCAGTAGTTTCAGAGCAAAATATCTTTGAACGTATTTTCCCATAAGGTCCAATGTTAAAATATGTTCTCCGCTGGCGGCCATCTTGGATTTGGTGTGGCCCTCAAAAACCGCAATGTTATAGGGGGCCATCCAAAAACTATTGTGGCCAAGTTTGGTTCCCATTGGCTAAAGGGTTTTAGAGAAAAAGATCTTTGATATTGTTCCCATAGGGTCCAATGTTAACCTATGTTCCTCGCTGGCCCCCATCTTGGATTAGGTGCAGACTTAAAAAACACCAGTTTCAGAAGGTACCATCTAAGGACTACTGTGACCAAGTTTGGTTCCAATTGGCTCAGTAGTTTCAGAGAAAAATATCTTTGAACATATTTTCCCATAGGGTCCAATGTTAATCTATGTTACCCGCTGGCCGCCATCTTGGATTAGGTGCGGACATGTCGGACACAATTTTTAAAGTGGACCACCCAAGGACTGTTGTGACAAAGTTTGGTTGCAAATGGCCCAGTGGTTTCTGAGGAGTTGATCTTTAACGACGGACGGACGACGGACGACGACGACGCCGACGACGACGACGGACGCAAAGTGATGGCAAAAGCTCACATGGCCTTTTAGGCCAGGTGAGCTAAAAATGATTGTTCAACTTGGGCCTGGCCCCGGTTTCACAATCATTTCTTAACTTAAGATTTTCCTTAACTTAAATCTGGCAAATTAAAAACCTTTATAATTTTGTTAATTGTTCAGATATTAGGAAATTTATGGTGTCATGTTAAAGATTATATTAAGCTTATGACATTTTGTTTTAGTTTTGACAAAATTAATAATTTGTAGTTCCAAAAAGAGCTTGCCAAAATTTGCTGAATTTAAGTTAAGGAAAATCATAGTTGAGGAAGAAATTCTCAGAAGGAATGGGGTTGGCTGGGCCATACTCTGAGAAAACCAGCAACCAACACAACCAGGGGCACTTACTTGGAACCCCCAGGGAAAAAGAAAGAGAGGAAGACCCGGAAATACATGGCGCCGAGACCTTGATGCAGACGTCAAGCTGACTGGAAAGACCTGGAGACAGCTGGAACAATGGCACAAAACAGGCAAAGATGGAGGGCAGTCGTTGATGGCCTATGCTCCAGGAGGAGCGAAGGGCCTAAGTAAGTAAGTAAGTATAGTTAAGGAATGATTGTGAAACCGGGGCCTGATCACATTACGTTAATTATATTAATCAAGTTAATACACCTTAATTGAAAATTGGCCTCAGTGACTGAGTGGTCTATAGCTATAACACACACTTACGGATCACAGCGCCTCTCACTTGATAAAAATAAGGAACTTCAGGAGTTACTTTTCAAAATCTATTTGTGACCGTAGTGTATTTATAGGCAGTGATTTTCCGAAACAAATTAATGACGCATCTACATGATGATGTCAACTTATTTCTATAACACTATGGCATATAATCGCTCAAAATGTGACATAGAACAGGGTTTGACACTAACATTTTTTCAACAGTAGCCCGCAGGGCTAGTAGTTGTTTAAAGTCACTAGCCCTACTTGAAGTTGAGTAGTCTGACACATGTCATGTGTCTCCCTTCCACCCTTCCCAAAAGAAATTGAAAATGGAGCAAAATCCTGAAATCTGGAGAAGTTTAGATTATATATTCATAGGATCTAAAAACCTCTGTATCGAGTAAATGATCTAATTGTTTTGAGATAAACTACTAACCCATCATGCTGCTAGTAATACAACATCCAATAGCCCTGACCAATTTTTACTAGCCTAGGGCTAGTAGGCTAGTGTTAGTGTTGACCCTTGTAGAAGGAGAAACAATGATAATTATAAAGATACTTACTTGAGGTAGATTGGTGATGAAGTTGTGTATATTAGCTGTTCTTGCTGCAGAGATAATCTCTTCCATTCCAACATCTCTAGAATTGTCGCCATATGCTATGTTATCCTTTATACTCAGATCAAACAAGACTGGTTCTTGTGAAACAATGCTGACATTCCATCGGAACCATTGTAAATTAAAAGTCTTTAAATTTCTACCATCTAATAACTGACAAATAAGAAAAGAAAACATTATAATAACTGCCATCCATATCCATAAATATTTATACATGTTTAAAAATTGTCATATAATTTACAGACTGAAAAACATCTCAAAATTGAATCGTTACAAAAAAACTCAACATTTAGAAATGAAAGTCATAGGGTCCTTTGGAAGAGACTTTTAAAATTCATATCTGTGACACAGAACGCACAGTGCACTAAAGAACACTCCCTGCACATTGTCCTTAGCACAGTACTGCAAAAAATTCTGTCACTTCACCTATAGCTGGTGACTAATAGAATCTTACACCGGTAACAGGGTATTAGACAGAGATATCTCAAATGAGGATGAATATTTTCTTGTCCAGAACGAGCTCTGGACATTGAAAATATTCATCCGAGTTTGAGATATCTCTGTCTTACCCTGTTACTGGTGTAGGATTCTTTTTCTCACACATTTGCAATATAAAACATGATTAATAAACATAAAATTACATAAAATGTTAAATTTTCATGTCACCATCCGTGCATGGTGAAAATGACGTAATCAATTTTTGTTGACGTTCTCACTTAAAATGATTGTGACGTCATCAATTAAGCATGTGTAAGTGATTGTGACGTTGAGAAATTGTTGGTTGACTTCGGAATTTTTCTCAGCTTATTAAGTCCTTTCAACGATAAATCCAGAGCAGGTATAACTACGCGGGAAATTTGGCGTGTAGCCTGTCTCAACCCTAGGGTGAGACAAGGAAATCCCACATGGGTAAAAACGCGGGATTTCATGTCACAGGTGTGAGAAATATTGATATAACTTAAATATTTTTGTCTAAAAAGTGAAATCCCATTTTATCAATCAATCAATCAATCAATCCATCCTGGTTTGGATCATAAAACCACTATCCATGAACCGGCAGCCTCGATATAAGTTAAAGAATCTCCAATGGGATGTAAAACAATTACTCCACCCTATTTCCACTCTTGACTCAGATGTAAAACCCCATTCAATCAATCGGTCAATCTGACAAACTACAAATTAATTTGGCATGACCTAAAATATAAAAAAAATCTAGATACTAAAATCCAGAAAATATTGACTAACCACTTCTCCATGTTCTGGGTCATAAAATCTGTCTAAAATCTGAAAAATAATTTTTACCACACCCTCTGGTTCTGAATCATGTGAATCTGATGAACTACATATTAATTTGAACTAAACTTTAGAATTACGATCCCCCTCCAACAGGTTTCAGTCAAAGGGCCATAACTCCCAGGAAAATGATCAAACCAACTCGGGATAAAGATATGAGCATCTCATATCAATGTTGATGCTTTGCGCTAAGTATTATGAAATAGTGCTTCACAATTTTTTATATTTTGCACAGAAGAGTTTCCAATGAAAGGATTGATGGAAGGAAAGATGCATGGATGGATGGATGGACGGAAACTAAAATTTAATATCCCCCTCTGTTTTAGAAAGGCAGGGGATAAAAATAATCTAAATAAAATCCAGAAAATATTTACTAACCACTTCTCCGTGTTCTGGGTCATAAAACCTGTCTAACATCTGAAATATGGTACTTTTACCACACCCACTGGCTCCGATTATTGCCAACGTCTCTCCTGGTTGAACCGTTAAATTAAAGTCATCCAGGACAGACACACTCGGTCGAGCTGGATATCTAAATGTCACATTTTTCAGCTGTATCTCTCCAGAAAAAGTCTGACCTTCCTGCAAAAAAAAAAAACCTGCTAATATTATTTGGTACATTAACAAGAGTTTAGGTGGACAAATAGTGTTTTATGTCCCAGTCAAGATTCTTTCACTTACCCAGAAGCAGAAAGTTCTGGGATGGTGGAGGAAACTGGAGTGTCTGGAGAAAAGAAAAATAAGCAGGAAAATTCTAATTCTATTATCTGCCTAAGTGGGACTAAATTACATATTATACCAGTGTTAATTTTACAGCACTAGACGGCCGCTACGGAATACAATTCTTCATCAATAGTGCTTGGGCCAAAATTATGAAACTAAAATTGTTTTCAAGATGTTTAAAAGATACCCAAAGGACCATATTTTACCAAATTTAGCTAAGGAAATACTTTGTATGAGGGAGTATACCTAGGTAATGACAGAGATCCTGATCTGCTCAAAACTAGTTTCTATTCTTCAACAACAATGATATATGAGCCACAGTGACAGAAGAATGAACAATGTAGGTTACCTGTACAAAGAGCAAAGACTTTTAAAATTTGCCAGGTACATTAAACAATTCAAATTTTTACATGAGACCATCAAACCTCTTTAAGCTTGATACTGATGTTGATTCCTGGCTGAGAGTTATCAAATTTAACCAATAACTTTAAAATCTGTCCATTGGCCTGGGGTATGAGGAATGTTGTTTCATGCCCCAGTCAAGATTTTTCACTCATATTGAGGTTGTCAGTTCAGGGATGGTGGAGGAAACTGGATTGCTTTAGTAAACAAACTGACAATCTGTCTCACAGCATGATTGGCCCGGAGTAGGATTTGGACCCAGTTGGTAAGAGGCGATATGTTCCATAAGCATGTGTGTTAGACCACTAAGCTACTGAGGGATCTGTGGTATGACATAAGATCTGTGGTATACCGGTACCATGCACAGTTCAGTGAAAGGTCTACACATGATCTATCAGTTTAACTCTCACAAGAATTAAATATATAACTTTTTAAAAACCTAGTAATGGCCTTGACCCTATTTTGAAAGTCTGTTCATGAAAACAAAAAGTTGAAAAAAATATCTTTATATTTTCTCTCTAAATCTAGAACTGTCTCTTGAGAGCCAAATACCCCTTGCCCCAACATTGACCTACTAACCTTGACCTTTGACTTATGCACATAGATTTGGTATGTGACACATCATCTTATGTTGGTTTACATTTGTGCCAAGTTTGATCAAAACTCATCAATGATTATATGGAGTGGACAGGATATTTACGGATGAACAACCAGATGGACAGACAGACATACAGGGTGATTCCTATATACCTCCCTAAACATAATTAAGTCATGACATTGACCATTGAATAAATCAGTTAACGAGTTACATGTAATCTATGTGTTTAGTTCTCACTAGAGTTGTCCCGTCTTTACTGTTCACTTCAATATCTGGCGTGTGATCAATCAATGAGAAAAGTTGTGAAGCCGCTTGTCTCCCCTTCTTATAATCGGGTGCGTATGAACTGTGTCGGCCGATCAGTGTACTACCAAACATAATAGCTGAGAATACTCTACAATATATTACACAAGAAACAGTAAAAAACAAGAGAGTTTTAATTGTTGAACAATCAGACAAATGTGAAAAATTATGTCTTTATAAAAATATATTTGAGTTTAAGGCAGGTGTAGTTTTACTTGCATTCGGAAATTTTCTCCACCACATGTAAAATAATATTTATTTTCAATCTTATGTATCATTGATGGAATAAAGCATTGAAGATTCAGATGGCCAGGGCATATTTTAGAATTGAAGGAAGTTGCATCACCAAAGCTGTCCTTAGATAGACAATGCCGCGAAAAAGACCCTAGGGGCAGTCTAAAAAAACAACCTGGTGCAGAAAAGTTAAAGGAGAACTGAACTTGGCATGGGGAGAGTCAGTGGTCACAGCCAAGAATAGAGGTGTGTAGTGAAGTCTTGTGTTGACCTTATGCTCCACCAGAAGCGAAGAGGATAGGTAGGTAGATCAATCTTAAAGTCAGTTTATAAATCTGCAAATATACACCCTGCCAATAGGTCGGAAATAACAAAACAGCAAAAAATTACAAACATTTTCAGTATTCAATGTCTTAGGATTTTTAGCAAAACTGAAAAAATTATGATTTTTATGAATATTAAACAGCCTGTAAAACTATTAACTAGTTTTTCTTAATTGATTATTTCTAACATCTAACCATCTTGTTTGAAACTTAAGCAGTCTCTTGAGAGACAAATGTCTTCTAACAACATTTTCGAGTTATTTTTAAGATTTGACCTTGGATCTTGACCTTTGACCTATGAACCTAAATTCTGTATGACACATCATCTCATGTTGTTTGACATTTGTGCCAAGTTTGACTAAAATCTATCAATAGATGCAGACACACTATTGGGATGAATGGACAGATGAGAGTGATTGCTATACAGTCAAACCTGTCTCTTAAGATTACCAAAGGGAATTAGTAAAAGTGGTCTTTATGGCCAGGTGGTCTTTATATACAGGTTCACATAATGTGAATTAAGAACAATTGGGATACAATTCTACTGGCCTTTATAGGCAGATGGCCCTTATATAGAGGTGGCTTTTAAGGCAGCTTGGGCTGTTTACCACTCTAAGCTTTGTTTGCAGGGGAGGGGGTGTGGTAAAAATTATTCATTAAAACCTTGTCGCCTTACCTGAACACATCTTCAAATCTAAGATCTTCATTTTGGACAAGGTAAGCTCCATAAATAAAAGCTGCAGCATAAGCAAAGATTGATATTGCTTGTGTGAAACCATACAAAATAGACTGAGCAAATGATTTCTTCATTCCAGTACTAAAAAAGAAAAAATAACAAGCAAATTTAGTGAATTAGGATCCCTGCCAGCAGGTTCTTTTTTATGATTTGCACTCATGTTCAAAGAGCAATAACTCCCTGAAAATGAGCAAACCAACTCGGATTAACATATCCACTATCAATGTTGATGCTTTGCATCAAGTTTCATGAAAAAGTGCTTCATAGTTTTAGAGAATTTTCACAGACAAGAATTTTGGACAAAATGTGTTTCATAGTTTTAGAGAATTTTCACAGACAAGAATTTTTGACGGACTGAAAGACAAAAGGAAGGACAGATGACTGAAACTTGAATTTAATATGTTCGAAAGGTGGGGGGTAAAAAAATAATAAAAGATAAAAAATGAGAAAATTTGTACTGTCGATATTGAAAATTCCTGAACTAGATTGAGTTCAAAGCCCTGGACTTAATAACAATTACAACTTGAATAAATTTTTACTCAAAAACTGGAGTACCTGAAGCAAAACCAGTGACCTTCCACAAGCAAACTGACAAACGCCCTGACATTAGAGGTTTTTTAAAATTTTGGCTGTGAGAGGCACTGTGAACCATAAGCAGTTGAAAATTCCTGAAGTTGCAGGCCTAGGAATTAAAAAAATTTACAATCAGAACTTGGATAAATTTTCACTCAAAACTGGAGTACCTTAAGAAAAACCACTGTCTTTGGCAAAGGAACTGACAAATTTCCACACACTATGATCTGACCCAGTGGGATTCAAACTGGCACTGTGTCATATATAATTGCATGCTTAGGATCACTTATCCACTGAGGTACTACATTGATCTTGATTCACCACTGGTATAAAAAGATACACTCCATGTTGGTTATATAGCGGGACTGACATTGTTATGGTGTTGAAGTGTGGTATATAGTAGATATAATATAGAGTGATTTACTGCCAGACTTCTGGTTCAAAACTTTTATTTTTGATGCAAAACACTCGTTTTTTTTTTTTTTTACCTGGGAGGACAACTTGGTTCAATCCGCAGCTGGAGCACTCAGTGAGGAAATAGATAGGTTAGGTGTTTCCTACCTCCTGTCACAAGTATAATAAAGTTTTTTAAAAATGCTAAAAAAAATCTTAACAATTCCTCAACTTTTTTCCAATTTATTTTACCTATAAATCTGTTCCATGTATTTGTTGAATTTGTACAGAAATTCTTCTTCTCTGCAAAGGGAGGCAACTGTCCTTATATTGTCTATTGCCTCTGAAAATACCTGAAATTGTAAATAAACAACATGATAAATATGATATAAAATAAAAGGTCCAATGGGCCTGATACGCTCACCTGGCTAGTTTAAATGCTTTAGGCAATCATCAAACTGAAGCTTCAATCTGAGGTAAGGTTGGGTTGGTGGGTGGGTTTTTTATTTCTCAATTGTGTCTATCATCTGCTCTAATTTAAGTCCCATTCCAAGATCTCTTGTGTCACAAAAGGGCCTTAAAAAACATCTCGAAACTTGTTTATTGGGTGCTTTTAATTCTGGTTACAAACCATACTTGCCTACCATCTTTGAGACTAGGAGTAAGTTTGGATAAATTTCAATAGTTGATTCTGCAAATCTTTTGGCCACAAACCATCTCCTTGGGTCCTACCAGTTTTAGGGTCCAAAAATTTAGGGAAATATAGGAATATGAGGTCACAATTATAGGAGTTTTCACTGAAATTATAGGAATATTTTGAAATAGTTTACACATAAAATACACATCCATCACCTCCTTTCCTTCCCTTTAGCCATTCCCTTTCCTCTTTTACTAACAAACATAAAATATTGGCAACTGCAATGTACACTTACTGCTGAAGAACTATATAAATGTTAATCTTGCTTCAGATATGTACTAAATGCAGAGAAAATGTCTCATTCTGAATTCTTGAAGCTACCAGTAACAAAAATATAGGAAAATATAGGAAATATAGGAGGTTTTTTTAAATTATACAGGAAAATATTGGAAAGGATCAAAATCATAGGAAAAAGAAGAAAATATAGGAATAGTATGGCCACTGCATCTCTAACAGGGTTTGTACAGACATTTGGACTCCAAATTTAAGGACTTTTCCAGGCCTGTACGAACCCTTTCTAACAAAAAACTCTATGAGAGGATTGACACCATACCTCTATCGCAGGCCATCAAAAGAAGAAAATGAAAATGGGTAGGACATGTTTGCAGAAGGTACCCTGAATCCATCCCAAGGGAATCAATGCGATGGACACCAACAGGAAAGAGAAAGAGATGCAGACCAAAAAAGACATGGAGACGAGCCACCAATAAAGAAATTAAAGACAAAGTTGGACGTGGGTACAAATACAACGCTGGTCTCAAGACATACAGAAATGGAAGTCTCTGGTGATGACCATAAGTGCAGAGAAGAAAATTAGTGTGTTGTAATTTCAACAGTAAATTTACAAAATCAGTAGTAATCCTGATTGTCTTCACTTTCATGACCATGATGTTGAGAAGCCATTTTAAAACAAATGTACAACACAGGATCTCTGTCTTGCTCTCTTGGACAGTGTTAAAACATTGACGTCTGCTCAAATTGAATTGGCAGCAGTTGATTCTTCACTATATATACAGACTAAAAAATGGTTTCAACTCCAATTTTCTGAAATTACCGTTTTTTTCTTCTTTTTTTTCTTTTTGGTAATAAGTTTTTACTGACAATCATATGGTCATAATTTAAACTTTAAAAATCATACAATTTACACCAAAATTGAAATTGTAAAGGTAGGCATGTCCATTTTTTTTTTTTTTTTTTTTTTTTGCAAATTAGTAAAAAAAACCAAACAAACAAATACATGGATAACTTACTTTTCCTGCTTCTTCCATGCAAGATTTATCTCCCTTGTTTAATCCTTGAGTTATCTTCCCATTTATGACTCCAGCTATTATAATAAGTGGCATAAATGCTAGTACAAGTAAACATAGCTTCCAGCTGTAGGTGAAGGCAATAACCAAGACACAGGTCACGGTTGCCATGGCTTCCAAAACCATTCCGATCTTATTTCCTGTGGCCTGTACAAAAAGAACTTATCATTAAACTCAATCTTACCCGTCCATGTCCAAACCAAAATCCAAAAAGCAACATTAAATTTTGAAGACTTGTAAATTAAATTAAACATGTGAAATTCCAGCAGGAAAGTGAGGCCGAGTGCTCTGGGAGAGTAAGCACGTTCTGTCTAACTAGCTACACCCACCACTTGTGTATTCAAAATTAAGAATGAAGAGACGAAACTATACAAATATGGCTACACATCCAATCTATGGAGAGATGACATAGGCATACATGTTACATCATAATTGTTCATGGCATATGTAGTATAGTAAGTTTTTGGTTGGTTGGTTGGTTGGTTGGTTGAATTTGTGTTACTAGTATGCCATGGACATTACCACTCTCATGAAAGTGTAAACACACCATTATTCCAATTCACTCGCAACTTATTTTCCCCAATATGAGAAATAGAATCTAGACTAGGGCATAAAACGTCATTTTTACGATCCACTCAACCATCCTAAAATGTATTGCTTTGACATAAGTAAGAAAATCTTGACTTAGGAATACAGCATTATTCCAATCCAATACACTATCTCTGAACTGATTGCCCTGATATAAGTGAGAGAATCTTGATAGAGGTATAAAAAACCATTACACTAATCCACTCTCTCTGCTATAACATTCACCAGCATCAATGTGTGTGGCATCATCAGTAGCAAGTCTGATAGCAAATCTCTCTCTCTCTCTCTCTCTCTCTCTCTGTGCAATATTACTAATGCCAGAAACTTTTGGAAGCTGTGGCAAGTCCAAATCTAATTGAAATTGATCTCTCTGTCTCCGTTTTTCATTCTATATTACTCACAACAGCAACTTGCTTGGAAACTGTGGCAAGTCCAAATTTAATTGAAATTGCTCTCTCTCTCTCTCCATGCATGTTTTCCATTTAATATTACTCACACCTGCAACTTGCATGAAAACTTTGGCAAGTATACCGTAAATATAATTTTAAAAATTCTGTCTCTCTCTCTTTCTCTTATTCTTGTGTGTGTGTGTGTGTGTGTTTCCCTGCAATATAACTCACACCAGCAACTTGTGTGGCATCTGTGGCAAGTCTGGTTGTTAAAGTTCCTACACTATTTTTCTTGTCATCAAAGAATGCTGCATCCTTAAATAAATGAAAGATAACTTATTACAAAATTAAGTAAACAGGCAATAGATTCTAAAAAAAATATTTACAATCGCAATATCTTTGTTCCAATAAAATATTTGACATCGACTATACTTTGCCACTTCATAGAGACATTGCTCCACGCACTGAAGTGATGACATCAGATGTCAAATGCTCTCATTGACAGACAGGAGACGACTCATTTTTATGAGAAGGTGCACCAACATTGTATTTCAAAATTTCAAATTAACATGGAAAATGTGAGACAGCAATAAAATTAATTCTTATAAATATTGTCTTTGCCTTTTATGCAATTTGAGAAAGCCCATTGAGGCCATTATGCTTTGCAAGTTCATAAAGACATAGGAAAATTACCTTATTTCTTAAGTAAAATGTAAAATTTGAAACTTTTCATGTTGAATTATGGGTATTGAATGAACAAAGGACAGTTTAGCTTCTTGATTGAGATTTTTTTCCATACTGAAATCAAAGGGGATAGATATTCTGAATTGGTGAAATTTTCTCTTATCAATATTTTAGACTGATATGATAATGGAGTGGGTGAGTGAGTGAATTATTGTTTAAAGCCACATCAGCAATATTGCAGCTTTTTCGCGGCCAGAAAAAGTAAAAGATACAATAGTAAACATAATAAGCATATGACGCTAACTATATCATAATGGAGTTAACCAATGTTTTCCTTGAGTGTCTAGAGAAAACCAACCACTTTCTGCAAGCAAACTCACAAATTCTCTCATGTCCAAATTAGATTCCAACAAAGGTAATGAACGTTACTTTGAAAGTCACTTCCATAAGGTATTTTTGATCTATTGAGTTATTTTGATGCAGTGAGTCACTATGATGCAGTGAGGCACTATGATGCAGTAAGTCACTATGATGCAGTGAGTCACCATGATGCAGTGAGTCACCATGATGCAGTGAGTCACCATGATGCAGTAAGTCACTATGATGTAGTAAGTCACTATGATGCAGTGAGTCACTATGATGCAGTAAGTCACTATGATGCAGTAAGTCACCATGATGCAGTGAGTCACCATGATGCAGTGAGTCACTATGTATGATGCAGTAAGTCACTATGATGCAGTAAGTCACCATGATGCAGTGAGTCACTATGATGCAGTAAGTCACCATGATGCAGTGAGTCACTATGATGCAGTAAGTCACTATGATGCAGCGAGTCAGTATGATGCAGTGAGTCACTATGATGCAGAGAGTCACTATGATGGAGTGAGTCACTATGATGCAGTGAGTCACTATTATGCAGCAAGTCACTATGATCCAATGGGTCACTATGATCCAGTGAGTCATTTTGATCCAGTGAGTCACTATGATCCAGTGAGTCACTATGATGCAGTGAGTCACTTTGATCCAGTGAGTCACTATGATGCAGTGAGTCACTATGATCCAGTGAGTCACTTTGATCCAATGAGTCACTACGATTCAGTTAGTCACTATGATGCAGTGTCACTATGATCCAGTGAGTCATTTTGATGCAGTGAGTCATTATGATCTAGTGAGTCACTATGATCCAGTGAGTCATTTTGATCCAGTGAGTCATTATGATCTAGTGAGTCACTATGATGCAGTGAGTCACTATGATCCAGTTAATTGCTATGATCCAGTGAGTTGCTATGATCAAGTGAGTCACTAGGATCCAGTAAGTCACTATGATCAAGTAAGTCACTATGATTCAGAGAGTTACTATGATCTAGTGAGTTGCTATGATTCAGTCAGTAATTTTGATCCATTGGGAGTTATTTTAATCCAGTGTGAGTCACTTTAATCTGTGAGCTAGGGTTTTTAGTGATATTTTGGATTTACCGTCAAACATGTCTATCAAGGTATTCTAAGGGAACCAGTAAAGGTGACCTTTATGGACAGGTGTTCCTTATACACAGGTTCAAATAACATGAATAGGGAGCAACCAGGATATAATTTTACTGGCCTTTATAAACACTTGACCCTTTTATAAGGGTGACCTTTAAGACAGGTTTGACTGTAATTACTGGTACATACCTGATATATGATGGATCTAAAGACCATCTGTCTACATCTTAATGTAAGCTGAGCTCCAGCTTTGATAAAACAAATTGCCTGAAAAAATATATGTAACAAGAAAAAATTATAACAGGGTTCGTACAGACATTTGGACTCCAAATTTAAGGACTTTTTAGGGTCTTTTCAGGGTCTTATTTGCAAATTTAAAGCCTAATCAGAGGGACATTGTTAGCAAAAAAAATGATGATGCAAAGACAATTAAATCAATTAAAACAATAAAACAATTATTTACGTGTCCATAGTAATGACACTTGAAGTGGAGATTGAAGTTAGACGTTCGGCTGGGCCAGGTACCTTTACGTTTAAATTGCCTATTTCAACATAACTTATCAATTAATTATTTATTGATATCAGTCAATTTGCAACCACTTAATATCGAAATACAGACACCCAACTGGCCAAATTCAAGGGCTTTTTAGGGCCTTCAGGATAAATTGTCAGACTTGTTTTTAGGGTCTTTTTAGGGCAAACCTCAAAATTTAAGGACTTTTCAAGGCCTGTACGAACCCTGTATAAAAATAAAACTACAGTGGAATCTGTAAAAACTAAACCCTGAGTAAACCAAAAATCTGTCTAAAATGAACTTGGGGTTAGCTCTACCATTCACCAATTCAGCCAATAAGAGAAAATTTACACAGCAGATTTGAACTGCATTTGTTGCTTTTAGTTTCTTAGTTTTACTGGCTCCTTATCATATTAATTGGCTCTTCAATCTTAAAATTAGCTGTTTATTTCACTTTAACTTTTTGAGAGCCAGAGAACTACAGTAGCTTTAACCTGTGAATTACAGTGGACCTTGTAAAAATCAAACCCTGAGTCAACCAAAAGCCTGTCTAAATCAAATCCTGAGTAAACCAAACACGTGTCTAAAATAAACTACAGTGGAATATGTGAAAACTAATGGGCAGAGCCAAAACTCTGAGTATCATCATCATAGCAGGTTTGCAACTAGATCTGTCAGTGAAGTAAATCTAGGTGAACCTAGGTTTTGTCACTGGGTCATGGCAGACAGACAGACAGTGCAATTGATGGATCGCTGACCACACCCACAATGTTCCCAAAACGGTCTGGCATGCTTGAATTACATGCATAAAGAATGAAAACTCGGCCTGAATTGTGTGGTTTAATGACATCACTGACACTAGAATGTCATTAGTTGCCGTGACGCTGCTTTGGTACCGTGATGGTGGCCTTTGTCAGAGCATTTTGGGCGTGGCCAGCAATACGTCAATTCCTACATACCCACTAAACTTCATTGGGTAAGTGTGGGTAATGATAACAAGAGCAAGATCTGCCCTATTTATATATTTGCAATTTAAGTAATATTATGTGAAAAGGAAAGAAAATCTATGGCTCTAGTTCATCACATATTCAGTTAAAATGCAAGAGAAGTAGTCTAGATGAGAAGAAAAAGCATAATTAAATGTGAAAGGTGAACAGCTCTGAGATACCTCCTTCTTCTGATACACAAAATATCATATTCTGGTTATCATGCAGACCAAGTTTAGCTTAAATATCTTAGGCTGGACAAACTATTATATTCAAACGTGCATAGGGATATATACACTTAAAAAAATAAACTAGAACTGTCTCTAGAGAGCCAAATACCCCCGCCTCCAACATTTAATGTTTTCCCACGACCTTGACCTTTATGATATGACCTTGGTTCAAGGTCATGACACACCTTTGGACCATGAAGATTACTCATGTGAAGTTTTATGACATTTGTTCAAAGCAGTTATGAGATATGACCCGGACACAATTTACACAGACAGATAGACATGGTGATTTCTATATACCCCCTCAAACTAGTTTGCAGGGGTTATAATAACCATTATATTTGTATACTGTAATACTTTTGTTAAAAACCATAATACCAAAAACCATAAATTCCAATAATTACACAAACATTACCTGACATAATCTGAAGAGTGCACCAAGAACCGTAACTCCCATAATTATACAAACTAGCATTTCTGAGGTTGTTTTCATTTCAGCTTCTGACATTGTAAACACCTACAAAATAAAACAATTTGTGTAATGTATTAGTCAAATACATAACAACACATGCTATATAATATATCAACCTAATGAATAGCTTAGTTGGTAGCGTGCTCACTCTGTAAGTGGGAGGTCATGAGTTTGATCCCTGATCCAAGACTTGAAAGTGGGTAGTGACTGCTCTTTTGCCAAGCACTTGGCATTACCAAATGAAAGTCACAGTTCTTTCAGATAGGAACTTAAATTAAACAAGGTCCCGTGTCATGGTAGGCCTGGCATGATAAAGAACCCTGCTGTATAATGCCATCAGTGCAATGCACTGGCAAAATTTCTGCACCTTTGCCTATATCTGGTGATGTCTCAATATAAGTGAAATATAAATGATTGGGATTTTAAACACCATTACTCAACCCGACTTAACTCCAAATGTGTCATCATGCTCTATGAAATAGAGAGAGCCTCAGTGGCCAAGCGGTCTAAAGTGTTAGCTTATGGTTCACAGCACCTGTCACCAAGTAGGTTTGAATCCAAAGTGTGAGAAAGTTCACTGGCCGAGTCAGTGGAGCAGTGTTTTTTTCAGGCACTCTGGTTTTCTTAACCATTCCTGAATTGATGGCCTCATTAGAAGAGAAAGAATCTTGACTGGGTCTCAAACACCATTACTCGACTTGGCTATGAAACAGAACATATTGAAGGTGTCAAGAAGAGTCCTTCAATGTGATCTGTTATTCTAAGATACAGACATTGTGTTTATCTAAGTGAAATCCTGCATTTCTGATATTTCTATTAATGTAACAATGGGGTCATTTGGAAAAATAAGGGATCAAAGACTGAACAAACTTTGAGCACTACATGGTTTATTAATTCTAGTGAAGGGATCCTTCTGACAATATTCACAGCAAAGGGTCACCTAAAAAAGTCATAAACTTCAAATCAGTAGGCCTCCTATCCATAAACTGCAAGAACCATTCATTCACGAAAGGTCATAAACTTCACATTACCAGGCCATCCACCACAAGGTGCAAGGACTAATCATCATCCCTCCTTAGTCAGGGAATAAATTAAAACCAATTTATAAACTTACCTTAAGGAATTCAGCCAAAACCATGGAGAAGAAAGACTGTAGACTACCGATCATGGGGCCATCCACAATTCATTAGTTCCAGAATAAATTAAAACCACTTTATAAACTGACTTTAAGGAATTAAATAATAACCATGGAGAAGAAAGACTGTAGACTACCATTCACCAGGCCACCCACAGTTCATCATTCCTCAGTTCCAGATTAAATTAAAACCACTTTATAAACTTACCTTAAGGAATTCAGCAAATACCATGGAGAAGAATGGCTGCAAACTTCCGATCACAACTGCACTAAAACAACCAATCACAATTAAGTACCATTCTGGTTGGTTTAACTTTAAAATTTTCTTCAGTGGAACTTCGGGTAAATCTTCAACTGCCTCATCTAGCTATATATAGTATCAAAAGACTGACTGATTAATTGATTGAATGGGGTTTTATGCCTCAGTCAAGAATTTTTCACTTACATCAAGATGTCACCAGCTAAAAATGAAGTGGCAGAAAATTTAAACTTTGCAGTGTACTCAGGGCAATGTCCAGGGAGGATTCTTTAATGTGCCATGTCTGCTGTGAAACATGGCATCGGTTTTTAACATATCGACTGAAAGACCTTATGATTTTATTTATTTCTAAATACAAAGTGCATGAAAAAAGAAAAGTCATTATCTATTTTCAAGTCTTGGTCAGAACCCAGCCTGGGTTCAAACCAACCTCCTCCCATAAATAGTGTAATAAAGAGAAAGATCAAATTACATAGAACAGTTAGTGAAGCTGACTTTTAACCTTTGCATAGGTTTTGTCATTGGGTCATGACCCTTTGACCTATGTACCTAAATTTGTTAAGCAACATATCCTCTCATTTTGGTTTACGTTTATACCAAGTTTGATCAAAATCCATCCATGGAACATATGGAGCAGGCATGGTATTGGAGCAACTGGTCTCACTTCCCTAATGGAAGTTGACATGTTTTAATTCATTTACCACTTTCCAAAGTGTTTACTTTGCTTGTAGGATTGTGATTTGGATATAAACACATATGTGTGTGTTTTTTACTTAAACATTTGTTTTAACCACAAACCATGAATTTACCACACCATGGAACACATTTTTTATTTAACAAAAAAAAAAAAACCTGCACACTGAGAAAATAACAATTCATCTCTGCTAGTGGATGTTTCCCTGATGATATTATAAACTCATTAGGCAATAATTGTGTATTATTGTCAGAAATATACTATAGTCTAAACTTGCTGTCAGTTAAAGTTTGAAATTCCTCAAAAACTAAGGTATACTCCCTCATGCAAAGTATTTCCTTAGTTAGATTTGGTAATATATATATATAGGTCCTTTGGGTATTTTTTCAACATCTTGGTAAAAAAATTTGCTTCGCAATTTTGGTCTTCTTCGCTCTACTGATGAGAAATTGTATTCCAAAACGGTCTTCTGGTGCTGTAAAATTAAAACTGGTATTATATGTAATTCACAGTTTAAGTGAAATCATCTTGATTGAAGCATAAAAATCATAATTAACTCAAACAAAACATTTAAAATGACAAAAAGCCAATCCATACCAGTTCTTCAGGTTTTTGTTGGTGATATATATGACTTGTTATATCTTCTCGTTGATGAAGTTCCATCTCATTATCTCTGTCTTCTGAACCCAGTATTTCCTTGGCAACTGAAAGATAAATTAGATAAACCTAACATGATATATACAGTAAAATACTAATATAACAAACACACTAACACCGAATACATGGATTATACAAAGTCAAATATTGGGCCCGGCCGCTCTTCTATATAAGTCTGTTTATAACAATATAACGAAGTCGCTTTAAAACGAAGTCCCCAGGGTTTCGTTATAAACATGTTTACTGTATAAAGACCTTAACTTCTTCACTATAGCAATATCGATGGGCTTCTCTTCAGCAGCAAATTTTCATCCTACTATATTGAAAAGATCCGATGTTTTTGGGTTTTGGTTTGACTGCTGCATTTTTTTTGCTTAACCCTTTTTCAGACAAGACATGTGTTCGTTTGAAACAAGTTATTCAACAAACAATAGTACTGCCTAGTACTGTATATTGCTTTATTTTCATGGTTTGACTATGCCCAGAGTATTAGCAATGTCAAATTTTTGTTGTTTTATCTTATTAAAGGGAAGGAACCGGGTGAGAACCTGAAGCGTTTACTGAATGCCACAAAATGCTGTATTTTTTGCGTCAGTTTTATTTTCCTGGAAATACACCGGACAGCAAATAGCAGCAACAATAAAACTACAACAAAATATAAGCATTATGCAGTATATATATATAAATTTTTTTGTTTTTTTTTTACCTCTTGAAAGTTAAAACACTACTGAGCTAAGGAAAAGGATCAAAAGTTCTGCTGTCACATAGCCAAGATATGGATATTTATTCAGTTTAGATGGGTATTCGTTTTTCTCAAGGTTCAGTTTTCACTGGTTCCAGTGGAAATACATCTTATTTATCCTGCAATTACTGTCATTAGGCATTTAGAGAGCTCTAGTCTAATAGGCCACACACTTCCATCAATTCTAACATTAGAGCTAGAGCTGTAAAAAGCTAAAATACTAGTATAGTTTTGGATGAGACTCAAAACCGAGGTCCCATGTCTCAGTGCACTCTAAAGAAACCTCTGTAGAGTTAAACTAGAAAAACTGTGAGCCAGAAGCTCACAAAAAATACCCCCCCCCCCCCCCACTCCCAAAAATCCATCGGATCAATTTTTTAAATAGGAGGTGCACATCTACATTATATCACAAAGATTGTGTGAAAGTTTCATGAAAATCCATTGAAGGGTTTAGGAGGAGTTGCGGATAAGAGATAGGTACCTTAAGCTGTAACGGAAGGATGGACACACGGACGGACACCCCTATTACTATATACCCCCCACTTTTTAAGCGGGGGTATAAAAATAGTAGGCCCCTGTGGCCGCTGCAGAGGACGCTTACAACTAAAAAGTGATTGAAACAGACTGAGCAAAGTAAGAATTCCACTGGCTCAAATACTGGGTTTAAGTTTTGTTAATATCAATATCTCACCTTCATCTGTAACATTTTCCTTCATATCTTGATTCTAAAAAATAGTAGAAATATGGAAATTAAAACACTCAATGTGAAATACTGTAAACTGGTAATTTTTAAGTCAGGTCATTTTCGCGAGAATCATCATTCCGAGGTATTCATGTACTTAATCTCTGTTTTGTTAGATCATGTAAATAAAAGTAAATAGTATCACTTGAAAATAAAAACTAGAACTGTTTCTTGAGAGTCAAATATCCTCCGACCCCCAGCATTGACCTCCTGATCTTGACCTTTGACTTATGCACATAAATGTGGTATGCTACACATTGTCTTATGTTGGTTTACATTAGTGTCAAGTTTGATCAAAATCCATCCATAAATGGAAGATATTGAGCAGACACGATATTGGGACGGACAACCAGGTGGACTGACAGTGATTCCTATATACCTATATACTCCTCTAAACTTCGCTTGCGGGGGTATAATTGTAAAAATCGATAGGCAGTAGACAAAATTAAGTTTCACATCCAAAGTCCAAAATTGATCATAAATCAACTGACTGGAACTCAAAATTAATCCGTAACTCATGATGGGTAGACTCTCACATCAAATATGAGTTCAATATCTACAGGTGTTTTAAAAAAAATGTCTGGATTTTTTTTTTCTAAATCCAAGACAATTATTTCGTCAATAAAATTTCGTCAATTTCGTCAATTTAAACCAGAACATAACTCAATAATGATCTGAAACTAATGGTATTAGACTCCCACATTAAATATTGGTTCAATATTTGCAGGTTTACAGATAAAAGTTCGGAAAACTATTTCTTTCCGGACCGCATGACCAAATTAATAACCGAATTTAACTTTGTTGAAACTTGGCTAATAAATATTCACTTCTTTAGTAAAACAATTTCGATAATGTTTTAACCTAAACAGTGATTTTGTTTGCCTAAAATTACTACGGAATAAAGGTAAGTTCCTCTAAGGGGAAAAATGACTAAATTTTCACAATTTGATCACTAAAATTCCCAAAATAACAGTGATATACTAGATATTGTCACAATATAACATTTTTGCATCAAGGATCCTATGCTATTGCAAGCATGTCATTATGCAGTTTGCTGTATTTCAGAACTTCAAATTTTCCCAAATTTAAAAGACAGAAGGTAGTTGTTAAACAATGTAACAAAATCCCTGCTAAAATATAAAATTTACCTGTATATTCACCAGTTTACAGTATAAGTTTTGATTTTTCATCAGTTGGTCATGTGATCCACATTCCGTGACATGTCCGTCGTTTATACTATATATAATATCAGCATTACGGATTGTAGAAAGTCTGTGAGCTATAACTATTGATGTTCTTCCTCTCTGAGCCTAAAATGAAAAGCAAATTCAGTGAATTAGCATCCCCCACCTTTGTTTTTTGATTTGCACTTATGTTCAAAGGGCAATAACTCCCAGGAAAATAAGCAAAACAACTTGGGTTAAAAATATGTGTATCTCCTATCAATGTTGATGCTTTACACCAAGTTTCGTGAAAGAGTGCTTCATAGTTTTTGAGAATTTGCGCAGACAATAATTTTGGACAAACAAAGGGACAGAAGGAAGGACAAACAGAAACTCCAATTAAATAAATAATTTTGAAAAAAATTCAAATTCCATATGGTGGTTTAATTTATCGGCTTGCTAGTTTCAGCGTATTTTGGAAATTAGTTCAAAATTGACATTAGTTGTTTATTTTCCATCTTTTTTGTCTCTATACAGGTGTTGTAGTCGCTAGTGTTCATCCATATTCAAATTGCGAAAATTAAAATACCAAAATTTATGACTGACCTTTTTTTCCAAAATTGCCAAAATTTAAGACCATCAAAAAACTAGCCATACAGTATCTTGTGCAATCAATTAAAACTACTGGTAATACAGGTTTCTTTAATTCATCCACAAAGCATAGATTTGGTTTAGAAATTGTCCATTCTTTCACTGGGGGCCTTGGTGGCTGGGTAGGTCTAAAGCCCAGGCTTATGTGCCAGTCATTTTGTTTGCCTTAAATTAATACCTAGTATAGGTAGTTTCGCTTTTGGAAAATGACTAAAATTTCCCAATTTGTCTACTAAAATTCCCAAATGAACAGCAGGTTATAATGAAGTGGCTATATAATTCAGAACATCACATTTTCCCAAATTTAAAGGCAGATGATAGTTTTTAAAAAATGTAACAAAATCACTGTGTACCACAGTGTCTATCATCAGTCTATTTTAAGTATACTGTGGTTCACTTTTTGAAATACTGGTACTTCAACAATTTACCTGAAGACAAATTTACAAAAATTGGCAATCAAAGAAACAACAATTTTTTTATGAGTTTAAATAATTTTAAGCAAGAATTGTCCATTGTGTGGTATACCATGGTAGATACCACAGTATTTGTCAGAATTTTTCATGGTACCCAGTACAATTAGCTATTACCATAAGACATTTTGATTTTCAGAGCTACTCTATCATTATGATTTCTTTTGTATCTAACTAAAAAAGGATAATTTTTATATAAAGCAACATTTTCTCCAGAATATGACTCATGTTTTGAAAAATCTTTGTTTTTCTTACCTTTTTTAAAGCTTTCTGTACCACAGCCTCACTATAGCTATCAATAGCAAGGTCGCTTCATAGAGTACCAGCGCCCTTGCTATTGCTATCCTCTGCTTTTTAAATTAAATAATTTTTCTAATCTTTTCTAAAGCTTTCTGTACCACAGCCTCACTATAGCTATCAATAGCAAGGTCGCTTCATAGAGTACCAGCGCTCTCACTATTGCTATCCTCTGCTTTTTAAATTAAATATTTTCTTACCTTTTCTAAAGCTCTCTGTACCACAGCCTCACTCTGGCTATCAAGAGCAGACGTAGCTTCATCCAGTAACAATATCGTAGGATTATTAATCAGCGCTCGCGCTATCGCTATTCTCTGTTTCTGGCCTCCACTCATCTGAGCTCCATGATCTCCAACAAAAGTTTCATAACCCTGATACAAAAGGTAAATAACAAAACACCTCCAATGAAAACCAATAAAAATTCCAAAGATACACCTTTATTAGAAATACAAATTTTTAACATCTAATTCCATTGACTTAAGAAGCAAGCTGTTCATGTGTAGCAGTTGTATGCCTTAGAAGCTTATGTTTTTGAGATATTTGTTTGTTACATTATTTGATTGTACAATATTTTGTGTAAACGGAACTGTTTAGTTTAATAGCAAGATCTGTTTACAGAGTTTTGTAAAAATGGAACCCTGTATACAGCAAATACAAGAATAAGTGGTCCAAGGGCTTTAACTCTCACCTGATATGTCACATATCACATGCAAAGCTTTCAGCTCAAGTGAGCTAAAATGCCTACAAAAAATGGGAAAATCCATGTGTAGCTTATCTGGCATTGAGGTTGGGGGAGTTCAAGCAAGGATGCCTTTAATCTATTACTAATTTTTTTTTTACAAATATTCTTATCTAAGGTGCAAGAAAAGAAAATCTGCCAGTATACATTCAATGGGGTTCGACAATGCTGTACCCGATAATCAACACCCTTTAATGTTTGCCTTTTGCAAATGTTTACAAATGTTTAAAATATCATGTCTAAAAATTCCCAAAACAACATTGTTTTTAAAAAAATATGATATGATTCCATATCCAATGGAAATAACTCTCCACACTCCTTTATTTGTACAAAGCTGAAAACCCTTAACCTAGACATGATAATTGCCAAATACCATCCATTTTGGCCCAGTAGTTTTGGAGAGGTTTACACAAGCCAGAAGACACATGGCACGTGACATACGACAGACAGGGAATAAATCTAATAGTTTTTGGCTAAGGTGAGCTAAAATTTGTTCCACACAACCCTTAGAGGGTATCATGTGGTACAGTGGCAACCCCCATTAAAATCAAGACACTAAATACCTGAGGGAATTTCATAATAAAATCATGAGCATTAGCCTCTTTAGCAGCATTTTCAACCTCTTCTTGGGTCACGCCCAGTCTTCCATATCGAATGTTTTCAGCTATCGTCGTAGCGAACAGAACAGGCTCCTGACTAACAACACCAATCTGTTGTCGCAGCCATCTAACGTTCAAATCTTTTATATTTCTGCCATCTAACAAAATCTGACAACAGATAAATAAAACACAGTAAAAAAATCAGTGAATTAGGATCCCCCACAATTAGTTACGTTTTTGTGATTTCCACTTATGTTCAAAGGGCCATAATTCACAAGAAAATGAGCAAACAAACTCTGATTAGTATAATATATGTTGATATGAGCATCTCCTGTCAATGTTAATACTTGGCTTCAAGTTTTGTTAAATAGCGTTTCATAGTCTGGAGAATTACTTCAGACAACAAGTATCTGTACAAGAACTGTCTGGTCGGAAGAAAGGACAGCCATACAGATGGAAGGATGGAAGTTGGACTTTAATATTCTTATTTCCTTGAATGGCAGGAATTTTTAACATTTGTCACCCTTCAAAGAAATTTCTCACATAGCGATTAGTTAACTTGCTGGGGTACATGGAACTATGTTCGGAAATCTGCCGGGGTACATGAACGCACATGATGTTTAGCAGTAAAAGGAAGTAACTTGTACATCTCTGACATCTAGTTACGGTAAACAAACAAGGGGACAATGTACGCAAGTCACACAAAATATGAAATGGAAGTTAAAAAGATCCAACTGGTAACGCTTTAAAGGGTGACGAAAACGTTATATAGGGCTTTGGCAGGTAACACGGCCCCATGTACCCCGTCAAAGATGAATGTACCCTGAGCCACACAAATCTTTTACAGGGTACATGGGGGCCTTGTTACCTGCCAAAGCCCTATATAACTTATAATGGTCCTAGGAAGATCTTGGTGGGCAAGTGATCTAAAGCATGCACTTGCAGATCATAGTGCCTCTCACCACCTGGGTTCAAATCCTGTCTGACAGTTGTCAGACTAAGAAAATTTGTCAGTTTGCTTACAAAAGGTCAGTGGTTTTCTCTGGCCACTCTGATTTCCTCCACCCTGAGCTGACTGCCTCAATGTAAGTGAAATATGCTTGACTGGGACATAAAACACCATTACTCCACTTCTAAGACAATGTAGTTTTATTTTGAAAAAAAGGTGGTTCCCCGGGATTCAAGAAGTAAGTTGTCAAAAAGGCTACTTGTATTTTCCTGGCTTGAGAAGCATCAGTGTACAAGACTATACTTCACTAGACACTTGTCCAGTGAACTTATTAGTGGTTCTAAATTTTCCTTCAAGGTTCATGGACCTTCAATCATAATTATCAAGCCCCAGTTTCACAATCATTTCTTAACTTAGATTTCTCTTATCTGGAAAATTTTAAATCTCAATAATCCGGTTAGTTTTCAAGATATTAATGCATTTAAGATGTTATTTTGAAGATCAGCTGAAACTTATTACACATCTATGTTCTGATTTTGTGAAAACAGTAATACAGTTTTGTCAAAATTTACCAGGTTTATACCTTACGGAAAACCTTAGTTAAGAAATGATTGTAAAACTAGGGCCTGGGCTTTAATTGATTGAACCCCCCACCCCCACTATCATAATTATGGCAGCAATGTTATTATAACCCCGAAACTAGTTGGAAGGTTGGATACAGGAATCACCATGTCTGTCTGTTTGTCCATCTATGTAAAATCTGTGTCCGGACCATATCTCATAATTGCTTTGGATGATTGTCATAAAACTTCATATGGATAATCTTCATGGTCCAAAAGTTTGTCATGACCTTGAAACAAGGTCATAACAGAAAAGCCAAGGCTGTGGGAAAACATTAAACCCTTAAAGATGTTGGGGGCTGGGGATATTTGGGTCTCAAGTGACAGTTCTAGTTGATTTTACAAACCTTCCCCTGGTTGGGATCATAAAACCTCTGTATCAGATGTATAACTGTACTTTTACCACAACCACTGGATCCCATCAATGCCACACTTTGTCCTTTTTTCACTCTAAAGCTAAAATTTTTCAGAACCTAAAGGAAAATATAAAAAAAAGTTAATATATATACTGTATATATATATATATATAAAAACACAAAGATCATTTTTTATAACTTCGGTAACTTAACTTTAACTGTGCAATAAACCCTTGATATCTATGCAGCCTCCCTCTGCAGGCATGTAAAAACTGTACATTTTAAAGTTGCTTACCTTTCTTATCTTTTTAATTTTTATCAAATTACCACAATTTTGTAGGATTGTAAATATAAGAAAGAATTTTTGGTTTATTGTTCTTCGGGCTGGTATGAAGACTGCTTTTTTTCCATGACAAGTAATTTAATAGAAATATTCCAACGAGGATACACATGGGGGATATTTCTATCCTGTATGGGTCCCGTGTGCAAATTAGCGCTGGAACTGCCTTTTATGGTGTCATAATCAAAAGACAATTGCATGACGCCATCATGTGGGGAACATCACGTCATTTTGCGGCAAGCCTCATCTCCGGCTGAAATGGTCAACCCAGGGGGTGAGATTTCCCTATCCTACACGGCTACTCATAATGTATTCTTATAATCACTTATGCAATTTACTATTCTTGACCATCTTCATACCAGCCTGAAGAACAAAAAAAAATTTAATCCTTTAAATGAGGGGTAAACATCACAAAACTGACCTGTACATCAAGTCTAGATGGATATGAGAAGTTATAACATCTCTGAACTGACCTGTATGTCCCCTCTAGATGGATATGAGAAGTTAACATCTTGGAATTCAATGTTTCCTTTAATGTTTTCAATCTTGTCACCGGAGTCATCAAGGCTGTCTATCTGTGGTGTCTGTTCAATTATTTTAAACACTTTGTCCGCTACACCTCTAGCGTTTCCTATAATCTCCAAAGTTGGGTATGCCTGGCCCAGGGAGAACGATCCCATCATTACACCAAATAAGACCTGTAATATACCATCAATGAAAAGAAATACTAAATACTATACGTAAATATATTAATTGATGTAATGCCAGCCATGCCTTTTATGTTCCGACACTGGACGCCATCATGGTACCAAAGCAGCGTCACGGCAACTAATGATGTACTAGTGTCAGGGACATCATTAAATGGCACAATTCAGTTTTCATTCTTTTTGTGTGTAATTCAAGCATGCAGGACCTTTGTCCAAACACTGTAGGAGTGGCCAGCAATCCATCAATTTTAGCGGTGTACTAAATAGATGATACAGTAGTACTAATTTAAATCCACTGCTAAATTAAATAAGATCAATTATCAGGGATTAAGACTAACAGGTGCCCAGTAGACCATGGCTCCTAAAAACCAGTCTGTGCAATTGAATTTTCCCCATTTTACTGTTACTTCATTTCTGAAATATACAAGCTGGGTCCCCAGATCAAAATAGTTAAACTTCATCCCTGTAATCATCATACATAGGGTGATCCCAGTGGAGTTAAACTAAATGAATTCTGTGTGAATTTACCCAAATCATATAATTTGTGCCAAATATTCCCTTAAATATCTAAGTTAGAGGCAGAGGTCACATGGTGCAACCCATGGTTCTCTACAAGTACTCTGGTTTCTTCCACCATACCAGAACTGCCTGCCTCAATATAAGTGAAAAAATCTTTACTGGGGTGTTAAACACCATTACTCCACTCCAATTCACTTATTTTTTGGCTTGCTTAATCCTTTACTCCACTCCCACTCCACTCATCGGATGTACCACTGTGGTAGCTCAGTAGGTATGGTGGTCCCTCGGTAAGTGGGAGGTCGTGGGTTTGAAACCCTGACTGAAAGTGGGTAGTGACTGTTCTTTCGCAAAGCACTCAGCAATATGAAATAATAGTTACAGTTCTTTTGGATGGGAACTTAAAATAAATAAACGAGGTCCCGTGTAGGTGTGGCATAATGAAAAGCCCTGCTGTATAATGCTATCAGTGCAAAGCACAGGCAAAATTTCTGCACCTTCGCCTATAGATGGCAATGTCTCGATATAAGTGAAATATTCTTGACTGGGACAATATACAACATTACTCAACTCATCGGATGTAATTGCTACTGCACTGATGTATTTGACCGATTCTTTATCTGTGAAACCATGTGATTGTAACATGATTTCAAGTTTTCTGAATTTAGAGCCTGCGGAAATATATTTATGCTTATCAGTTCAATCATTTAGCCAAAATTTCACAATCATTCCTGAATTATGATTTTCTTTAACTTATATTGACCAATTTTGGAAACCGCTCTTTAAACCAAGAATGTACATTTTTGCCAAACTTAAATGCGACATGACACCTTATATTCCTGAATACCTTCAAAATTTAACAAATTTTACTGTATCAAATTTGCCAGATTTAAATTGGGGAAAATTTTAATTAATGAACTAATGAAAATTATACCAATAACAACATGCCACTTGCACAGGGCGCAACTTAAAACATGTTTATACAAAAGTGCCAATGTCATCCAGATACATTTTTAAGAAGGGAGGTGACTCAAGCAAAAATACTTTCACATATTCACGCATAAAGCTATGTGACATTATGTAAGTTTATGTGACAATATAAATTGTTACATAGCTCTTATTCAATGAAATGGCCAGATTTTTACATAAGGTGTAAAAAACTAGAACTGTCTCTTGAGAGCCAAATACCCCCGCCCCAACATTGACCTCCTGACCTTCACCTTTGACTTATGCACATAAATTTGGTATGTGATACATTGTCTTATATCGGTTTATATTTGTGCCAAGTTTGATCAAAATCCATCCATAGACATGGAAAATATGGAGCGGACACGATATTGGGAAGGACAACCAGACTGACTGACAACCAACAGACAGACAGACTGACATGTTGATTCCTAGTTTGTGGGGGGTATAATAATGGACTCACTGTAAGAGTGCTGCCAGGTTCAAATCCTACATCTTTATCTATCATAAGTTTAACACCAAACCAGAATGTGACACAGAAAGATCCATACAGAAACAGCCAGGCTATACTGCTACCAAGCCCGACAGCAATACCTTTCCTAGCAATGTTAATCCTGGCACGTATTAAATTCTCAGCATATCTGAAATTAGTAAAACATTTTACAGTCTAATCATTCTATACATGCTACTCAGAAAAATTTGTAAAAGTGGCAATTTGAATTGTCTCTGTGTTCAGGATATATTTGAATTGTCTCTGTGTTCAGGGTTGCGCTGGATATATTTTAAGTTCCATAGTTCCATGTTCCTTTCACTCAATTTTGATTTCACATTTGGTGGTGTAGCTAGCTAGCTAAACAGGAGGTGCTTTTCCTTCCAGAGCACCCGGCCTCACTTCCCAGGTGAAAGTTCATGTGTCTAACCTAACATGTCAGTTCCAAAGTTTTTACTTTGCGTTGGGATTGTAATTTAGACATGGATTAATTAGTATGTTTGTTTTGATTTATTGGCGGGCGACCATTATATAAAGGCCCAAATAACATGAATAAAAAGTAACTGAGCCCTGAGCTCACCACCTCGATATAAATTAAAAGAATCTTGACTGAGGTATTAAACTCCATTACTCCACTTCATTCTATTTCACCTTTTACACTCCTTCTCTTGACCGTTAAATGCCATGACAGTTCTAATGGCCGACAACACTTCCTCAGCAACAGATCCCGCTTTGGCGTACGATTCTGACTCTTCTCTTGCTAAATTTTGGACCCACTGAAAAATTAAAAAAATATATTTTCAAATTTAACTTTACCTCCTTTTCTAACCCATGTTATCATGTATACCAAGTTTAATAAAAAATATCTTCAACAGTACTGAAGATGTAGGATAAATAAACTGTTATGGTGGGACGGAGAGACAATACCATAATATATCCCACTTCTAGAAATGAGCGTACAGGGCTCTTGTTGGGTAAATTTTTTTGGCCTGTTATTCTGCCCCATTCGCAATCATTTTGTTAATTTTTACAATTTTGGAAATTTCCTCTTTAAAACCGGTACATTTGGAGTTTTTCTTTATCACAATTTTGGCTATTATGATGCTTTTTTACAATTGCAAGGGCCCTGGTGACCTTCACATAAGGGTGAGAGAGAGTTGAGTTGGGTAATGGTGTTTTACGTCCCAGTCAAGAATATTTCACTTATATCTAGAGATCGCCAGCTATAGGCGAAAGTGCAGAAATTTTGCCTGTGTGTTGTCCTTATGGCATTATACAGCAGGGTTCTTTAGCGTGCCAAGCCCACCATGAAACGGGACCTCGTTTATTTTAAGTTCCCATCCGAAAGAACCGTGACTTTCATTTCGTAATGCCGAGTGCTTGGCGAAAGAACAATCACTACCCACTTTTAAGTCTTGGGTCAGACCCCGCCGGGGTTCAAACCCACGACCTCCCACTTACGGAGCGAGCACTCTACCAACTGAGCTACCACAGTGGTCTAAGGGGGAGAGAGAGCCCTGGCATATAACAACGAGGTTTGCCACTGTACTATGTGATACCCCCTAATGTTTGTGCAGAGCAATTATTTTCAGTGGATATGGAATCGCACAAAATTTAAGTTTTCCCATAAAATTGAAGTTATTCCAGTAATTTGCTATGTAAACATTTTCCAAACATTTCGCAAAAACCTTAAGAGGTATTGATCATGTGGTAAGCAGCGAACCCCATTTTGTAAATGAAGCATACATACCTTTGTCATAAACCCGCCAGTTACTACAATCAGTGGACAAAACACGATGGTAGCAAGTGCTAGCTTCCAACTGGAAATAAACGCTATGACATAGGACAAGATAATAGTCGTAATCCACTGTATCATCTGTGATATCTTATCACCTAAACCCTCCAATATCACCTCCATATCTCTGAAATATATACAGTCAAACTTAATTAAAAGGCCACCCAAGGGAACCAATAAAAGTGGCCTTTATGGGCAGGTGGCCTTTATATATAGGTTCAAATAACAAGAATAGAGAGTCATTGGGATAAAATTTTACAGACCTTTGTAAGCAGGTGGCTCTTATATAGAGGTGGCCTTTAAGACAGGTTTGACTGTATTTACAAAGATAAATAATACAGTCTAACCTGCCTATAAAGGCCACCCAATGGGACCTGTAAATGTGTCCTTAATGGGCAGGTTGCCTTTACATGCCGATGTTTTCTCTGAACACTGCTGTTACCTCCATCATCCCTGAACTGACCATCTTGATATTAGTGAAGAAAATCTTGGCATAAAACTTCATTATTCCACTTTTACTGTCACTATAGCAAACAACAGGATGACCATGTAGCTGAGTGGTTTTAAATGCATGATTACGGATCAAAGTACCTCCCACTAACCTAGGATTGAATCCTGCTTGAGATGGATCCAGACATGAGAAAGTTTGTTAGTTCGCTTGCAAAAGGTAGGTAGCTTTTTCCATGCAGTCTGGTTTCCTCTGCCATCTCTAAAATGATTGCCTTGATATTAGTGAAACAATATTGACTGAAGCATTAAAAACTACATTACTCCACTCCACTTTCACTATAGCAACCAACAAGATGACCATGTAGCTGAGAGGTCTTTAGTACAAGCCTGTGGTTCACTGCACCTCTTACCAACAAGGTTTGATTTCTACTTGAGATAGATCCAATCATGAGAAAGTTTGTTAGTTTGTTTGCAAAAGGTAGGTGGCTTTCTCCAAGCACTCTGGTTTCCTCTGCCATCTCTAAAATCCTTGCCTTGATATAAGTGAAAAAATGTTGACTGGGGCATTGAACTTTATTATTCAACTCCACTTTCACTATAGCAACCAACAGGATGACCATGTAGCTGAGTGTTCTTAAGTGCGTGATTATGGACCACAGAGCCTACCACCAGCAAGGTTTGAATCCTACTCAGATCTTAATATGAAAACGTTTTACTTGTCAAAGGTGAAGGGTTATCTCTTGACACTCTCGTAGCCTCCACAATCCCAAAACTGACCACTTCAATTTTAGTGAAAAAATGTTGAACCTGGCATAAAACTCAATTTCACTTTCACCATGGCAACCAACAGCTTGAAGATGAATCAGCAAACTATGAAGTTATTACTTACTGTGAAAACCTGGCACTGAGTTCTCCCGTATGGTGAGTGTCAAACCAGCCGATATCTTGTCGTAAAATGTTGCGGAAAAACTGACTTCGAATTCGTCTCATTTGTCTTTGAGCAGCAATATTGAAACAACAAGTGTGTATACAGGCAAAAATAAATGCACAAACACCAACAGAACAAAATATAAACTGTACATCTGTGAATATGAAAATAAATCCAGATATTCCGAGGAAATGTTGGCAGTATAACTGAAAAAAAAAAACCAAAACAAATTTAAAAACAAAAATATAAAAAATTAAATTAATATTTATTTAAGTAATGATGTGAACTACATATTTGCTGTAACAATTTCAAATGTAAACAGAGACAAGCAGTACAAAGATAAATGACCAGTAATGTTATGTTACAGAAAAGGGAAACAGGTAAATTCAGTGAATTAGGATCTCCGCCAGCATGTTCTCATTTTTGTGATTTGCACTTATGTTCAAAGGGCTATAACTCCCAGGAAAATTAGAAAACCAACTCGGGTTAATGATATGCACATATTCTATCAATGATGATGCTTTTCACTAAGTTTCATGAAATAGCACTGCATAGTTTTGGAGAATTTGCGCAGACAAGAATTTCGGAAGGACGTTTGGAAGGAAGGACAGATGGACAGACAAACTCAAATTTAATATCCCTCCTCTTGCCTTGAAAGGCTGGGGATAAAAATCCAGTGTCTGTACTGTGACTTGGGTCCATCTGTCCACTAAAGTTTGTCCATCTGTCCAATTCAGTTTGTCCATCTGGGCCAAGTGGTCTAAACTGTGCACTGACAGAGCATAGTGCATCTTACTACATATGTTTGAATCCAACAAGATCCTATTGTGGGAAAGTTTATTAGTTTGCTTGACCAATGTTTGTGATCTTCTCTGGGCACTCCGGTTTTCTTCACCATCCCTGAACCGATTGTTTTTATATAAATGAAGGATTCATGATTGGGACATAAAACACCATTATTACGTATATTATACCAGTTTTAATTTTATATGTACAGCATTAGCCAAACGTTTCTGAATACAATTCCTCATCAGTAGTGCTTGGACCAAAATTATGAAACCAAAACTTTTTTCCAAGATGATGAAAAGAAAACCAAAGGACCTAAATATATTGTATCAAAATCAGCTAAGGAAATACTTTGCATGAGGAAGTATACCTTAGATTTTGAGGAATTTCAAATTTTAACTAGCAGCAAATTTAGACAATAGTATATTTCTGACAATAATATACTATTGTCTACTGAATTTTTTATATCCTCGGGGCACCATAACATTTCATTCAACTCTGGGAAATCAGGTTTTCTCCAACATCCCTTAACCGATTGATTTTATATAAATGAAGGATTCTTGATTGGGGCATAAAACTCCATTATCCCACTCAACTCCCTTCCACTTTGGGAAATCAGGTTTTCTCTGCCACCATCCCTGAACTGATTGCTTCGATATAAATGGGCACAAAACATTATCCCATTCAACTCCATTCTACTTTGGGAAATCATGTTTCCTCTTCCACCAATTGCTTTGATATAAATGGACATAAAACTCCTTTACCCAACTCTATTCCATTCTGGGAAATCAGGTTTCCTTCACCATTCCAGAACTAATCGCTTCATTGTAAGTGAAAGATTCTTGACTGGGTCTTAACCCACTCCAGTCCACTACATAGCAGTCTGGGTAATCAGGTTTCCTCCACCATCCCTGAACTGATAGCTTTGATATAAGTGAAAAAATTTGACTGGACTATAAAACCATATTTACCCACTCCACTCCACTCAGTGTCAATATAATTTTAATCCACTTACTTGGAAGAAACATAGATAGTATACATTATAAATCCATTAGCTACTTTTCCGTAAAGGTAGAAGTTAACAGGAATGGCAGCTCCGGATATCATGGCGGTAACTATCCCCAATATCAGTAACAAAACATCTAGTCTGTCACTGTAACCAAACTGTAGGTTAGAAACAAAGCAGAGAAATTTTAGAGCTGTAATCGGGAGACAAAAAGGCATCATGAAATTCTGAACTTTTTACTCTATTCAGGGATTTTTCTGACCTTTTTGGGAAAAGGAACTTGGGATGAAATTGGGAAAATGCTCAACAAAAATGTAATTTTGGGAAAAATCACAACAACATATTAGAAATTCTAGACCACTAGAATACTGGTAATTGAACAAATTATATCGATGTTCACAGCAAAATAGCACTGTCTCTTTTGTCTCTATATAAATAATCCAGCAAAATGTGGGTTAATATAGATTGAAATCATTATCAGAACGAGATATCCTCTGAATATGATGTTGATGATCTTGTGAAATTTTTTTTCTCAAAAAATTGATAAACATAGCTAATTGGGAATTTTTTACTACAGAATTGGGAAAAATGTATGTTTTTTGCATTGGGAATGGGTCCCTTTACCGGACCCTGTGGATACCCAGAAAAATCCCTGCTATTGCCGTGATAATATTGAGACATTTCAAAATGAATATGCTCAAATATGCTCAAAAGAATAAAAAGATATAAAATTACAAATTTTGTGGTTAGCTAATATATACATTGAACATGGTATGCATCGATACATTGTATATATATATATATATTATGTCACCCATCAGCAGTGATCATGATTTGTTTGTGGTTCACAGCACAACCACATGTTTTATCTGATTAATCAAGATCAATACACAAGTGGTGCAATGATTTCAAAAAACTTTTTTGTAAGTTATAGGGTTCTGCGATATCGTGATGTTAGCTTTGTTTTACTATATCATCATCGGCAAATCCTCATCAACGATAATCGTGATGACGATGTATAACAGCACTAAGAGAAATCATAATTAAAAACTGAATTGGACAGAGGGACAAACTAAATTGGACAGAGGGACAAACTAAATTGGACAGAGGGACAAACTAAATGGGACAGAGGGACAAACTAAATTGGACAGAGGGACAAACTAAATTGGACAGAGGGACAAACTAAATGGGACAGAGGGACACACTAAATGGGACAGAGGGACAAACTAAATTGGACAGAGGGACAAACTATATGGGACAGAGGGACAAACTAAATGGGACAGAGGGACAAACTGAATTGGACAGAGGGACAAACTGAATTGGACAGAGGGACAAACTAAAAGGAACAGAGGGACAAACTAAATGGGACAGAGGGACAAACTGAATTGGACAGAGGGACAAACTGAATTAGACAGAGGGACAAACTAAATGGGACAGAGGGACAAACTGAATTGGACAGAGGGACAAACTGAATTGGACAGATGGACAAACTGAATTAGACAGAGGGACAAACTGAATTGGACAGAGGGACAAACTGAATTGGACAGAGGGACAAACTGAATTGGACAGAGGGACAAACTGAATTGGACAGATGGACAAACTGAATTAGACAGAGGGGCAAACTGAATTGGACAGAGTGACAAACTGAATTGGACAGAGGGACAAACTGAATTGGACAGAGGGACAAACTGAATGGGACAGATGGACAAACTGAATTGGACAGATGGACATACTGAATGGGACAGATGGACAAACTGAATTAGACAGAGGGACAAACTAAATGGGACAGATGGACAAACTGAATTGGACAGATGGACAAACTGAATGGGACAGATGGACAAACTAAATTGGACAGATGGACAAACTGACTTAGACAGAGGGACAAACTAAATGGGACAGAGGGACAAACTGAATTGGACAGAGGGACAAACTGAATTGGACAGAGAGACAAACTGAATTGGACAGAGGGACAAACTAAATGGGACAGAGGGACAAACTGAATTGGACAGAGGGACAAACTAAATGGGACAGAGGGACAAACTGAATTGGACAGAGGGACAAACTGAATTGGACAGAGGGACAAACTAAATGGGACAGAGGGACAAACTGAATTGGACAGAGGGACAAACTGAATTGGACAGAGGGACAAACTAAAGCGGACAGAGGGACAAACTGAATTGGACAAAGGGACAAACTGAATTGGACAGATGGACAAACTAAATGGGACAGAGGGACAAACTGAATTGGACAGAGGGACAAACTGAATGGGACAGAGTGACAAACTGAATTGGACAAAGGGACAAACTGAATGGGACAGATGGACAAACTAAATTGGACAGATGGACAAACTGAATGGGACAGATGGACAAGCTGAATTGGACAGAGGGACATACTGAATTGGACAGAGGGACAAACTGAATTGGACAGATGGACAAACTGAATTGGACAGAGGGACAAACTGAATTGGACAGATGGACAAACTGAATTGGACAGAGGAACAAACTGAATTGGACAGAGGGACAAACTAAATGGGACAGAGGGACAAACTGAATTAGACAGATGGACAAACTGAATGGGACAGATGGACAAACTGAATGGGACAGAGGGACAAACTAAATTGGACAGATGGACAAACTGAATTAGACAGATGGACAAACTGAATTGGACAGAGGGACAAACTAAATGGCACAGAGGGACAAACTAAATGGGACAGATGGACAAACTGAATTGGACAGATGGACAAACTGAATGGGACAGATGGACAAACTAAATTGGACAGATGGACAAACTGAATTAGACAGATGGACAAACTGAATGGGACAGATGGACAAACTAAATTGGACAGAGTGACAAACTGAATTGGACAGAGGGACAAACTGAATTGGACAGAGGGACAAACTGAATGGGACAGATGGACAAACTGAATTGGACAGATGGACATACTGAATGGGACAGATGGACAAACTGAATTAGACAGAGGGACAAACTAAATGGGACAGATGGACAAACTGAATTGGACAGATGGACAAACTGAATGGGACAGATGGACAAACTAAATTGGACAGATGGACAAACTGAATTAGACAGAGGGACAAACTAAATGGGACAGAGGGACAAACTGAATTGGACAGAGGGACAAACTGAATTGGACAGAGAGACAAACTGAATTGGACAGAGGGACAAACTAAGTGGGACAGAGGGACAAACTGAATTGGACAGAGGGACAAACTAAATGGGACAGAGGGACAAACTGAATTGGACAGAGGGACAAACTGAATTGGACAGAGGGACAAACTAAATGGGACAGAGGGACAAACTGAATTGGACAGAGGGACAAACTGAATTGGACAGAGGAACAAACTAAAGCGGACAGAGGGACAAACTGAATTGGACAAAGGGACAAACTGAATTGGACAGATGGACAAACTAAATGGGACAGAGGGACAAACTGAATTGGACAGAGGGACAAACTGAATGGGACAGAGGGACAAACTGAATTGGACAAAGGGACAAACTGAATGGGACAGATGGACAAACTAAATTGGACAGATGGACAAACTGAATGGGACAGATGGACAAGCTGAATTGGACAGATGGACATACTGAATTGGACAGAGGGACAAACTGAATTGGACAGATGGACAAACTGAATTGGACAGAGGAACAAACTGAATTGGACAGAGGGACAAACTAAATGGGACAGAGGGACAAACTGAATTAGACAGAGGGACAAACTGAATTGGACAGAGGGACAAACTGAATTGGACAGATGGACAAACTGAATTAAACAGATGGACAAACTGAATGGGACAGATGGACAAACTACATTGGACAGATGGACAAACTGAATTAGACAGATGGACAAACTGAATTGGACAGAGGGACAAACTAAATGGGACAGAGGGACAAACTAAATGGGACAGATGGACAAACTGAATTGGACAGATGGACAAACTGAATGGGACAGATGGACAAACTAAATTGGACAGATGGACAAACTGAATTAGACAGAGGGACAAACTGAATTGGACAGAGGGACAAACTGAATTGGACAGATGGACAAACTGAATTAGACAGATGGACAAACTGAATGGGACAGATGGACAAACTAAATTGGACAGATGGACAAACTGAATTAGACAGATGGACAAACTGAATTGGACAGAGGGACAAACTGAATTAGACAGAGGGACAAACTGAATTAGACAGAGGGACAAACTGAATTAGACAGAGGGACAAACTGAATTGGACAGAGGGACAAACTGAATTGGACAGAGGGACAAACTAAATTGGACAGATGGACAAACTCTGAATTAGGACAGATGGACAAACTGAATTGACAGATGGACAAACTGAAAGACAGAGGAACAACTGAATTGGACAGATGGACAAACTGAATTAGACAGATGGACAAACTGAATTGGACAGATGGACAACTGAATTGGACAGATGGACAAACTGAATTAGACAGAGGGACAAACTGAATTGGACAGAGAGACAAACTGAAATGGACAGAGGGACAAACTGAATTGGACAGAGTGACAAACTGAATTGGACAGAGTGACAAACTGAATTGGACAGAGGGACAAACTGAATTAGACAGAGGGACAAACTGAATTGGACAGAGGGACAAACTGAATTGGACAAAGGGACAAACTGAAGGACAAACTGAATTGGACAGAGGGACAAACTGAATTGGACAGATGGACAAACTGAATTAGACGGATGGACAAACTGAATGGGACAGATGGACAAACTAAATTGGACAGATGGACAAACTGAATGGAACAGATGGACTAACTGAATTGGACAGATGGACATACTGAATTGGACAGATGGACAAACTAGAGCGGACGGGTGGACAAACTGAATGGGACAGATGGACAAGCTGAATTGGACATGGTTAAACTATAGCGGACAGATGGACATACTGAATTGGACAGATGGACAAACTAGAGCGGACAGGTGGACAAACTGAATAGGACAGATGGACAAACTGAATTGGACAGATGGACAAACTGAATTAGACAGATGGACAAGCTGAATTGGACAGATGAACAAACTGAATTGGACAGATGGAAAAAACTAAATGGGACAGATGGTCAAACTAAAGCAGACAGATGGACATACTGAATTGGACAGATGGACAAACTCAATCGAACAGATGGACAAACTGAATCAGACAGATGGACAGGAACCAACATTGTACCATAATATACCCTGCATTAATAAACTGTAGGCATTATAAAAGGACTCTACTTTGATTTAACAGTAAATGCCTTAATGATGCTAAAATTTTACAAAACAAATGACAACAGAACAGCAGGCTTTTATAAACATACACATGTGCATATATACCAACAATTCTAATACATGTATTCAGGGACGAAACTTAACAATTTTGAGTTAGGGACCCAGCTCACTTTTCAAGAGAAGTTGCAATAGCAACACATAACAAAAATCTTAAAAACTTTTGGGGCCCAGACAAATTTCTGGGGGCCATGGGCTTCTGGGCCCTGTTAATCTCAATCCCTGATATTCTTTTCTTCTTTTGAACAAAGAAGCAGTGTGACAATAATGTATATAATACATGTATATATAAATTGGGATCTCTCTTTTGATTGAGTGCCAAAATGCCTTCATAATATTACTAAAATTTTACTGAAATAATGACAGCAGAACAGCAAGGTTTTATAAACATCTACATGTACATATTTATACATACCAATCCAAAAACTCCAATATTCTTTTCTTCTTTATTCCTTTTCCCTGTCTTGCCTTTCTTTCCATCTTCATTGGCATCACCTCCATTGAAACCATTTACATCAGAGACCTTTCTTGTCCATTCTAATTTCAGTTCCACCCCTTGGATGCCAGCACTTAAATCCGTAGGTTCAATACCAGATTTCAATGACAGTTCAGTTCCATCATTCATTTCTGGAGGTTCAATACCAGATTTCAATGAAATTTCAGTGCCATCATTTATTTCTGGAGGTTCAATACTAGATTTCAATGACAGTTCAGTCCCATCACTGATTTCTGGAGGTTCAATACTAGATTTCAATGACAGTTCAGTCGCATCATTTGTTTCCGTAGGTTCAATACCAGATTTCAATGAAATTTCAGTGCCATCCTTTATTTCTGGAGGTTCAATACTAGATTTCAATGACAGTTCAGTTCCATCATTTATTTCTGGAGGTTCAATACTAGATTTCAATGACATTTCACTATCAGCATTTCTTTCTGGCTTGTCAATACCAATTTTCGGTGGCAGTTCAGCCGAGACACTTTCTATCCTATCAAAATGGGTCATTTTATTACTGTCAACTATACTGACACTTATTTCAGAGAGCTTGGTATCAAACTGGCATTCAATGTTTTCCTCAGACATTTTAGCTTTTTACTGTATTATATTTATGAATGTTTCATTGTATTTTGCCTGCCACTGTTATTCAAATCCAAAATACCAAAATTTTTTTAAACAGATATTAATATCTGCTCTAAACAGTGACAATTTTCTCCTCCGATATATTATTGTTTCACAATTCCTTTCATATTTTGCTACTGTTATTGAATTCCAAAGTTGACAACTATGCTATCTTTGGACATACCGTTGTTTCACAGTACTGATCACATCTGGCCACTGTCAATGAAACCACAATGCAGTTTTGTCCTCCAGCCTATTATTGTTTCACAATTCCTTTCATATTTTGCTGCCGTTATTGAATTCCAAACTTGACAACTTTGCAATCTTCGGACATACTGTTGTTTCACAGTTCCAATCACATCTGGCCACTGTCAATGAAACCAAAATATATAACAATTATGTCCTCCAACATATTATTTTTTCACAATTCAATTATACTAGTGATTTGATTGCCATTATTCAAATCCAAGAGTGACAACTTTGCAATCTTCAGACATATGTTTTACAGTTCCGATCGTATTTGGCTTTTGTCATTTAAATGAAAATGTAACCACTTTATCCCACCGACACATTATTGTTTCACCGTTCCAATCATATTTGGCCACTGTCATTGAAAAAAAATGTAACAACTTAGTAATCCTCTGACAAAGTTATTGTTTCACAGTTTCAATAACCAATGAAATCTAAATCTGACAATTTTATTTTTCAACATATTAAAGTTTCACAGTTCCAAACGTATTTGGCCGTTGTCATTAAAATCAAAATGTAACAATTTCGCAATCCTCTGACAAAGTTATTATTTCAGTTTCTATGACCCCTATCATTGAAATGCAAAAGTGACAACTTTATTTCTCCAAAATATTGTTTCACTGTTCAGATCATATTTGACCACTGTTATTTAAATCAAAATGAAACAATTTTGCAATCATCTGACAAAGTTATTGTTTCATAGTTTCAATGAAATCCAAATCTGAAATTTTATTTTCCAACTTATTAAAGTTTCCCAGTTCCGATCGTATTTGGCTGTTGTCATTGAAATCAAAATGTAACAATTTAGCAATCCTCTGACAAAGTTATTGTTTCACAGTTCCAACAACTAATGAATCCAAATCTGACAATTATTAAAATTTCACAATTCCGATCATATTCAGCTGTTGTCATTGAAATCAAAAGGTGACAAATCTGCAATCTTCAGATGACAAATTCCGTCCTCTATCAATAGCCAACACCCTGAATTGAAATTAAAAAAGGGAATAATAATTTTGCTTCAAAATCTTATAAAAAAATGAAACTTTTACAATAAATTTTAACTTTTATCTTATCTTAAATCACTTAAATCAGGTAGAAAATGTATGCATGCTAGAAAACAGTAAATCAGTAAATATTTACCAGCAAGGCCAAAAAAAGTAAATTGTGTTTTCACTAACACAACCAACCCTTAATTTCTATGCCTACCCTACAGTTTCAGGCTGACCAATCAAATTTATTTATTTGTCCAGATTGGTACATTTTTAAAGTGCAAGGTTGCCAATTTGGTACTTTTATCATTAAATGTTTGATTTCAGTACAATTTCCATACAAGAAGTTTGAATTTAGTACTTATAATAAAAAAACCTATCCAAATGGAAAAATATGTCTAATTTGACCATTTCATTTTCTCGGTCCGTTTATCCGTTGTTATGGTACAAGTCCGTCAAAACGATAAATCTGTCGAATTGGTCAGCCTGCAGTTTTGAAAACAATAATTTGACAAGCACTGTCAAAGTTGGCATGCTTGCCTCAGAAGTATTTATTTTTTTTATAAATCGATTTCCTACCGATTCCTAATTTTTCTAAGAGTGTTTGCAAAAACAATTATTATTTTTTTGCTAATATATATATATATGTACACATCAATATTATGAATTGAGCAAATACAGAAAATCTTGTTTTAGCATATGTTTCAGTCAATTTAAGCATAAGAGCACTGAAAAAGTAACAAATTCTGCCATTTCACCTATAGCTGGTGACATCTCAATATAAGTGAAATATTCTTGACTGTGACTTAAAACTTCATTCATATAAATAAACAATCATTATAAAATCTGGTATGAGTGATAAATGTTATTTTACAACAGAACAGCAAGAAAGTTAGCAGAAACATATTTTTATTTGTTTGGCCTCATTGGTATAAAACATGTTCTGAAACATCGCTCTAAAGAATCAGTAACGTATATCATGTTTAATTTATTTATTCCACTTGATGTGATTTGGAATTATTAACGGATATTAATGTCCCCTATAATTATGGAGAATTTGATAATTAGGTGTGAACATGCAACATTCCATAAATGACAGGGGTATAATTATCTAGAACTGTAGTTAGTAGGGTCATCCTCACACAGGCCTGAAAAAATAGGGACCTTTTTTTCCTATAGGAGTTCAGCAATGGTATTTAACATCCCAGTCAAGAATATTTCACTTATATCAAGATGCCACCAGCTATAGGCTATGGTGCAGAAATTTTGCCTGTGTATTGCATTGATGGCATTATACGAAGTTATTTGAAGTTCCTATCTGAAAGAATCATGACTTTCATTTTGTTATATCGGGTGCTTGGCCAAAGAACAGTCACTACACACTTTCAAGTCTTGGGTCAGGCCCAGTCAGGGTTCAAACCAGCAACCTTCCACTTATGGAGAGAGCACTCTACCAACTGAGCTACTGCAGTGGTTTTCCACCATAGGAACCTGAAAACAGTTGCTTAAAATTTTATTACCGGTATATTATAGGCCCAAGTTGGAATATATGGAGGAAACAAAAATTATATATACAGGCAAACCTGTCTATAAAGGCCACTCAAAGGAACGAGTAAAAGTGGCCTTTATAGGCAGGTGGCCTTTATATACAGGTTAATATAATATGAATAAAGAACAATTGGGATACAATTTTACTGGCCTTTATAAGCAAGTGGTCCTTATATAGAGGTTGCCTTTAACACAGGTTTAAGTACATGCATTACAAACTTACCTGAAACAGAAACCAAAAACCACAAATTATTAACCCCGTAAACTGATATTTTTTCGTAGAATCACGAAAATCAGAACCCTCGAAAAATAAATGGCAGTAGGTTTAATCAACCAGACTGTGACCCAGCTCAGGTTTCACAATCAATTCTTAACCACGATTTTTTCTTATCTTAAATTTAGCACATTTTGAAAATCCTTTTTGAATTACCGTAAGAATAAACAGGTTTTTTTTTTTTTTTTTTTAAAAATATTAAAAACTAAATATACATGTTATAAGCTTGAAGTGATTTTCAAAATGCCTAAAACATTTGAATATATCAAAAATAACAAAATTATTAACGAATCAAATCTGCTTGAGGTTTAAGTTAAGAAATGATTGTGAATCTGCCGGAAAATAAATCATTTCATGGAATATCGAGAAATAGAAAACTAGAATAGTATAAATAGATTTACAAGAAAATGACTTCCTTCAATATAAGGAAAGGGTATATCATATATGATGTATATAAGGAACTTTTCTGATTTAATCTATTTTATTTATTTTTCTAAAAATATATTGAATAAATATTTACAAGTGGATAAAAGAATGTATAAGCTTGTGTGTGCAATTTTTAAGTCCCCAAGATACAATACTTCTGCTAGATGACCGCCTACAATGAAAACCTGGTTTAGGCCATGTAAAATTAATTCCTAGAGTCTCATCATTTTTTGTTTCCAAAAATTTTTTTTTGGGGGGGTGGGGGGGGGGGGCAAATTTATTATTTATTTTTTATTTTTAGATTCAAAAGAATAACAGTAATGACAGCAGAAAGAGCCCGAAAGAATTTGATTAAGGACACAACAAAAATGAAGAAATAAAAAAATCTGGGGCCAAAAAAAAAAATGAGGCAGGCGGGGATAAAAATCTAGGAATAAATTTTATGTGGCCTTATTGATCAATGACTACTGCGGTAGCTCAGTTGGTAGAGTGCTCGCTCCGTAAGTGGGAGGTCGTGGGTTCGATCCCCGGCCGGGTCTGACCCAAGACTCGAAAGTGGGTAATGACTGTTCTTTCGCCAAGCACTCGGCATTATGAAATGAAAGTCACGGTTCTTTCGGATGGGAACTTAAAATAAACAAGGTCCCATGTCACGGTGGGCTTGGCACGCTAAAGAACCCTGCTGTATAATGCCATCAGCGCAACGCACAGACAAAATTTCTGCACCTTCGCCTATAGCTGGCGACGTCTCGATATAAGTGAAATATTCTTGACTGGGACATTAAACACCATTACTCACTCACTCACTCACTTATTGATCAATGACTTAAGTTGCCCAAATTATGACAACATGCAAACAAATGATAGGAAATCCAACGCCTTTTAAGCCGTAGTAAAACAGCACATGAATACGTTTTCTATGATGTCGAAATGTAAAATTCTTTTACATCAAAATGTAAAATTATTCTTGACTAGTATTATTTGGATAATGGGAGGGGAAAATTAGATCATGTGACATATGGTATGACAATACATTAAATAACACATCTAGACAGGGATAATGTAGAAAAAATTAGGTTGAGTGGTATGTAATTAAATCATAAAACATTTTTTATATATTTTACTTTTCACCATACAAAAATAAATGACACCTGAACAGAATGATATATAAATAAATGAAAATAAAAACCTATTATTAAATGAAATGGAAACAAACCAAGTTGAAATTTTCCCACTCCAATTACTATTTAAGATGCATGACAAATGACTATTTTGGAAAACGAGGTATTTTGCCCCAATTTTTTTTTTAATTTCTAAAATTTCTAAACTGTTCTTCAGATTAAAACATAATGTATTTAGTGATAAAGTTATAGTCAAACAACATTGACCTGTCTGCTTGACCTTATATTAGGAATACAATATTAAACACATGCTCCCAATACATAATGGGGCCGGGGTGGCTTAATGGATAAGACGTTAGTCTACAAATCCAGGGTCTCTCACTGCTGTGAGTTCGAGTCCCGCTCAGACCACATGTGGGAAAGTGAATTTTTCTTGCTATTGACCTTTACTGGATCACCTGGTGTCAGTTTGATGTGACTGGGGGAATGGTACACTTGTCTGTGGCTTACTGACTCGGTGAGCAGAGCACCTTAAAAGTCTCCCTGGGTGCATGCTGGTACAAGGCACTCACTCATTCTGACCATACCACATACTCGCACTTTACATGCATACACAAACTTGTTCATAGATTAATCTATAGAGATTAATAAAGTAGTTCTCGTCGCTAATAGTTGAAAAATTGCTGATGCAACATTACGCAACATTCAACCAACCAATACATAATGGCACTGGTTCATATCAAATATTTAAATTAAAGGTCAAGTGGGCCGGTCAATGTTGTTTGCCTATATATAATATATCGTTGAGCTGGATTTTATTTTCCAATGTTCTAAATTCACAGCTAGCAGCCTTTACAAAATTTTTATTGCGTAATCAGATATTTTTGATATAAAAATAAAATGCTTATATTAACAGATTTTTAATGCTTTTTTATATGCTCATTGGACATCTAAGAATTTTAGGTTAAATACATTCTTTGAAGTCATAAAAAGGTAGTAAAAATGATTCAAGCGCTGTAATACGAGACCATGCACAGATACCAGTGACAAAAACCGTGAAAAGATGTCAAAATATGGAACACCAATAAAAAAGGGAAAGAAAGTAATAAAAAATATTTTTAAAAACGGTCGGCATGACATGCCAAAATTTTTGTAACGAAACCATGCACAGATACCAGTGACAAAAACCTTGAAAATATGTCAAAATATGGAACACCAATAAAAAAGGAAAGAAAGTAATAAAAATATTAAAAAATAAGGTCAGCATGACATGCCAAAATTTTTGTAACAACACCATGCACAGATACCAGTGACAAAAACCGTGAAAAGATGTCAAAATATGGAACACCAATAAAAAAGGGAAAGAACGTAATAAAAAATATAAAAAAAACGGTCAGCATGACATGCCAAAATTTTTGTAACGACACCATGCACAGATACCAGTGCCAAAAACCGTGAAAATATGTCAAAATATGGAACATCAATAAAAAAGGGAAAGAAAGTAATTAAAAAAAAAAAAACGGGTCAGCATGACATGCCAAAATTTTTGTAAAGAGTTGTCTCCCTTAGTCACCTTTTTGTACTCATGTATCTAGGTTATCAGGACATGACAAAATTTTTTGAGAGTTGTTTCCCTTAGTTACCTATGTGCACTCATGTGTCTTGCCTTTATTTTCAATATTTTTTTATTTTATTTTTATTTTGGTTTTATAATTTTGGTCCAAGCACAACTGAGGAGGAATTGTATTCCAAAACAGCTGTCTAGTGCTGTAACATTAAGACTGTTATAATATGTAATTGAACACACACAAAAATGGCTGTGAATAAAAGAGTATGTTTTATTTGTTTAGATGTAGCAGATCACACACATCTGATTTTATTATTTTTTTCCTTATATGCTGATCTACGCCAAAATTCATTTAATTGCTTTGCTAGTTTTAATGCAGAATTTAATAATATGCCAAACAATGAAATTTTTTTTATTATTATTATTATTTAGCAATAATGATACTTCAGTATTAGTTGTCAAGACCCGTTTTAGTATTTTAAGCAGACATAACTAGAACTGTATCTTCAGAGCCAAATACCCCCGTCCCCAACATCTACAAGGGTTTAATGTTTTCCTGCGACCTTGACCTGTGGTTCAAGGTCATGACACACCTTTGTACCATGAAAATTTTTATGTTAAGTTTTATGACAGACGTCCAAAGCACCTATGAGATAATGTCTAGTCAAGACCAACAGACAGACAGACATTTTACATGGATGGACAGACAGACAGACAGACAGACATGGTGATTTCTATATACTCACTCAAAATAGTTTGTGGGGGTTAAAATTGTTTATTTTTTTAGTAAAGGTTTTAATTTTGCTTTCATGGAAAAATTTTGTTTTATGATAGATGCCATAAGTAAAGCTTTTTTTAAAAAAAATTGGTCATAACATGTAATTTCAAGTTAAGATTCTTTTACTTATATATATTAGGAGTGGAATAGAGCAATGGAGTTTTATGCCCCAGTCAAGATTCTTTAACCTGTATCAAGGCAGTCAGTTATTGAATGTTAGGGGAAAATGGAGTGGTCCATGAGAGAAAACCACCAACTTTTAAGCAAGCAAATCAGGGATTTTTCTAATCTTTTTGGAAAAAGGACCTTGGGATGAAATTGGAAAAATGCTCAACAAAAATGTAATTTTGGGAAAAATCACAACAACATATTAGAAATTCTAGACCACTAGAATACTGGTATTTGAACAAATTATATCGGTATTCACAGCAAAATAGCGCTGTCTTTTTTCTCTATATAAATCATCCAGCAAAATGTGGGTTAATATAGAGCGAAATCGTTATCAGAACAAGATATCCTCCTATTATGATGTTGATGATCTTGTGATTTATTTTTATATCAAAAAATTGATAAACATAGCTAATTAGGAATTTTTTACTACAGAATTGGGAAAAATGTATGTTTTTTTGCATTGGGAATGGGTCCCATTACCCAGAAAAATCCCTGCAAATGGACAAACTATTTCACACTAAAATTAGACCCAGATGTGATTTGATCCTAGGTGGTGGCAGGCACTGTAATCTGTATGTGTGTGCACATCAGACCACTCTGCCTCACTTATATTAGGAATGTCAGAACTGAGATGGTGGAGTTAACTGGAGTACCTATTAAGAAAAAACCAGTAAAACCTTTGGCAAATGAAACAAAAAAACTTTAGTTACACCATGGTGATTGTGTATGCCTCAAATTACTATCCAATATAGGTAGTTTCCTAAGGGGAAAAATATTAAAATTTCCCAATTTGACGCCCAAGAATTCCTAGCAGTTAAGGAATACAATACATTTGTAGCACGTACAACATATAAACTGTCTTCACCAACCAATACATTAAATATTGTTACAAAAACATCTTGAAATGAGTATTCCAGTGCAAACAAGTCATAATGTAGTTTGTTATATACTGTATTCCAAAGGTTTTAATTTTTCCTAGGTGATAAAAAATTCACAAATTTTCTGTATCCAAGAAGGTAAAATGCAGTTGCGATAAAAGGTAACAAAATTAATGCACTAGAATATGCCCTGGTAGAAATCAACTTAGATATAATAAATTATGCAAAACTTTCATTCCCTTTCAGTTCATTTCTAAAATATTTACAATACCTATTGAATGCCTATGATGAACTCATTCTAGAAAATTTGGGACATTCGGCAATGACCCACACTTTTTCACATACATTGTGCGTATTATTACGTATACACCAATGCACTACCCAGTCCAACAAAACATCGCGCATTGATGTTTGGAATAATCTGTCATCTATACAATCAGGATTTTTAACAAATTCAACATTTAACAGTTTTAATTTGACAATCAATATGAATTTGTAACTTTGTTTGTCAATTCAAATAAAATTTTATGAAATGTTCTTTTGTTTTCAGCGTATTATTTTTTAAGCCGCCTATTACGTCGCATCATCAATGAGTTGGCGGGAAATATCTTGATTGACATATTGGTTGTTCCAAGAATGTTTACATTGCCGACAGATTCGATATTTACCGGGTTTTTTCTTAATTGTATGATGCAATCGAGAAGTTTGTAAAAAGAATACTAGGAAAAATATTGTAAATATAAGAATTGACTTTCTTTTTATTCAGGGACATCAAGTCATCACTTGATGTCCCTGAAAAAAAAGAAAGTCAATTCTTAATTAGTTGAATGGACAGGAAGGCCTCAGTGGCCAAATGGTCCAAAGGGTATATTTACAGATCACAGTACCTCTCACTGCCTAGGTTCAGATCCCACTCGGGCAGATCTCAGTGTGAGAAGTTTGTCAGTTCTCTTGCAAAAGGTTGATGGTTTTCTCTTGACATTCCAGTTTCCTCCACCATCCCTGAACTGATGGCCTCGATGTAAATAAAATACTCTTGACTGGGTTATAAAACACCAATATTTCTCTACGCTCCTAATTGACAATACTGGCAAAATCCCAAAGGAATGAATAGTGTGTCGGTAATGACCCTGATGCTTGACCACTGGTCACCTCATCATGATGGTGTCTAGACATCATCATTACCCTAAATATGTCTGGGATATGTAATTAATGTATATCCCTTGACCCACAGGAGGAAATATATTACCATTAAATGTACAACTTGAAAGTAGCATATAGATTTAAATCACTAGTGGTTTTTACCAAGTTTGTTAACACTAAACTGACTAGAAGTTACTGGTGATTATGGACCAAGATTCTATCTACATATGGACCAAGATTCTATCTACACAGACTATAAAATCACTGGTGATTATGGACTAATACTGTAAACAGAATTGAAATGACATGAAATTACTGGTGATTATGGACCAATATTCTACACAGACTAGAAATCACTAATGATAATGTACCAAGACTGTAAATAGACTGGAAAGGGCTTGAAATTACTAGTGATAATGGACCAAGGTTGTAAACAAACAGGAAATGGCTTAAAATTACTAGTAATTATGGCACAAGGATGTAAAAAGACTAGAAATCACTGGTGATTATAATTACAGGGTATGTACTAAGTTTGTAAACAGACTGGACATGACATGAAATTACTAGTGATTATGGACCAAGGCTGTAAACAGACCAAAAACTACAAGTGATTATGAACCAACTTCACAAACAAACAAGAAAGCACTAAATTATCAGGGCTGTCAATCTGCTGAATTTGGGGCCAATTATGGGCCCCAGTTCCCCCAAGTCCCAAAACCAATATTTTCCCAAATATGTTAATTTCAATAAATTAATTACAAATTTGATTTTTTTACATTTCTACTTTGTATGTTCCAATTAGAATTTTTTCCTTAAAATTGCATGAAATAATGCTTATTCTTCCAAATTCCAATGTCCCTGGACAACAAAGATAACAAGGGGTGTGACAGCTCTTATTTTGAGCCAAGTTTATGAACAGACTATAAATCACTGATTACACTGGAACTAAATGTAAAAAAAAATTTTGGAATATATTTTGCCCCCCAAAAAAAAACAAAATATGGAACTTATGGAAGCGTAAAAAAGTAATCTTAATATTCTGTAAAACATCAAGGCTAACCAAAAATGTGCAAGTTCCAAATAACTTCAAATCACTAATGATCTGTCTCAAATCACTAATGATTTGTCTCAAATCACTAATGATTTGTCCAACAAGAGCCATGAAATCATAAAATAAAATTAAAACAAAGTTTTCTTTCTTTTTTAAAATTATTTTATGACAGTTTTTCTGCATTTTAAAAATTATTTTCTGTATTAAGTTTTTAAATTATTTGATGAAATTTTTCTGTAGTTTTAAAATTATTTTCTGTATTTAATTTTTAAAATTACTTTATAAAATTTTTCCATATTTTTAAAATCATTTTATGAAATTTTTCTGTATTCTTAAAATTACTTATTCTATGACAGTTTTTCTGCATTTTTAAAATTATTCTCTATGTTTAATTTTTTAAATTATATTATAAAAGTTTTTAGCATTTATGTTTTAAAATCATTTTAACAAAGTAATGAACTTACCTGCAACATCAAGAAATCCAACATCTCTACATAACAGATATCCTCTTCATTCTGTAAGGTTAAAATTAATACCTGAAGTAATCCATGTCCCATAAAAAGGCAAACAACATTGACCTGTCTGCTTGACCTTTCATTACAAAAAATCAAAAACCATGATTCATCCAGTATAAGTGGAGGGATTCGCAGCTAATATATAAAAATTTATTTTTAGCATGAAGTGAGCAAAATAAACACCTGTGCACTCTATACATAAATGTACTAGTCTATAATAACTATATTTGAATAAAAGGTCAAGCTGACAGGTCAATGTTGTTTGCCTATACCTGAATATGAACAGGTAAACAAAAACAATTATATGTCGACACCTGATAAACACACAAATAAATAATTAGGAGGTGCCTTAATTAAAACAACGGTCATAAACATAAATCATAGATATACATTCTTTACATTTTTTGTCATCTTCTACGCCTGTAATAAATTATAAAAATTAGGCCAAACAAATAAATGTGTGTGTTATGGTTACATCACATGGAGTAATAAGGTATTATAACCAAATCAAGATTCTTCCACATATATTGTGGTATCCAGTCCTGTGATGGAGAAAACCAGAGTGCCAGGAGAAAACCAAAACGCATCATCATCATCATCATCATCATCATTTTCATCACCAAAACATCATCATGATCATCGTCATCATTAATTCCATGAATTTCATCACCATCATCCTTACTGCCATCACTATCATCATCATCATCATCATCATCATCATCATCATCTCTTCTTTTTAATATGATTGGCATTATTATGAATAGTTTATTATATTATTATATATTATTATTATTATATTATTATTATTATTGATGTTTAAATGCACATGTCTGCATTTGGATCACAGTGCCTCTTGCTGCCTAGTTTTGAATCATTCTTGCTAATGTGACAAAGTTTGTCTGTAAGCTTGCCAAATACAGGTGGTTTTCTCTGGACACTTAGGTTTCTCCACCATTTCTAAACTAACTGCTTCGATATCAGTTAAAGAATTCTGACATCAAAGTCAATTTTACCACTCCACTATACTCCCAAAAGTAATTAGTGTAGGCAAACAACAATGACCTGTCTGCTTGACCTTTCATTAGGGGTAGTCCAACCTGCCTTAAAAATCACCTCTATATAAGGGCCACCTGCATATAAAGGCCAGTAGAACTGTATCCCAACTGTTCTTTATTTATATTATTTGAACCTGAAAATAAAGATCACCTGCTCATAAAGGCCACTTTTACTGGTTCCCTTGGGTGCCCTTTATAGACAGGTTTGACTGTATTCATATAGAAGGATCCACCAATTACACGTGTGAGGATTTGCATTTATTACATAATCAATGCAAGTGATGAGTGTTTCCCATTATGAGGACAAAATCATAATGGGCAACTTGTCTATATATACTTTGTCTATAATTAATATTTAAATTAAAGGTCAAGGCGAACATGTCAATATTGTTTGCCTGTAAAGATAAATACTTTTTTAGTTAACAAATACAGGTCGGATATCTACCTACCTATCCTCGTCACTCCCGGTGGAGCATAAGGTCGACACAAGATCTCGCCACTCAGCTCTATTCTTGGCAGAGGCCAAAGCCAAGAATTAGTTGGATAGCATTAAACAATTAAAACTCTTTTTTGGCCTCAAAAAAACTAGGTGAACTGTGGAGGCTAAGAAAACATGTAACATCATAAAGACATCCATTAGGCCTCTGGATTCTGACATATGGTGTTTTATCATTTAAACCATGTATACAGTAAACATTTGTCATATAGAAAAATACAAAAATCTAAACTTTTACACAGTACAGGTCTGCCAAAAGTTAAACACTAGGTAACTAATTAATTAGGAATTTGCAGCTAATTCCAGCCCCTCGATAGCTACCGTATATCTTCTCGTCTTTTCAGCTATCTCCCAATAGCTCTTTTGCCACCAACTATCCATATCTCGATCACTGGACAGCCGAGTTGCGACTACCTTTTCGTAAACTCAGTGTTAAACTTTCGACAAATCTGTAATGTAGGTCACTCGCAATCTGATGGCAATGTGTAGGCAAACAATAATGACCTATCCGCTTGACCTTTCATTAGTAATATTCATATGCGATAATCCACCCATTACATGGGCATGTTAGGATTCCCAGTTTATACATTAATATTGCATTTTCCCATGATGTATAGTCTGTCAGTGACATTTTATATCCCTAGTGCTTGCCCCTGTTTACAGACACTCTGCCAAAATATTGCTAATGGACTATGGACAAAATAAACACCTGTGTTCTGTATACTAGTATGTAAATGTATTGGTACATATTGAAGGTCAAACAGACAGGTCAATGGTTGCCTAAAGGCAATAAAGTCAAAACTAAGGTCATGACCTTGACCCCATTTTGAAGGTAATTACAAGAGTATGTCAAAACAGAAAACCTGTGTCATTATCTGTTCAAATAGTCAAGTTATAACAATTTTATGTCATTTTATATTTTTTTCAATATCAAATGCTTAAGACCCTAGAGAAGCAAATATCACTTCAGATTTTTTCTCCAATTGATAGATTTGGAGAAATAGATCTTTTAAGATTTTTGCACCCCTAGATCACTTTGCCCTACTTTTTGTAGCCATGGCAACACCACAAACAAATCTGAATTGCACTAGGCCATATATATTTTTGACCAAGTTTCATTGAAATCTGTTCAGTAGTTTCAGAGGAGAAGTCAAACATATGCGCTAATGATGTGCACATGCACTCACACACAAATGTACACACATACACATGCTAAGCTATGCCATAAGCTCAAATTACCTTTGGTCAGGTGAGGCAAAAACTTGTAAATGTGAGCAAGGTCCACTTATGCTCACTGCAATCTTCTAGCTACTAACTGGATCAGACCAAGGAAAAATGTCTTTTTAATGTTCTTAAATGACTTTTTTTTGGACAAGTACTTTCAACCTTTAAGTGTGTGTAATTAATGTCATGTTATTAAATATAGGTGAAAAACAAAAACAGTAAGATGTTTTCTTAAGTGACTAAGTACAAATTCTCATAAATTCACTGAAGCCTAAACCCCCCGTAAAGTCGCTGAAGTGAAACAGGCCATGGTGAAATAAAAATGCAGCAGTCAAAGTGAAACTAGATCTGGAATTTCCAAATATAAGCAGGACTGTGTTATCATGTGATCTATCAAAATAAAATGTAGCCACCCTCATGAAAAAATGTGTCTATTTTGTCTAAAACAAGTTCTGAATTTTTTTTTTAATTTTGATCCTTAATACATTTTCAGAATGCATTCAGAACTTCTAGATAAATGCAGTATACAGATAAAAGTTTTCAGAAATATTCGTACACCAGTTTTTGATATAAAAAATTAAGAATGATAAGATACTTTCAGAAATATTCAGACAAAATTCAGAATTTTTGTTTCATGAGGGCTGCAGACTCAGGAGTAATCCTTTTGTGAATATTTCTACTAATGAATTCATGAACGAATTAAAATCTTTGAAATAATTTACATTTTAAGAATAAATTCAGAATTTTTGGACAAAATGCAGAATACAGATAAAAGTTTTCAGAAATATTCAGACACAAATTTTTGGTATAAAAAATTCAGAAATAATTCAGATAATTATAGTGAGAAATATTCAGAGTTTTTGTTTCATGAGGGCTGCAGACTTGGAATAAACCCTCTGTGAATCTTTCTATTATTGTATTCCTAATACCAGACATAGACAAATCAACTTTATCTACAAGATTGTGATGATGCCCATCTAATTTAGCTTTTAGGTTTCCAGTATACTGGTACCAGGGTTGGTACAGATATTTGGACTCCAAATTTAAGGACTTTTTAGGGTCTTTTCAGGGTCTTATTTGCAAATTTAAGGCCTAATCAGAGGGACAATTTTAGCAAAAAATATTAGTGCAAAGGCAACTCAATCAATCAAACGTGTCCATAGTAACGACATGTGATGTTGAGGTTGAAGTTGGGCGTTCAGTTGGGCCAGGTACCTTTAAATTGCACATTTCAATGTAACATCAATTAATTATTTATTTATATCAGTCTATTTGCAACCACTAACTATTGAAATACAGGCACCCAACTGGCTAAATTCAAGGGCTTTTAAAGGCCTTCGGGATAAATTCAAGGGCTTTTTAGGGTCAGACTCGTTTTTAGGGTCTTTTTAGGACAAACCTCAAAATTTATAAGGACTTTTCCAGGCCTGTACGAACCCTGTGGTACTGAGTCTACAGTTTTTCTCCTATCAAGATATTATTGGTACTAGCAGTGAAGAATCTAGATGGGGGCTATGGGGCCATTGGCTACTTTTTTTTGGACACATCCAACATTACACGAAGGCAAAAATATTGATGTTATGTTGAAAGGTTTTGAAGATGGCGACTCTTAAAAAATCCTAGATTGAACATTGTACTAGATTGTATACTTGTTACATTATAACAAACTTCTTAATCTATCTTGATAGTTTAAAAATACTGACCTCCTAGACTACTGTAGGGACCACTCTGTTTTTGACAGTGAAATTAACTCTTCATATCCATAGAAAATCAAATAAATTTGAATAAAGATTGATATTTTTCACTTACTTGTACCTAGTCGTAACAGGAAATTTGTATGCGCATCAACGATTAGCCCGGAATATATCTGAACAGGGTAAAATGTGGGATTTAATATGTTGAAAAACCAGACAAATGGCGGATTCTGTCGTAAAACGTCACTAAGGACATCACTTACGGTGTAAACTTCGCCATTTTCGCCTTGTAAAACCCCATAACACCAACATACTTTATGACAATCACGGATGCGCCTACAGATTTCCTGTTACGACTAGGTACAAGTAAGTGAGTGAAAAATATCAATCTTTATTCAAATTTATTTGATTTTCTACCGATATAAGGAGTATTTCACTGTCACAAACAGAGTGGTTCCTACAGTAGCTGCCAGAGGTAACCAGCAATACTGGGAATAGTCTGTTCCATAATAAACCACAGTATCTGCATTCCATACAGAAGGGGTACTTGTGCCATTGTCCACAAAATAATAATTTTGTCCAACAAAACTTTACCTGTCTTTGAAGCATATTATGAAGCTGATAGGCGCTTGGCACTAACTTGACAGCTATGCATTGTTTGTGTGGTGCTTTCCCTTCCGGGACACCCGGCCTCACTTTCCTGGTGGAAGTTCACGTGTTCAGCTAACTTTGACAGTTTTAAGATTTGGTTTGTGATTTGAACGCGGACTGACATGGTTACATACAAAGTATCTATCTATCTATCGAAATTTTAAAATAAAGGAGAAAGAACAAAAGGTCCGCGAATGTACGCACATGTCACAAAGAAAAACCAAATAGGATGTACAAAACTGTGTGTAACTTCTGAACGAAAAAACGGATACGATGAAGGGACGAGTATGAAAACTGTATTTTACTGATGTTTTGGAGCAATAAAATTTGGTTGGTTTTTAGTTAAGTTATGCAACTTCTTCATTTTTTAAAATTTAAAGCACTTTTGATTATTAAACGATATTTTCGGACCATAATAATATTTCTGGCGAAAGAGTCCTCTTTAGGATTTTTATCCACTTCAAAAATTACAACATGAAAACGTGTGATCTCATAAACTGATAAATTCTAATTTTATAATATTACAACATCTCAACAACTTTTAAAAAGCGCGCGTAAAAATTAGAGCATGGTGCATTAATTCAACGATTAGAGGAGAGGTGTATCGAACAGTAGTTTAAACCTTTATTAACAATGAAAATGTGAAAATATTGATGTGTCCCTCACGTGACAGTTGCTCATGTGACAGCCTAAAACACAGTACAAAAAGACTTGTACAGAGGTGTTTTCTTGAGAAATTATACAGCATATGCACGCCTAATTCTACCGGCGTGAATAACTGCGGACGCATCATAACGCCGCACAGTAAGTGATGTATTTAAATAGAATAGTTGTCAATAACCGGATGAGAACACATAGGAATCATTATGGATAACGAAACGAAAGTAGACCTATGCGGCTTCTGGCATTCCCAGATTCCCATTCTACCGCCTATTCAAGGTTTCATCTCTCGTGACGTCTCTAATATTTCCATCGTCAACAGTACTTGCATTGAGATCTCTCTCTTCTCTCTCAATATACCACCACTTTCTTTTTCATTTTAGATTGATTCTCTCTCTCTCTCTCTCTCTCTCTCTCTCTCTCTCTCTCTCAATATTACCCACTCATTTCCTTTTCATTTTAGATTGATCTCTGCCCCCCTCTCTCTCTCTTGCTTTCCGATTTGACCACTTCATTTTCCTTATTTTTCCTTTTTGATTCTCTCTCTCTTCTCTCTCTCTCTCTCTCTCTCTCTCTCTCTTACCACTTCCTTTCCTTTCATTTTAGATGATCTCTGCCACCCTCTCTCTCTCTCTTGCTTTCTGAGTTTGACCACTCACTTTCCTTTTCATTTTAGTCAGTTAATTTCTATCTTTAACATTACAGATGCACATTACAAGTTGTGCAGTAGTTTTGTATTTGTGTGTATCGGTGTCGGGGCAGGCCCTGTTTTATGTACCCACAATCAACAACAGACTGTAAGCTGTCCAGATGGTATAACTGAATGTCCAGCCAGATACAGATGCTGTAGACTGCGTAACCAATATGGCTGGTTGTCCATTACCTAAGTAAGACAATATAACAGTGTGTGTGGGGGGGGGGGGGGGGGGGGTAGGTGGGTTAGACAGGGATATCCTGTTCCTCATAAAATAACTGTAGCAAGAGGAAGGAATCGCCAGAAAAAATCTGCTTCTTGCAGAGTGTCCAGGCTGTGGATTGAACTCTGCTCTTCCAGGTGAAAAGTGAATATTCTACCACAAGGCTAAAAAATCCACACCAGAAAGTCTGGCAAAAATCATAAATATCTACTATATACAACACCACAACTAACTTAGACCTGCTACATAACTAAGGCACAAATCAGTTGTTCAGAGTGTTTCACAAGGTATAAGTTTTTACAAACTTCACATTTGGATGGTGATTTGTTGAAACAAGTAAATTATGTGATCTTGTCTTGGTTTTAAAAGTCTATTTAACATTATTTATAATTGACAAGGTTTATCCTGATAAGCAATTTTTAACTTCTTCATTGTCAGTATCATTAGTGGCTCTGTATGTGGGAGGTTGTTGGATCGAACTTCGGCTGGGTCTGACTTAGACTTGAAAATAGGTAGTGACTGTTCTTGAAAGAGACCTTAAAAACCGATGCCTCCTGTCATGACAGGTGTGGCATGTTAAAGAACTCTTCCTGCACATTATCCTGAGCACACTGCCAAGGTAAAAAATTTCTGCCACTTCACCTATAACTGGTGACATCTCAATATAAGTGAAATATTCTTGACTGGGATATTAAACAACACCATTACAAAAATGTATTTTGATAATGATCTATTAATATTTTATTTGTAGCCAAATGGATTTATACAGCTTTTAGAAGATAGATTTTCATTCTTTGAGGAAGTGAAGGCAAAAGAAATGTCAAGGATGAAGGTAACGTTATCAGTGATTTTGTTTGCCTGAAATTACTATGGATTAAAGGTAGTTTCCCCTTGGACAACATTTCCCCAATTGATCACTAGAATTCCAAAAACAACAGTGAGGTGCTAGCAAATTGAATCTAGTTGTTCTTGTCCACAAAATGTAAGATATTGTCACAATATAACATCTTTGCAATGATGATCCTTTCCTATTGAAAGCATGTTATTATGCCGTTTACTGTATTTCAGAATTTCAAGTTTTCTCAATTTAAAAGGTAGAAGGTAGTTTTTTTATATAAAAAAGTAACAAATTCACAGTGTTATAGACATGGTACAAATAAACCAGACCTTTCAGTGAATTTTAGAGTAGAAGACAAATTCCTTAAAGTAGGCAGCAAGTATTGAGTAACGTGTACTACACAAACATGTTAAACTTGTGGAAGTAGGCAACAAACTTAATCCAAATCCTAGAAAGTATCAGCCAACTTCCGTAGCCTTGCTGACTTTATTGAAACTACTGAATAACCACTGAATAAAACTTTTTCAGTGATTTTTCTGGCTAGTCACAGGGTCTGGTAAAAAGACCCATCCCCAAAAGATAAAAAGTGCACATTTTTCTCAATTTTGTTTGTAAAAATTCCATAAATTTATTCTGCATAGAAATCAATGAAAAAAGTGACAAACCCCATATTTTCTACTTGGATTCATATTTTTATAATAACCTGCATTTTACATAGGCGGACAGACGGACATGATGATTCTTATAAACCCCCTAAAACCAATCAAGTTTCCTGGAGTATAATAATAATGTGACCTGTGTGAATTTGCTTTTTCTTGGAAAAAAGAAACAAGAAATTGCATCAAATGATTTCTAATGATCATTTGACTTACAGGTAACCTTAAATAAGCCACATCAACATTTATTCTCAGATCTCAAAATTCAGGGGGTCGTTGTAACATTGAAATCCTCTTATCACAACATCAGGACATGATTGTCAGTGGCTGAGTGGTCTAAAGAATGTATTTACAGATCTCAGTGCCTCTCACCATATAGGTTCGAATCCCAATTGGGACAGTTCTTAGTTTGAGAAAGTTTGACAGTTGCCGAAGGTCAGTGATTTTCTCCAGTCACTCTTGTTTTCTCCACCATACCAGAAATTGATTGCTTTGATATAAGTGAAATTACCTTTAGTGGCCCATAAAACTCCATTACTTCACTAAACTCCCAACTCAAATTTCAGGAACACTTTCATATCCTGGTACAAAAATTAGATTTATAAGTTTGAATGGTTGCTATATACCCCCAACTACTGCCATTTTTCCTTGCACACTGACTAACCATCATGGTACTTGCTTTGTATGTGGGATGTTGTGGGTTAGAAACCCAGCCGGGTCTGACCAAAACTTGAAAATAGGCAGTGACTGTTCTTTTGCCAATCACTCGTCATTTAGAAATGAAAGTCAGGTGGTCCTTTGGAGGAGAACTTAAAAAACAACACACTGTGTCACGGCAGGCGTGGCATATTAAAGAACCCTCCCTGCACATTGCCCTTAGTGCACTGCAAAGGTATGAATTTCTGCCACTTCAACGATAGCTGGTGACATCTCGATAAGAGTAAAATATTTTTGACTGGGACGTAAAATGCGAATCAACCAACCAATCTTGCACACTGACTGATATATCATTGAGCAAATTAATTTGTTTACCGTACATGGTTTTCCTTTACAATTTGCTTTCCTGTATGGCTTATAATGTAAACCAACTTTTCTGCGAGTGTCATTTACTTTTATGCATTTCACAAGGACAAAATAATCTCGAAAGTTAATCAGAGTGAACATGTTTTTGAAATATTCAACTATAGTCAATATCACAAAAGTTAAAATTTGCTAAATAGTTTAAGCAAAAGAACACGAACGTTACATGTATATCTGTGAATAAAAGCTGGTGTATAGTAAAGTAAGTAAATATTTTATTAAAATGTCACATTTCATAGTTACATATATCTACAGTAAAACCTTGTTATAATGCCCCTCGATAACTTTGCCACCTCGCTTATCGCCACACTATTTTGAAGTCCCAAAATCCATTTTGTTTATGTTTTTCTTTATCCGCCTCCACCAATTTATCGCCAAACCCCTTTATAATGCCAAAATTTGACTGAAAAAATGGTGGCGATGAATCGAGGTTTTACTGTAAATACATTTATAAATTGAAATCATTTTAAAAATTTAAATTTAAATTAACATATTCTTAAAAAACTTACTATGAAACCCATCCAATTATGGGTTAAAAGACACTTAATACTTAAAACTATAGCAAAATTTAGTAAACTATATACACCACGGTCATAGTTTCAAAAACGATAAATTGTTGTTGGCTGAAAAAAAGTATAGTAAGTTAACATTCTCTTTTCTTACAGATAGGAGAATCAGGTGGTGCGGTTGAGTGTCCAGGTGGTGAAGAAGAATGTCCCACTGGTTATACATGTTGTCTACAAGCAAATAATAAATATGGCTGTTGTCCAATACCAAATGTAAATATTAATGTTTTTGTAATGTCCCTTAAGTTTGAAGTCGTAAGTGCCACAACAGTGCTCATTCTAGGATTTGTCAGATGGTGCCATTTAAAAAAACCCTCTTAAAACACCATAACAGCAATATTTTTGCATTTATTTAATGTTAATTAAGGCCCAGTAAGGCCTTCAAAATAGGGTTTATTTTGCAAAATAACACTTCATTTGCCCCATTACCCATTGTAGAATGAACACTAATACAGTCCAACATGCCTTAAAGACTACCTCTATATAAGGGCCACCTGCTTATAAAGGCCAGTAGAAATTGTTCTTTATTCATATTATTTGAACCTGAATATAAAGATCACCTGTCCCCAAAGCCCACTTTTATTTGTTCCCTTGGGTGGCATTTATAGACAGGTTTGACTGTACTTTAAAATCTGAGGAAGGCAGTGATAGTTTTGTCTCATAACTGCAGCAGGTGACCCAAGGTGCACAGCCTGTAGTCGATAGAACAATGAAGGTAAGGAAAGTCTGCAAATTAGATCTGTAACTATTGGAGATTTTAGATACTGCTTTCTTTCCTAGCAATTGGACTTAAGAGGACAAAGTATTGAATGGTTTACCTTCCGTTGGTAAAATGTGACTTGGGGAATGGTTTGATTCTCTGCAGCATACTGACTACATGACCTAGTACCTTAAAGTTGTTCTGGGTGTGTGCTAGTACATGACAGACCATATAACATGATGCACAGCTTAGTCAAATCTTGCATGTACAAAAATTTGTTTTTGTTCTTAGATTAATCCTTAGAGATTAATAAAACTTGCTTCCATTGTGAATATCAGAAAATTGTTGATGTGATGTTAAACAACAAAACAACAAACCTGTTATTTGCATTTTTTCATGTGAACACACTTATACTGTCTAAGAAGATACATTAGCGGTAGGAAACTCTCACGGTTTTGATCTTTTTAAATATTTTGTTATCAGAAATTTTCACTGTTCTGACCATACAGAAAGTAGACCAAGAGAAATCAGAAATTTCTCCTAAGAAGGAATATTCGATTAAAGGTGTTATTGTGAAAATTGTAAATGTTTTTTCCTCACGAATGTTTTTTCCTGGCGATTGCTTTTTCCTCACGAATGTTTTTCCTCGCGAATGTTTTTTCCTCGCGAATGTTTTTCCTCGCAAATGTTTTTCCTCACGAATGTTTTTCCTCACGTATGTTTTTCCTCACAAATGTTTTCCTCGCGAATGTTTTTCCTCTCGTATGTTTTTTCCTCACGAATGTTTTTCCTCACGAATTTTTTCCTCACGAATGTTTTTTCCTCCCAAATGTTTTTCCTCCCAAATGTTTTTCCTCCCAAATTGTTTTTCCTCCCAAATGTTTTATCCTCCCAAATGTTTTTTCCTCCTAAATGTTTTTCCTTGCGAATGTTTTTCCTCTCAAATGTTTTTCCTCTCGAATGTTTTTTCCTCTGTTTCTTATACAGTATGAATTTATGAAATTTTTGTATTTTTTTCAGTGTAGAATAATTTTCAGTGTGAAATAATATTCCTGAATTATAAGTCTTCCCATCTTCTCTAAGCCAGATTTCCATGTTTTGCACAAACATTAAGGGGTATTGATAACGTCTCGTCCAATCTAAGCCAGATTTTCAACATGTTCTGCACAAACATTAAGGGGTATTGATAACGTCTTGTCTAATCTAAGCCAGATTTTCAACATGTTCTGCACAAACATTAAGGGGTATTGATAACATCTCGTCTAATCTAAGCCAGATTTTTAACATGTTCCGTGCAAACATTAAGGGATATTGATAACGTCTCATCTAATCTAAGCCAGATTTTCAACATGTTCCACACAAACATTAAGGGGTATTTATAACGTCTCGTCTAATCTAAGCCAGATTTCCAACATGTTCCGCGCAAACATTAAGGGGTGTTGATAACATGGTACACAGGCCAAATCCACTTTGATGATATTTTTGGTTTGTTTAAAAATCTTTAAAAGCCCTTAATTGATTTACATGTATATTTGTTTTTAGGCTGTCTGCTGCAAAGATAGCATCCATTGTTGTCCAGCAGATTTTAAATGTCAGTTGTCTGATGGATCTTGTCAAAAACCAGGAATTAGTATCCGTATATTCCGAAAACAAAAAGCCAGACTAGTCCCCAAAATTGTGAGGGCCAAAACAGAGGAACTGAAGGTCTCCAAAATTGTGACAGCTCAGGATGATGAACTGAAAGTCCAAAAAATTGTGATGGCCCAGACGGATGAACTGAAGGTCCAAGAAGTTGTGATGGCCCAGACAGGTGACTTGAAGTTAGGTGATTATTGTCCGGGAAGGAAAGGCATCTGTGTAAATGGTAGTACCTGTTGCTTGACCACAACTGGTCATTATTCCTGCTGTCCATTAGAATCGGTGAGTAGATTTTAATATTTTTGGAACATTTGGCAACGATTTATAGGCTGATTCTTTTTAGTGGTTGGCTTGCCACAAAAAATAGCTCTATGCACATTTTCTGTGGTACTGTAAAGGCGAAATTTTTGTGCATGAAATGTTTTTGATAATTTCACGCTAAAGAAATTACCGCAAACATTTTACCCATACAAAAATATCTACCATACAGCTTAATATTTCATAATATATAGAATATACACCCACTTTTATGAAAAAATTACACCCACATGAAATGCCAGATTTCAGAAATTGTGCAATTTTCACCCCACGAAAATAATCCTTTCCAGAGCACCCGCTTTTATGCGAAAATTACACCAACAGGTAATGACAGATTTCAGAAATCGTGCAATTTTCACTGCACGAAAATAATCCCTTTCAGAGCACCCGGTCTCACTTCCCTGGTGGAAGTTCAAGCGTTTAACTTATTTGTCAGTTTCAAACTTTTTACTTTGATTTGGAATTCGGGCTCACCAGTGTACCATGTGATACCTCATAATGTTTTTGCGAAACAATTATTTCCATTGAAGATTGAATTGCTTCAGTTCACGTTTTCTCGTAAAAATGATGTTACTATATATTGCTTTATTTTCACGGTGTCAAATTTTCGCGGTTTGACGATGACTAGTGTATTGGCGGTGTCATATTTTCGCGGTCTGATTAAAGGAAAACAACTCTAGGAAGATTAATGGGGTGGAAACACAAGTGTCTATTCATGGTAGTTTAATTTTTGCAGGAATACACTTGACCGCGAATATAACGAAAATAAAACCACAGCGAAATATAAGCATTATACAGTACCCAGGGAAATTTTGACGTAAAAGTTTTCGAATATGTTCCGCACAATGGTTAGGGGATATTGATCGCATGGTACGCTGATGAACTCTATTGTATGTTTTGGACATGGATAAGAATGATTGTTTTTTATTTCATTGGAATAATTATAAATGCATGTACTATGAGTGGGTAATTCTTTTTTTTTTCAGGCCACTTGCTGTGCTGATAAACTTCATTGTTGTCCTCAAAATTTTGTTTGTGATTTAAAACTCGGAATGTGTACAAAAGGTGGCCATGATATTCAGCCGCTAAAGAAGCATGTGTCAAGGGTGGAAGATAAATCCAGTACAAGTGTATCTGATGTAATATGTCCTGATGGGAAAAGTGAATGTAAAACTGGTCAGACATGTTGTAAACTGGCCTCTGGTCAATATGGATGTTGCCCTCGGCCAAATGTAAGTAATGACATGCTGTATAAGAAAAAATATTCGTGGGGAAAAAATATCCATGGTGACTCTTGTACAGTGAAAATATCTTCTGGGCGAAAATTACTTATTTCCCTTGGTGAACTTTCCCTACAGCCTGAACCCTGAAAATCTCTTACCCCTAAATAATTTAGAAGATCAAAACTAAAAGATTCTTACCACTTATGTTTCTTCTTATACAATGGGGTTCGCCGCTCTACCACGTGATACCATTTAACGTTTGTGCGGAACACTTTTTTCCAATGGATATGGAATCGCATGAGATGACGTTTTCCCGCGAAAACGAAGTCATTTCGGAAATCTGTTGCATTGACGTTTTCCAAAACGTTCCGCACAAACGTTCCGCACAAACGTTAAGAGGTATTGATCACGTGGTACGGCGGCGAACCCCATTATAGGGGTTCTACCATTCCTATATTTTCCTATATTTCCTATAATTTTGACCCTTTCCTATAGTTTCCTATATAATTTGAAAAACCTCCAATATTTTCCTAAATTGTGGTTATGGGTATCCTCAGGAATTTAGAATGGGGACGTTTTCCCCACATTTATTACATATCTGAAGCAAGATTAACATTGATGTAGTTCTAAAGCAGTAAGTGTACATTGCAGTTGCCAATATTTTATGTTAGTAAAAGGAGGAAAGAGGATGGCTAAAGGGGAGGAAAGGAGTGTGAACTATTAAAAAATATTCCTATAATTTTTGTGAAAATTCCTACAATTTCCTATAAAACTTTTATTATTGTGATCCCATATTCCTATTTTCCTATATTTTTGAACCCCTGTAATTATTAGGGATGGGTATTATTAAAAATTTTGTATCACAATATATTATGATACGCAGATGCTGTATCTCGATGCGTATCATAATATATTATTTTAAAACTAAGGCTCAATGGGCCATGTTGTTTATAACACCTTGTTATGGAACGAGTTTCGTATTTGGCTGTTTCGTATCTGGTTGATAGCTTTACCTATAGTATGACGTAATGTTTATGTAAATTCCGGTCAGTTGAGTGTATAAACAAATCGCCTGCCTCTACGGCAGTTTGTGCGTTCATTTAAGACATATAAAGATAGGTTACTTGACTTTTAAAAAATACCTGTAATACCGGATCGGATCTGTCATATTGCGATACGTATGTATTATGAAATCGTATTGTGATATACCGGTATACTGATAATACCGCGCACCACTAGTAATTACTACAGTTACTATGAACTTCTAATAAACAGTAATAATTAAATTTTAATACTATCCAGTGTTGTAATTTTTTTATATCTATGATCCAATAGACAGAATTTTTTGAAGCATGCCAGAACTACATTTTTATTTCTCCGATGGCATCATTGACATATTGTTTACATGGTTGCCATTGGCAATCAGCTGTGTTCGGCTTTTAGATTAATGCGCCATATTTTGTTTTAATGCGCTGTTTTTTTGTTCCATGTGTATAATTTAATAAAAGATTACATGAATGTTATGAATATTGAACTTATTTTTTAATTTAATTATACGGAATGATTGTAATTTTTTCTGTCTATGGGGTCATAGATAAAATTATTTGGTGCTTCATGGTTTTATGCCGTGTGCACCAAAGAATTTTATCTATGACCCCATAGATAGAAAAAATATTACAATCATTCCTTAAATAATTTTAGAATCAAAGCAATGCCATACTTTTAAGTGCAATTGTTCTGGAAGATTGAATGGTTGATTGTACAGAGTTTTTACATCTCAGTCAAGAAACTTTCACTTATATCGAGATGCCACCAGCTATAAGTGAAGTGGGAGACCTTTTGCCTTTATTTTTGGCTGGTCCAACATAGAGTATTGTCCAATACCATCAATAAATAAAAGGTGTGTATGCAATTATGTTGTTATATAAAAACCCCAGTTTAATTTGGATAAAACAAATGGCAGGTCTGTCAGATCTTACAGTTTAAATACCATAGGTCCCTATGTAAAATCAAAAAGTCCAAGGCCTTGGACTCAAAGTATTTTTGGACCCTGACATGTAGTGTTTACTCAGTTTCTTCTGCCAACACTTTTTCACAACTTTTCTTGAAAACTATTAAAGAGATCTTTATTAAATTTCACAGGAAAGATCTTTGGGTGGAATAATAGATGTGCCATTGGTTATTTATATTTGATCATGCACATGGTTAGGAAAACATGGATTTTCCCAATATGGGTGTTTCTTTGGGGCACACTTTTCAATTTTCATCCCATTTCAGTTATAGCTTGTTATTTTAACATTTAGGCTGTTTGCTGTAGTGATGGTGTCCATTGTTGTCCAGAAGGTACTACATGTGATCTGTCTAAAGGAACTTGTCAGCAAGGCAACAATTTCATGGAATGGCTAGAGAAGACACCTGCTCGCTCCTTAACCATGACACAAAATCTGAACTATCGGGTGTAATGATAACTTGTCCTGACAAAAAATCTGCTTGTAAACCAGAGTATACTTGTTGTATGATTTCACCAGGGAATTTTGGATGCTGTCCTTTACCACAGGTAAGTAGGGAAGTGGAGGGAACTACTGTATTTCCACAAATTGGGTGCACATGGAAAATGCAAGACTAAAGTCGTACTTAAAAATCAAACTCACAAGGATAAACTTAATATTTGGAGTTCAACATTAAAGAAGAGCAAAAACAAGAGATGGAAATATTGCTCATGAGATTTTTGTCAATACATAGTGGTTTTCTTTTCCAAAAATAAATCGCCCCCAAACATACAATAAAGTTTAGTAATAAAAATCCTATTACACATGTGTAACATCACTCATGTTTGCTTGTTTAATGACATCACACAATTTTTGTACAGAGTTCACGACAGTGAAAGCGTACATTGCTATCGCTTTCTGTCAAGATCAGGCTTCTTTACTATGAAATGGTATGAAATGAGTACGCATGGAAAAAGTGCACCTGGTAAATGAACGTGAAAGAAATACATCGCAAAACATGTATTCCGAGACGGGTTTTGCATTTGGTTACATATGCACATTTGGAATAAGTTTTCAGAATATATTCTGGAATCTAGTATAATATTGCGACAGGATGCATCCAATAATTTGTGCAATCTGGCGAACTGATCTCGTAAAAATACAATAAAAAGTAGTCTTGGAAGTTTGTGTCCTACGATGTAAAATCATAACTTTTTATGAAATAAACAGCAATGGCAGGTGGATTTAACTAATTCTTTCTGAACTCTATGGTAATTTGAATTTATTTTAAAGGGTATTATAAAGTATTTTGGTGTTGCGGTATTCTGTCACATTTTAAAACTGATTTATCGATTACATTTCACTTCCTTGAAAGGGAGATAAATCATACAGTGCCATGTTCAAACTACAAATATGGATTTTTTTTAATACTTCACCGATTTGGAAGTAAAATGAACATGAAACGGGAATATTGTGAATGATAATGAGCAGTTTATTAAAAACCAGAGTTAACAGCAAATTATCCAGTTACATACAAAGGCTAGAATGAACCTCCTAAAGCAGCGGTCGGGTTTGCAACAGCTCTTGCTTTCTTTTTATCCAAAATGACAAACAACGATTGATCCTGAAGGTACAATTGATAAAACTTTATTAAAGTTTAATTACTGATCGTCTTTTTCATATATTTATGGAATTATTATTTTCTGTTGTTTTTTACTGAGCAATACATGGTTTGGTACATTTTTTTCTTTTTCAAAAATGCCATTTTTGGGGGGGGGGGGGGGGAACTATCACTTTAAACTGACGTACTAGTGTCAGTGACGTCATTAAATGGCGCTATTCAGGCCAAGTTTTTGTTCTTTTTGCGTGTAAATCAAGCATCTGACCATTTGACGGAACATTGTGGGCGTGGCCGGCAATACATCAATTCTCCGAAACTGAAGCTCTATTTTACAATGCTTAGTGCACAGCATCAACATCCTTGATAGGAATTGTGCACATCATTAACCACAGTTGGTTTGCTGATTTTCCTGGGAGTTATAGCCCCTTGAAGATATGTGCAAATCACCAAAAAAGTGCTTACTGATTGGGAATCCAAATTTACTAATTTTGCTTATTTTATATATATTTACAGGCTGTGTGTTGTCCTGATCGTAAACATTGCTGTCCCAAGGGAACAAAATGTGATAGTTCCTCAGAAAAATGCATCAAATCTAGTAATATTGACCTTGTCACCATTTCTGAATCTGTAATGATACAAAATGTTGGCAATGAGTTCATAGTATGCCCTGATGGCAGGGAGGCATGCAGAAGTAACAGCACATGTTGTTTGTTAGCATCTGGTAAATATGGATGTTGCCCACAACCACAGGTAACAAAATACATTTATACCCCCTACAAACTAGTATATAGGCATCACCATGTCTGACGGTTGCAGGACTGTCTGTGTAAAATTGCGTCCGGGACATATCTTATCAATGCTTTGGACATTTGTTATAAAACTTCACATGAATAATCCTCATGGTCCAAAGGTGAGCCCATAACCTTGAACCAAGGTCATATTTTAAGGTCAAGGTCTCTTTTAATACTGTAAGTGTTGTTTTATTAAGAGTGGACTAATTTTCACTTATTTGGTAATCGAAAATTTTCACCATGTGTATATATACATTAAAATACTGTTTTACATAGCCAACTGTTTGAAAACCGGACAAAGCATCATAAACTGCATAGACAATTTCATAATTTTCAATCTGTATAATTATATCTGTGATTATTGCACCCCACGAAAAAAGTCGAAAATTAAAATACTGCGAAAATTTGACCCTGGCTGTGAAATTAAGTAGATTTACTTACAGTATATATTGTCATTGTTCGAAAGTTTTAGACATGGTCCAGCCCAATGCTTTTAGGCTTTTAGAGCTAGCTTAAAGAAATAAAGCTTAAGTCCCTCTTAAGATTCTGTAACCAGAGTGTCCAGAGAAAAACAGCAAGCAAATTTACTTTCTCATGCTAGGAGATGATTGAAGTGGAATTTAAATTAGAGGTGTTGATGTCTGTAAGTTCAACCGATTAGTTACCATTCCAAGTACACCACTGCGGTATCTCAGTTGGTTGAGTGCTCGCTCTGTAAGTGGGAGGTCATGGGTTCAAATCCTCTCTGCGTCTGACCCAAAACTTGAAACTGGGTATTGACTATTATTTCGCCAAGCACGCGGCATTATGAAATAAAAGTCATGGTTCTTTCGGACGGGAACTTAAAATAAACGAGGTCCAGTGTCATGATAGGCTTGGCACAATAAAGAACCCTGCTGTATAATACCATCAACCCAATGCACAAGCAAAATCTCTGCATCCTCGCTTAAAGCTGGTGAGCTCTTGATATAAGTGAAATATTCTTGAAAGAACAGTCACTACCCACTTTCAAGTTATGGGTCAGACCGGATCAGGTTAGAACCCATGACCTTCCACTTACAGAGCAAGCATTCTACCAACTCAGCTACCGCAATGGTCTGCTGGTGAATGAAAGTTTTACTCCAGATGGATACTGATTTTTTTATTATTACAAAATATAACAATAACATTCAATGAGATTTTTAAATATTTATCATTGCAGGCTGTATGTTGTAGTGATAAAATTCACTGTTGCCCACATGGGACTAAATGTGACCTTGCTAAAGGAAAATGCATGCAGGGAGGCGAGGAATTGGCCTGGTTTAACAAGTTACCAGCAGTATCAGTTTCTGACATATCAGGCAAACTTGATGATGTAGTGTGTCCAGATCAGAAATCAAAATGCAAGGATGGTCAGACTTGTTGTAAGCTAGCTTCTGGGAATTATGGTTGTTGTCCTCGCCCAAAGGTAAGTAACCACTGTTGTTTTATTCACATATATTCACTTATTTCTCAGTCCAAAATTTTCCATGAAAATTTGTACCATAAGTAAAATAATGCATATTTTCAATTGTATAGTCAGTTTTATATACACACGGTGAAAAGTCGGAAATTACAAAACCTAACAAATTTGAACCCATGAAATAAAGTACATATACAGTTTATCATGACTAATCTTTTATCGTAATGCCTAGTAAGTTCTTCTAAATATGGCTGCAAAACAGTCAAATATTTTTATCTTAAAATGTGTAATCTCCACCAATGGATCACCAATAATGCTTACTGACATTGCAAATATATTTAAATAGATATGGGTATATGTTTGACATTATTCCTGTAATATGCAATGGTAGAGCTTGTTCCCACTATGGGAACTTTATAGAATGAATCAAGCGGCATACAAATAAATTGTTGACCCAAGCTTCGACTTATTAGGGCACTTAAAAGTTTTATGAACGTCATGATTTGTCTGTGTCCAGGATTACCCCTTTTTTACTTTGCTTTGGGATTGTGATTTTGACATGGGTTGGTATGTTTGTTTTTGATTTAATGCATAGGACCCAAAGAAAAAAATAACAGTGTATTTAGCTTATAAAATGGGAAAAATAGCAGACAATGCTTTCCATTTTCTGTGCGACATGAAACAAATCGAGGGTTGTAGGTTAAAAATCAGATAAAGCCAAACTCCTTCTATTTCCCCTATTTGAGGTAGCATATATTAACTGAAATTTATCAGGTTTTACATGTAGTGGTGGCTGTAGCGTGACAAATGTCCCTTGTTTGATGGATACATGAGGTGTTTTCTGTTCCTAAGCACCTGGCTCGACTTTCCAGATGGAATTTCACTTATTTTCCCAGTTTTCAAAACTTTAACTTTTGCTTTGTGAATTGTAATTTGAACATGGACATTCTGTTTGTGTTTGATATCACTAAATGGAAATGTCGAACAATTTAACTATTTTCAAAATGTGAACCCCTAGATATTAATGCATATTTGTTTTAGCAATTTTACTTAATTTCATTTTCGAGCACCAACTTTTTGTGTGCACACCAAGTCACTTAAATTTGATTTTAGCCCCATTTATTAAGTAAGTAAATTTTCCTTTGTCTTTGTGAACTTGCAAAGTATTATGGGCTGTCTTCAATTTTTACATAAAAGGTGAATCCCATTATACTTTGCAAGTTCATAAAGACATTAGAAAAAAACCTTTTTTATCTTATATTAACAATATTTATAAAAATTATATTTTATTGCCATCTCGCACTTTCCATGATAATTTGAAAACAATTTGAAATAAAATGTTGGTGCACCTTCTCATGAAAATGGGTAGTCTCCTGTTGGTCAACGAGAGCATTTGACATCTCACGTCATCACGGCATGCATGGAGCAACGTCTCTATGAAGTTGCAAAGTATAGTCGATGTCAAATATTTTATTAAAGCAAAAATATGCAATTGTAAAAATTTATTTGGAAATGTCTGACCATGAAAAAGGCCTAATAAAACTGTCACTTAACTTTGTTATATTGTCTTTGTTCTTAAAAAGGCTGTCTGCTGTAGTGATGGCATCCATTGTTGCCCAAATGGTTTTAAATGCTCATCAGGAAGATGTACAAAAGGCATATTTGAGATTGATTGGTTAGAAAAATTACCAGCTTTACAGACCTTAACGCCAATGATAACATGTGAAGATGGTTCATCATGTAAAAGTCATCAGACATGTTGTAAACTAAAGAATGGAAAATATGGATGTTGTCCAAGACCAAATGTAAGTTCTCAGTGAAACATTTTTGTTTTTTTTTTCAAATGCGTGGTGGGTTTGGTGAAATACATTTTTCTTTTTTTCTCTCGTTCCTACATTTTAAAAATAATTGGATTTCCAAAGAATTCTTGGGTTGATTTAAAATGTGCAGTTTTATAAGAAACTTCATAAAAATTTGATCACATTAATATTAACATTGATACACAAGAATTGTCTAATCTTATGGAGGGGAGAGAGGAATGGATTTTGCACAAATATCCAGCTTTGATGTGACTACAAACTATTGTTTTCTTATTTTTATTCAAAAGGCTGTTTGCTGTAGTGATGGTGTCCATTGTTGTCCAGAAGGTACTACTTGTGATGTTTCTAAAGGAACATGTAACCAAGGTAACCAGGTGACTGATTGGTTAGAAAAATTACCAGCTATGGAGACTTCAATGCCAACCATAACATGTGAAGATGGTTCATCATGTAAAAGTCATCAGACATGTTGTAAACTAAAGAATGGAAAATATGGATGTTGTCCAAGACCAAATGTAAGTTCTCAGGGAAACATTATTGTCTTTTCATATGCATGGTGGATTTAGTGAAATACATTTTGCTTCTTCTGATTTTCAAGTTCCTACATTTTAAAAATAATTGGATTTCCAAAGAGTTCTTGGGTTGATTTAAAGCATGCAGTTCTATAACATTGTTTTGGATATATTTAATGTCCCATAGTTCCATGTTCCTTGAACTCAATTTTGATTACACTCATGGCAGATGTAGCGAGCTGAACAGGGGGTGCTTACTTTTCCGGAGTACCTGGCTTCACTTCCCTGGTGGAAGTTCATGTGTTTAACTTAACTTGTAAGTTTCAAAGGTTTTACTTTGCTTGTGGATTGTGATTTGGACTTGGATTAGTATTTGTTGCTTATTTAGGGACTTTATAAAAATTTGATCACATTAATATGAACATTGATACATAAGAGTTGTCTAATTTTATGGAAGGTGAGAGGAATGGATTTTCCATGATTACTGAGGTCTCAGGTTTCGATGTGACTACAAACTATGGGTTTCTAATTTTTATTCAAAGGCTGTTTGCTGTAGTGATGGTGTTCATTGTTGTCCAGAAGGTACTACTTGTGATGTTTCTAAAGGAACATGTAACCAAGGTAACCAGGTGACTGATTGGTTAGAAAAATTACCAGCTGTGGAGACTTTAGTGCCAACCATAACGTGTGAAGATGGTTCATCATGTAAAAGTCATCAGACATGTTGTAAACTAAAGAATGGAAAATATGGATGTTGTCCAAGACCAAATGTAAGTTCTCCGTAAAACATTATTGTTTTTTCATATGCATGGTGGATTTAGTGAAATACATTTTTCTTTTATTTTTTCTAGTTCCTACATTTTAAATATATTTGGATTTCCAAAGAATTCTTGGGTTGATTTAAGGCATGCAGTTCTACAAAATTATTTTGGACATATTTGATGTCCCATAGTTCCATGAACTTAATCTTGATTACACTTATGAGGGATGTAGCTAGCTGAACAGGAGGTGCTTACCCTTCTGGAGAACCTGTCTTCACTTCCCTGTTGGAAGTTCATGTGTTTAACTTAACTTGTAAGTTTCAAAGGTATTACTGTGCTTGTGGGTTGTGATTTGGACTTAGATTAGTATTTGTTGCTTATTTAGAGACTTTATAAAACTTTGATCACATTAATATGAACATTGATACATAAGAGTTGTCTAATCTTATGGAAGGGAAAAAGGAATGGACTTTTCATGATTACTCAGGTTTTGATATGACTACAAACTATGGGTTTCTAATTTTATTCAAAAGGCTGTTTGCTGTAGTGATGGTGTCCATTGTTGTCCAGAAGGTACTACTTGTGATGTTTCTAAAGGAACATGTAACCAAGGTAACCAGGTGACTGATTGGTTAGAAAAATTACCAGCTATGGAGACTTCAATGCCAACCATAACATGTGAAGATGGTTCATCATGTAAAAGTCATCAGACATGTTGTAAACTGAAGAATGGAAAATATGGATGTTGTCCTAGACCAAATGTAAGTTCTCAGTTAAACATTATTGTTTGTTAAATATGTGTGGTGGATTTGGCAAAATACAATTTTCTTCTCTTGTTTTTTCCCACTTTTACATTTTTAGCTCACCTGAGCCGAAAGGCTCAGATGAGCTATTGCTATCTATCACCGTCCGTCGTCCGTCGTGTGTCGTGCGTCGTGCGTAAACTTTACATTTTAATCTTCTCCTCCAAAACTACTGAGCCAAATTTGATGAAACTTGGTGATTATTATGCCTGGGTAACAGGCTTTCAAAATTGTGTTCGGGGTTTGACCACGCCCAACAATATGGCTGCCGTTACTATAAATAGCCAAAAGACAAAAAAATCTTCTTCTCTGAAACCAAAAGGTGCAGGCAAATTTTGATTGGATATTTGGATTCAGCATACCTAGATACACTAAAATTGTGTTTTTCATGAAAATTGGACGAAAAATAGGTTACGCGTTTTTTGCGTAAAATTATGTAATTTTTAAAATGAGACATTTATTGTTATAACTTCATAATGGCTGAAGATAATTGTATGGAGTTTTCACTGTTGATCTTGTCTAGCGACTTTCTTCCGATTGATGTCAAGGTCAAAGGTCAAGGTCATGTCCCAGTTTTTGGCCTTTGATAAAAAATGCTATTTTTTAAACATTTCTGGTGATAATGATGTAGGATTTTTGGTTAATTGTAGGTATTGACATGACGACCATTTTGATATATTGATTAAGTTCATGGGTTCAAAGGTCAAGGTCACAGCTGTACAAGTTTACCAAAATAGTTAATTATCTGCAAAACTATGAACTTTTTGTATAGGCATGTATATTAGAATATTGTAGGTAATGACCCAATGGTCATTTTGATATATGAATAAAGGTCATGAGTTCAAAGGTCAAGGTCACAGATGTAAACAAGTACTGAAATGGTTATTTATCTCAAAAACTATAGACTTTTTGTATAGGCATGTATATTAGAATATTTTAGGTATTATCCTAACCATCTTTTTGATATATGAATGAAGGTCATGGGTTCAAAGGTCAAGGTCACAGATGTGAATGAATACCTGAATGGTTAATTATCTTGAAAACTGTTCACTTTTTGTATATGCATGTATATTAGAATATTGTAGGTATTAGCCTAACAACCATTTTGATATATGAATGAAGGTCATGAGTTCAAAAGTCAAGGTCACAGATGTGAACAAGGTCTGAAATGATTATTTATCTCAAAAACTATAAACCTTTTGTATAGGCATGTATATTAGAATATTTAGGTATTATCCTAATGATCATTTTGATATATGAATGAAGGTCATGGGTTCAAAGGTCAAGGTCACAGATCCGAATGAATACCTAAATGGTTAACTATCTTAAAAACTATTAACTTTTTGTATAGGCATGTATATTAGAACATTGTTGGTACTGGCACAGTGGTCATTTTGATATATGAATGAAGAGCATGGGTTCAAATGTCAAGATCACAGATACAAACAAGTACTGAGATGATTATTTATCTCAAAAACTATAAACTTTTGTATAGGGATGTATATTAGAATATTGGCCGAATTATCATTTTGATATTTGAATGAAGCTCATGGGTTCAAAGATCACAGGTGAGCGTTAAGGCCCATGGGCCTCTTGTTTAAATATTTGGATTTACAAACTTTTGTTTGAGCACAACTGATTAGGAATTTTATTCCAAATCTGTGCCTAGTTTTGAAAAATTAATCATTTCATTTGTGACGCAATTTGTCTGACATTATTCTAATATACTTACTATGTGACTGACAGGTGATGGAAGATCAACATGATTTGATTGCCATTTCAGGCGCTTGTACAGTTTCTTTTCTTGATTCATATTCTTTTATTTTCATTATTTTACATTTGCTGTGTAAAGTTGAACTACACATTTTTTCCCCACAGTTTTAGAGAAATGACGTGGAAAAAAATTTAAAAGAGGTGACGAATTCCATTCCTAGTCTGTCTTTAAGTCCTACAAAATTGAAATTATTTATCAATTGTTTCGAAGGCCTTGATAAGCCTTGTCTTTTTTTTAATATACCTGAGTCAACAATTTATTTGTAAACAGTTTCCTTTGTTGTATAAAGTTTCCATAGTGGAAAAAATTCTACAATAGCATGATAAATAAAGACTTTATTATTGTCATTAAAAGGCGGTTTGCTGTAGTGATGGTGTCCATTGTTGTCCAGAAGGTACTACTTGTGATGTTTCTAAAGGAACATGTAACCAAGGTAACCAGGTGACTGATTGGTTAGAAAAATTACCAGCTATGGAGACTTCAATGCCAACCATAACATGTGAAGATGGTTCATCATGTAAAAGTCATCAGACATGTTGTAAACTAAAGAATGGAAAATACGGATGTTGTCCAAGACCAAATGTAAGTTCTCAGTGAGACATTATTGTTTTTTCATATGCATGGTGGATTTGGTGAAATACATTTTTCTTTTTCTTTTTTTTTAGTTCCTGTTTTTTAAAATTATTTGGATTTCCAAAGAATTCTTGGGTTGATTTAAAACATGCAGCTCTATAACATTGTTTTTGGACATATTTGATGTCCCATAGTTCCATGAACTTAATCTTGATTACACTTATGACGGATGTAGCTAGCTAAACAGGAGGTGCTTACCCTTCAGGAGTACCTGGCTTCACTTCCCTGGTTGAAGTTCATGTGTTAAACTTTACTTGTCAGTTTCAAAGGTTTTACTTTGCTTGTGGATTGTGATTCTGACTTGGTTTAGTATTTGTTGCCTATTTAGATACTTGATAAAAATTTGATCACATTAATATGAATATTGATACATAAGAGTTGTCTAATCTTATGGAAGGGAAAGAAGAATGGATTTTCCATGATTACTCGGGTTTCGATGTGACAACAAACTATGGGTTTCTAATTTTTATTCAAAAGGCTGTTTGCTGTAGTGATGGTGTCCATTGTTGTCCAGAAGGTACTACTTGTGATGTTTCTAAAGGAACATGTAACCAAGGTAACCAGGTGACTGATTGGTTAGAAAAATTACCAGCTATGGAGACTTCAATGCCAACCATAACATGTGAAGATGGTTCATCATGTAAAAGTCATCAGACATGTTGTAAACTAAAGAATGGAAAATATGGATGTTGTCCTAGACCAAATGTAAGTTCTCAGTGAAACATTGTTTTTTTATATGCATGGTGGATTTGTTGAAATACATTTCTCTTTTTCTTTTTTTTCTAGTTCCTACATTTTAAAAATATTTGGATTTCCAAAGAATTCTTGGGTTGATGTAAAACATGCAGTTCTACATTTTTTTGGATATATTTGATGTCCCATAGCTCCATGTTCCTCAACTCAGTTTTGATTACACTAGTGGCAGATGTAACTAGCTGAACAGGAGGTGCTTACCCTTCTGGAGTACCTGGCTTCACTTCCCTGGTGGAAGTTCATGTGTTTAACTTGTCAGTTTCAAAGGTTTTACTTTGCTTGTGGATTGTCATTCAGACTTGGATTAGTATTTGTTGCTTATTTAGGGACTTTATAAAAATTTGATCACATTAATATGAACATTGATACACAAGAGTTGTCTAATCTTATGGAAGGGAAAGGGGAATTGATTTTCCATGATTACTCGGGTTTGGATGTGACTACAAACTAAGGATTTCTAATTTTTATTCAACAGGCTGTTTGCTGTAGTGATGGTGTCCATTGTTGTCCAGAAGGTACAACTTGTGATGTTTCTAAAGGAACATGTAACCAAGGTAACCAGGTGACTGATTGGTTAGAAAAATTACCAGCTATGGAGACTTCAATGCCAACCATAACATGTGAAGATGGTTCATCATGTAAAAGTCATCAGACATGTTGTAAACTAAAGAATGGCAAATATGGATGTTGTCCAAGACCAAATGTAAGTTCTCAGTAAAACATTATTGTTTTTGAAAATGCATCCTGGATTTGGCAAAATACAATTTGCTTCTTCTGTTATTTCCCATACCTACATTTTTAAAATGTTTGAATTTCCACAATTTTGCATCAAACACTACTGATGAAGAATTTCATTTCAATCCCTCTTTTAGTCCAACAAAATTAAAACAGATTATTAATTTTTTTGAGGCCTTTTAATATCTCCGAGTCAACCATTTATTTGTAAGCAGCTTTCATTTCTGTCCAAAATTTCAATAGTAGGAAAAAACTCTACCATAGCATGTTGAATGAAGACTTTATTATTGTCATTTTAAGGCTGTTTGCTGTAGTGATGGTGTCCATTGTTGTCCAGAAGGTACTACTTGTGATGTTTCTAAAGGAGCATGTAACCAAGGTAACCAGGTGACTGATTGGTTAGAAAAAGTACCAGCTATGGAGACTTCAATGCCAACCATAACATGTGAAGATGGTTCATCATGTAAAAGTCATCAGACATGTTGTAAACTAAAGAATGGAAAATATGGATGTTGTCCAAGACCAAATGTAAGTTCTCAGTAAAACATTATTGTTTTTTCATATGCATGGTGGTTTTGGTGAAATACATATTGCTGCTTCTGTTTTTCTAGTTCCTACATTTTAAAATATTTGGATTTCCAAAGAATTCTTGGGTTTATTTAAAGCATGCAGTTCTACAACATTGTTTTGGATATATTTGATGTCCCATAGTTCCATGTTCCTTGAACTCAATTTTGATAACACTCGTGGCAGATGTAGCTAGCTAAACAGGAGGTGCTTACCCTTCCAGATTACCTGGCTTTACTTCCCTGGTGGAAGTTCATGTGTTTAATTTAACATGTCAGTTTCAAAGGTGTTACTTTGCTTGTGGATTGAGATTTGGACTTGGTTTAGTATTTGTTGCTTATTTAGGGAAGGGACTTGATAAAAATGTGATCACATTAATATGAACATTGATACATAAGAGTTGTCTAATCTTATGGAAGGGAAAGAGGAATGGACTTTCCATGATTACTCAGGTTTTGATGTGACTACAAACTATTGGTTTTTTATTTTTATTCAAAAGGCTGTTTGCTGTAGTGATGGTGTCCATTGTTGTCCAGAAGGTACTACTTGTGATGTTTCTAAAGGAACATGTAACCAAGGTAACCAGGTGACTGATTGGTTAGAAAAATTACCAGCTATGGAGACTTCAATGCCAACCATAACATGTGAAGATGGTTCATCATGTAAAAGTCATCAGACATGTTGTAAACTAAAGAATGGAAAATATGGATGTTGTCCAAGACCAAATGTAAGTTCTCAGTAAAACATTATTGTTTTTTTATATACGTTGGTGGATTTGCTTCTTTTGATTTTCTAGTTGCTACATTTTAAAAATATTTTGATTTCCAAAGAATTCTTGGGTTGATTTAAAGCATGTAGTTCTACAACATTGTTTTGGATATATTTGATGTCCCATAGTTTCATGTTCCTTAAACTCAATTTTGATAACACTCCTGGCAGATGTAGCTAGCTAAACAGGAGGTGCTTACCCTTCCAGAGTACCTTGCTTTACTTCCCTGGTGGAGGTTCATGTGTTTAATTTAACATGTCAGTTTCAAAGGTGTTACTTTGCTTGTGGATTGAGATTTGGACTTGGTTTAGTATTTCTTGCTTATTTAGGGACTTGATAAAAATGTGATCACATTAATATGAACATTGATACATAAGAGTTGTCTAATCTTGTCTAAGGGAAAGAGGAATGGATTTTCCATGATTACTCATGTTTGGATGTGACTACAAACTATGGGTTTCTAATTTTTATTGAAAAGGCTGTTTGCTGTAGTGATGGTGTCCATTGTTGTCCAGAAGGTACTACTTGTGATGTTTCTAAAGGAACATGTAACCAAGGTAACCAGGTGACTGATTGGTTAGAAAAATTACCAGCTATGGAGACTTCAATGCCAACTATAACATGTGAAGATGGTTCATCATGTAAAAGTCATCAGACATGTTGTAAACTAAAGAATGGAAAATATGGATGTTGTCCAAGACCAAATGTAAGTTCTCAGTAAAACATTGTTTTTCATATGCATGGTGGTTTTTGTGAAATACATATTGCTGCTTGTTTTTCTAGTTCCTACATTTTAAAATATTTTCATTTACAAAGAATTTTTGGGTTTATTTAAAACATGAAGTTCTATAACATTGTTTTGGACATATTTGATGTCCCATAGTTCCATGTTCCTTCAACTCAATTTGATTACACTTATGGCGGGTGTAGCTAGCTAAACAGGAGGTTCTTACCCTTCTTGGGTACTTGGCTTCACTTCCCTGGTGGAAGTTCATGTGTTTAACTTAACTTGTCAGTTTCATAAGTTTTACTTTGCTGCTGGATTGTGATTCGGACTTGGATTATATTTTTTTTATTTAGGCACTTTATAAAATTTGATCACATTAATATGAACATTGATACATAAGAGTTGTCTAATCTTATGGAAGAGAGAGAGGAATGGATTTTGCATGATTACTCAGGTTTCGGTGTGACTACAAACTATGGGTTTCTAATTTTTATTGAAAAGGCTGTTTGCTGTAGTGATGGTGTCCATTGTTGTCCAGAAGGTACTACTTGTGATGTTTCTAAAGGAACATGTAACCAAGGTAACCAGGTGACTAATTGGTTAGAAAAATTACCAGCTATGGAGACTTCAATGCCAACCATAACATGTGAAGATGGTTCATCATGTAAAAGTCATCAGACATGTTGTAAACTAAAGAATGGAAAATATGGATGTTGTCCAAGACCAAATGTAAGTTCTCAGTGAAACATTATTGTTTTTTTATATATGTTGGTGGATTTGCTTCTTTCCAAGACCAAATGTAAGTTCTCAGTGAAACATTATTGTTTTTTTATATATGTTGGTGGATTTGCTTCTTTCCAAGACCAAATGTAAGTTCTCAGTAAAACATTATTGTTTTTCCATGTGCATGGTGGATTTGCTTCTTTTGATTTTCTAGTTCCTACATTTTAAAAATATTTGGATTTCCAAAGAATTCTTGGGTTGATTTAAAGCATGCAGTTCTACAACATTGTTTTGGATATATTTGATGTCCCATAGTTCCATGTTCGTTGAACTCAATTTTGATAACACTCGTGGCAGATGTAGCTAGCTAAACAGGAGGTGCTTACCCTTCCAGAGTACCTGGCTTCACTTTCCTGGTGGAAGTTCATGTGTTTAACTTAACTTGTCAGTTTCAAAGGTTTTACTTTGCTTGTAGGTTTTACTTTGCTTGTGGATTGTGATTTGGACTTGGTTTAGTATTTGTTGCTTATTTAGGGACTTGATAAAAATTTGATCACATTAATATGAACATTGATACATAAGAGTTGTCTAATCTTGTCTAAGGGAAAGAGGAATGGATTTTCCATGATTACTCAGGTTTGGATGTGACTACAAACTATGGGTTTCTAATTTTTATTGAAAAGGCTGTTTGCTGTAGTGATGGTGTCCATTGTTGTCCAGAAGGTACTACTTGTGATGTTTCTAAAGGAACATGTAACCAAGGTAACCAGGTGACTGATTGGTTAGAAAAATTACCAGCTATGGAGACTTCAATGCCAACTATAACATGTGAAGATGGTTCATCATGTAAAAGTCATCAGACATGTTGTAAACTAAAGAATGGAAAATATGGATGTTGTCCAAGACCAAATGTAAGTTCTCTGTAAAACATTGTTTTTCATATGCATGGTGGTTTTGGTGAAATACATATTGCTGCTTCTGTTTTTCTAGTTCCTACATTTTAAAATATTTGGATTTCCAAAGAATTTTTGGGTTTATTTAAAACATGAAGTTCTATAACATTGTTTTGGACATATTTGATGTCCCATAGTTCCATGTTCCTTGAACTCAATTTTGATTACACTTATGGTGGGTGTAGCTAGCTAAACAGGAGGTTCTTACCCTTCCGGGGTACCTGGCTTCACTTCCCTGGTGGAAGTTCATGTGTTTAACTTAACTTGTCAGTTTCAAAAGTTTTACTTTGCTGCTGGATTGTGATTCGGACTTGGATTAGATTTTTTTTTTTTGATTTAGGCACTTTATAAAATTTGATCACATTAATATAAACATTGATACATAAGAGTTGTCTAATCTTATGGAAGAGAGAGAGGAATGGATTTTGCATGATTACTCAGGTTTCGGTGTGACTACAAACTGGGTTTCTAATTTTTATTGAAAAGGCTGTTTGCTGTAGTGATGGTGTCCATTGTTGTCCAGAAGGTACTACTTGTGATGTTTCTAAAGGAACATGTAACCAAGGTAACCAGGTGACTAATTGGTTAGAAAAATTACCAGCTATGGAGACTTCAATGCCAACCATAACATGTGAAGATGGTTCATCATGTAAAAGTCATCAGACATGTTGTAAACTAAAGAATGGCAAATATGGATGTTGTCCAAGACCAAATGTAAGTTCTCAGTAAAACATTATTGTTTTTTTAAAATGCATCGTGGATTTGGCAAAATACAATTTGCTTCTTCTGTTATTTCCCATACCTACAGTAGGATAGCCAACCCGGCCAGCGCACTGATTCATCAAACAAAATTTCACGCGCAGACAAAGTGAAAAAATTGTCAAAAATTTGAATTCACCCGAGGCGGTAAAATTACATAATATTTATTTCACTGCGAGTTTTTAATACTATTTGTAGTATTTTATCGTTTTTGAGGACAAAAGTAAGTCATTAAAGACGATTTTTATCAAAGTCGGTGAGAATTTAACAATTTAAATCGTAATTGAATGTTAGGCACCGGCGAAAAATTGAAAATTGAAACTTTAAAAAATATCATTCTGTGTACGCAGTTCCTCATGCACCAAAGATGTTTTTACATGAACGAAAAGAACTTTTTCTCACGGTTATTTTGATGTATAATTTGTCAAATAATTTTCTTTACACAAAAAACGTACCAGTTTCAAATGTCGAAAAAATCGATGACATTGCCGGATTCTCGATCATGGGCCGCCCCCTTTCCGGCTAATTTGACACAGAAAAAATGCTAAGACAGCTTCCTTATTGTATGCAATGTATAAATTTGATAATCGAGAGACGCTGTGGAGATATTTTTGTTGAAATAAAGTAAGTTTTTCCTTAAAAATATTGTATTTTCACCTCATTTCTCGTCTAATCTGCCGATTTTTTGGAACTACTTCCAGTCGGACATATTTGATTAGCATTCGTCCCGCTTCGATCACAATTTTAGCATGCAGAAAATGTCATCGTGTATTTTGGACAAAATAGTCAAGCTTTTTTGCCTTATTTGTCATGTATGATCGATCTGCATGGCTGTCGAACACATTAGATACGGATGTGTTCTAATTTTACCCATATGGACTCGGGATCTGTACCAATACAGTGTACAGTGCAACCTGCTCATGTAGGGCTAGTTAGGGACTCAGAATTACTGAAAATTACCAACTGATTTTGCTTTGCTGGCAAAATATAAACAGGACCTGTCTGTCATATCAGTAATATCATTGGATAAATAACCTAACATCATTAAAGAGGGTTAGACTAGATTTTTCTTTATGAAATATTTCCCAAAATGAGGAAACATCTCCCATGTTGCCAGAGTCACCACACCATTGGTCTTTATTATTTAAATTTTTGTTTCTGTTCTGATGCCATAACCCTGACATTATTATTTTAGTACAATTTAGACATGAGAATTTGATTTTTTGCTTCATTAAAAGTTTTAAGTCAACTTGACATAGCACAAATAACATTTAAAATAGACTATGTGGAAGTAGGAAATAGGAAAAGTGAATACCAATCATGTGGATTTCATTTGATTTGGTTAAAAATTTAACTCCATATTATAATGATTAAATACAGATCTGTAAAGTATTTAGGAATTTCAGTAATTTCTGTAAAATTGTAAAATTCTGATAAATAAATATCGCCTTTCAGGAAAATTCATGGGAACTGGTTTGATAATAACATTAAGAAATAAGTTTATGCAAATGCAGTGAAATTCATGACACAGTGTATCCAAATGGGCATTATTTGAAAGAATTAAAAATAATTGTAACACACAGGCCTATTCCAGATTTATTGATTTATCAGTTAAATTTAGAATTGATTGGTTGGTAAACACACTCCATTCAAGATATCAGGTAAATGAGATTAAGGGGAAACTAGGTACAGGGATGAAGATAAGCAGGGGCCAAGTAGCCAATGACTTCTAAAATCCAGTCTGGGTCCCTTAATGTTTACACATTACTGTTACAAATTCTTTTATGAAGTGAGCTGGCCCCTAGCTCAAAATAGTTAGGCTTCATCCCTGAGGTAAAACACCCCCTCAACAAGAGAACTGGCAAAACTTTCTGACATAGTAAGATTTTAACTATGCTGTTACCTGTATGCTACACTTCAGACAAGGGTGCATGAAAAGCATTTCATGTGGTGAAAAAGTAGGTATTCAGTATCAAGAGAAGCATTCAATTCATAAATGTGTAATGGTATATAATTCCCAGTATGTTAAGGATATTGATATGTGTTGATTTTTTAATTCTATATAAAATGAAACATTCATAAATGTCTGATGATATCTAATTCCTAGTGTATTAAAGATATTGTTATGTTTTAATTTTACATGAAATGAGACATTCAACATTATTACAATTTACAAAGTTGGTTTAGTCACACATAATGCATTTTTCTTTGAAAAATGTTCCATTATGTGTAAACAGTAATAACCATGAGTGTTCATTCTAGGATTTTTTCAGATGGGTTCATTTCTAATAATAACAAGTTGAATAACATCAATAATTTTGCATACATCTAATGTTAGTTGTGACTTGTAGTCTTTTAGGCTGATGTAAAAGCTTTTGTAATGAAGTATTTAAAAGTTTCATATAATGTAGCTTTTATATATGACAATGCTATCAAATACTTTGAACTTGCATTTGAAATCTAATTTCAAATGTGGCCCACTATGGCCTTTACAATGGTCATGAATGGTGCCATTTGGCAAAATAAAGGATCAACAGCCCCTTTCTAGAATGAACACTGTCATATGATCCCATACTTTTTTATTTATTTGTAAATGATTATCTATTTATCACAGCCAGAACAACTAGAAAGTACCTGTCCCCCATAAAATCACCTGTTTGTGTAGTTTCTAAATTAAATTTGATAATTTAGACAATTTTAGTCCTTTAAATGCTATTATGGCCCACTTGTCATTCATTTAACTTTTAAATTTCAAACTATTTGCCTGTTCATAATTTTTTTTAACTTTTTAGTAATTTAATATCTTTTAGTTTTTAAATGTTAATTTTGTTCATATAAAAATATTTGTTTTATTTTTCCAAAAAATATCTGAGGTTGCTTTCCATGGTACCCATACCACATCCATTTCATGTTAGTACCTTGAGGAAAGACAAAATGCAACTTATTTGGATTTCTTTTTATGTATTTACCCTATTTATCATCACTAACCTGCTCAACAATATTGTGTCCCAGCTCTAACTTATTTCTCTGTAGTGAATGTCTATTTATTTATTTATTTTATTTATTATCATCTCTAACCTGCTAGACATTTTGTAACCTGCTCAACATACTGTGTCACAGCTCTAACTTATTTCTCTGTAGAATGTCTGATTTATTTATTCATTTATTTATTTATTTATTTTTATTTATTCTCATCTCTTACCTGCTAGACATTTTGTAACCTGCTCAACATACTGTGTCCCAGCTCTAACTTATTTCTCTGTAGAATTTCTGATTTATTTATTTATTTATTTATTAACTGCTGACATATTGTGTATATTTATTTATTTATTTATTTATTAACTGCTGACATATTCTGTCCCAGTTCTAACTTATTTCTCTGAACAATTTCTGATTATTTATTTATTTATTTATTATTTATTTATTATTTATTTTATATTTATCTATCATCTGTAACCTGCTAGACATTTTGTAACCTGCTCAACATTACTGTGTCCCAGCTCTAACTTATTTCTTATTTATTTATTTATTTATCATTTATTTTTTTAATGTAGGCCCTATTATTTATTCCTCTTGGGGTCCTAAAGTATCTCCATCAACAAACACATGTCATATAGGCCTAATACAGTACAGACCTGTACAAAGTTTAGCATCCAGCTAACGAATTAGTGCCGACAGCGGTTCCTCGTTTGGTGTTTATATCGACAGCACTTGATCTATCTCTCGGCCGCTTTTCGACCGCTACCTTTCCATACCTTGGGCACTCGGCAGTCGAGCTTTGACTTCTTTTGGTTTGCTTAGTGTTAAACTTTCGACAGGTCTGTACTGTACATTGCGTGTACTGTGTATACAGTAGACAGTTGACCTATATATTTGACACGGGGAACGTTGTTTACGTCATTACGTTAGAACAATGTTTATCAAGGTCGCGGCCATATTTGTTTTCATTGACAACAAGACGTACTGAAATCATGTTGTTGGATTTTTGCGATTTTCGCATATTTAACCCTCATGCACCAGGTACGATAATTTACTGGCGTATACTATAATAATTTTGTGACATTGTATTAAAATTTCTAGGAAAAGTATTCTTTACACAAAAAACGTACCAGTTTCAAAAATGGAGAAGAAATGTCTGTTGATTTTCAAGAGAAATCGGTTATCGTCGGGATATCAGTAATTTTAAGTAAATGTGGCGTTTTATCTCGGACTTATTGATACATGTAGAAAGTTTAGTTAATTCCTCACACGCTTGCATCATATTCGTAGATAGAAATGTTAATTTTATGGTATAAAAACGATTCTGAAAATGGCGAATTTTTTCCGGGTTCAGACACTTGCCAAAAAGTAATCCCTTTTTATTTACCGCGGAAGGTCTCAAATTTTAAAACCAACGCACAATTTGGACTTGGCTATCCTACTGCTACGTTTTTAAAATGTTTGAATTTCCACAATTTTGCATCAAACACTACTGATGAAGAATTTCATTTCAATCCCTCTTTTAGTCCAACAAAATTAAAATGGATTATCAATTATTTGAGGCCTTTTAATATCTCAGTCAACCATTTATTTGTAAGCAGCTTCCATTTCTGTCCAAAATTTCAATAGTAGGAAAAAACTCTACCATAGCATGTTGAATGAAGACTTTATTATTGTCATTTTAAGGCTGTTTGCTGTAGTGATGGTGTCCATTGTTGTCCAGAAGGTACTACTTGTGATGTTTCTAAAGGAACATGTAACCAAGGTAACCAGGTGACTGATTGGTTAGAAAAATTACCAGCTATGGAGACTTCAATGCCAACTATAACATGTGAAGATGGTTCATCATGTAAAAGTCATCAGACATGTTGTAAACTAAAGAATGGAAAATATGGATGTTGTCCTAGACCAAATGTAAGTTCTCAGTAAAACATTATTGTTTTTTTTATATACGTTGGTGGATTTGCTTCGTTGATTTTCTATTTCCTACATTTTAAAAATATTTGGATTTCCAAAGAATTCTTGGGTTGATTTAAAGCATGCAGTTCTACAACATTGTTTTGGATATATTTGATGTCCCATAGTTCCATGTTCCTTGAACTCAATTTTGATAACACTCGTGGCAGATGTAGCTAGTTAAACAGGAGGTGCTTACCCTTCCAGAGTACCTGGCTTCACTTTCCTGGTGGAAGTTCATGTGTTTAACTTAATTTGTCAGTTTCAAAGGTTTTACTTTGCTGGTAGGTTTTACTTTGCTTGTGGATTGTGATTTGGACTTGGTTTAGTATTTGTTGCTTATTTAGGGACTTGATAAAAATTTGATCACATTAATATGAACATTGATACATAAGAGTTGTCTAATCTTGTCTAAGGGAAAGAGGAATGGATTTTCCATGATTACTCATGTTTGGATGTGACTACAAACTATGGGTTTCTAATTTTTATTGAAAAGGCTGTTTGCTGTAGTGATGGTGTCCATTGTTGTCCAGAAGGTACTACTTGTGATGTTTCTAAAGGAACATGTAACCAAGGTAACCAGGTGACTGATTGGTTAGAAAAATTACCAGCTATGGAGACTTCAATGCCAACTATAACATGTGAAGATGGTTCATCATGTAAAAGTCATCAGACATGTTGTAAACTAAAGAATGGAAAATATGGATGTTGTCCAAGACCAAATGTAAGTTCTCAGTAAAACATTGTTTTTCATATGCATGGTGGTTTTGGTGAAATACATATTGCTGCTTCTGTTTTTCTAGTTCCTACATTTTAAAATATTTTCATTTCCAAAGAATTTTTGGGTTTATTTAAAACATGAAGTTCTATAACATTGTTTTGGACATATTTGATGTCCCATAGTTCCATGTTCCTTCAACTCAATTTTGATTACACTTATGGCGGGTGTAGCTAGCTAAACAGGAGGTTCTTACCCTTCCTGGGTACCTGGCTTCACTTCCCTGGTGGAAGTTCATGTGTTTAACTTAACTTGTCAGTTTCAAAAGTTTTACTTTGCTGTTTGATTGTGATTTGGACTTGGATTAGATTTTTTTTTTGATTTAGGCACTTTATAAAATTTGATCACATTAATATGAACATTGATACATAAGAGTTGTCTAATCTTATGGAAGAGAGAGAAGAATGGATTTTGCATGATTACTCAGGTTTCGGTGTGACTACAAACTATGGGTTTCTAATTTTTATTCAAAAGGCTGTTTGCTGTAGTGATGGTGTCCATTGTTGTCCAGAAGGTACTACTTGTGATGTTTCTAAAGGAACATGTAACCAAGGTAACCAGGTGACTGATTGGTTAGAAAAATTACCAGCTATGGAGACTTCAATGCCAACTATAACATGTGAAGATGGTTCATCATGTAAAAGTCATCAGACATGTTGTAAACTAAAGAATGGAAAATATGGATGTTGTCCTAGACCAAATGTAAGTTCTCAGTGAGATTATTTTTTTTTCATATGCATGGTGGATTTGGTGAAATACATTTTTCTTTTCTTTTTTTCTAGTTCCATTTTTTAAAATTATTTGGATTTCCAAATAATTCTTGGGTTATTTAAACATGAAGCTCTACAACATTGTTTTGGATATTTGATGTCCCATAGTTCCATGTTCCTTCAACTCAATTTGATTACACTTATGGCAGTGTAGCTAGCTAAACAGGAGGTCTTACCCTTCCTGGGTACCTGGCTTCACTTCCCTGGTGGAAGTTCATGTGTTTAACTTTACTTGTCAGTTTCAAAGGTTTTACTTTGCTTGTGGATTGTCATTCAGACTTGGTTTAGTATTTGTTGCTTATTTAGAGACTTTATAAAAATTTGATCACATTAATATGAACATTGATACATAAGAGTTGTCTAATCTTATGGAAGGGAAAGAAGAATGGATTTTCCATGATTACTCAGGTTTCGATGTGACAACAAACTATGGGTTTCTAATTTTATTCAAAAGGCTGTTTGCTGTAGTGATGGTGTCCATTGTTGTCCAGAAGGTACTACTTGTGATGTTTCTAAAGGAACATGTAACCAAGGTAACCAGGTGACTGATTGGTTAGAAAAATTAAGCTATGGAGACTTCAATGCCAACCATAACATGTGAAGATGGTTCATCATGTAAAAGTCATCAGACATGTTGTAAACTAAAGAATGGAAAATATGGATGTTGTCCAAGACCAAATGTAAGTTCTCAGTAAAACATTATTGTTTTTTCATATGCATGGTGGATTTGGTGAAATACATTTTTCTTTTTCTTTTTTTTTTTCTAGTTCCTGCATTTTAAAATTATTTGGATTTCCAAAGAATTTTTGGGTTGATTTCAAACATGCAGCTCTATAACATTGTTTTTGGACATATTTGATGTCCCATAGTTCCATAAACTTAATCTTGATTACACTTATGACGGATGTAGCTAGCTAAACAGGAGGTGCTTACCCTTCAAGAGTACCTGGCTTCACTTCCCTGGTTGAAGTTCATGTGTTTAACTTTACTTGTCAGTTTCAAAGGTTTTACTTTGCTTGTGGATTGTGATTCTGACTTGGTTTAGTATTTGTTGCCTATTTAGGGACTTGATAAAAATTTGATCACATTAATATGAACATTGATACATAAGAGTTGTCTAATCTTATGGAAGGGAAAGAAGAATGGATTTTCCATGATTACTCGGGTTTCGATGTGACAACAAACTATGGGTTTCTAATTTTATTCAAAAGGCTGTTTGCTGTAGTGATGGTGTCCATTGTTGTCCAGAAGGTACTACTTGTGATGTTTCTAAAGGAACATGTAACCAAGGTAACCAGGTGACTGATTGGTTAGAAAAATTACCAGCTATGGAGACTTCAATGCCAACCATAACATGTGAAGATGGTTCATCATGTAAAAGTCATCAGACATGTTGTAAACTAAAGAATGGAAAATATGGATGTTGTCCTAGACCAAATGTAAGTTGTTGGCAACAGACTATAGTTTTGTACTGTATAAAAAGAAAAAGCTACCAAAATAATCTTAATTGATATAATTATAAAATCCAAAAACGCAATTTATAACAATATCCAACATTTTGAAAATTGTCAGAAATATAATATAAATTTGTAATCTTGATTTTTTAATTTACAATGCACTTGACAACAGACAATACAAATAAAAAGAAAGATACTACCAGTCTATTTCCAAATCTGAATGCCAGAAGTGAAGTGCAAACATCAAAAACAGGCAAATTAAGTTAAACATATGATTGATCGCTAAGAAAATGAGGCTGGGCACTCCTAAAGGTTAAGCATCTTCTGTTTAATTAGCTACACCCGTCACATGTTAACTAAAATTGAAAATGAAAGAAATGTTGAACTATGGGATGTTATATATATCCTGGAAAATGTTGGATGCAGAAACATCACTTTCTCTCACAACTGTGACATGGAAATCTTACGTTTTAACCCATGTGCGATTTCCTTGTCTCACCCTAGGGTTGAGACAGGCTACACGCTGAATTTCCCACGTAGTTATACCTGCTCTGGGTTTATCATTGGGAGGACTTAATAAGCTGAGAAAAGTTCCGAAGTCAATAAAAAATTTCTCAACGTCACGTTACACACGCTTAATGGATGATATCGTAATTATTTTACGTGAGAACGTAAACAAAAATTGATTACAACATTTTCAGCAGGCACGGATGATGACATGAAAACTGACCATTTGATGCAATTTTTGTTTTGTTTACAAATCATGTTTTATGTTGCGCATGTGTGAGAAAAAGAATCCTACACCTGTCACAGGGTAAGAAAGATATCTCTGTCTTACCCTGTTACCGGTGTAAGATACTATTAATCAAGATGTGATGAGAGTTTATAAAATTTTTGATTGCTTTGATAACTAAAGTTTTTTAATATCCCTTAGTCAACAATTTATTTGTAAGGTGCTTGCATTTTTATATAAAATTTTAATAGCAGGAAACTCTACTATAGCATTTTGAATTAAATTGTATTATTGTCATTAAAGGCTGTTTGCTGTAGTGATGGCGTCCATTGTTGTCCAGAAGGTACCACTTGTGATGTTTCTAAAGGAACATGTAACCAAGGTAACCAGGTGACAGATTGGTTAGAAAAAATACCAGCTATGGAGACTTCAATGCCAACCATAACATGTGAAGATGGTTCATCATGTAAAAGTCATCAGACATGTTGTAAACTAAAGAATGGAAAATATGGTTGTTGTCCAAGACCAAATGTATGTTATTTGTAAATACATGTACTATTGTTTTATGCATGGAAAAAAGAATTACATAATTTTGGAAACAAATGGATATTGCCTTAAGTGGATTTTGAAAAATACTTTTACTGCTTCTGGTTTTTTTTCTCATTTTAACAGCTTAAAAATGTAATATTTGTATTTGCACAATTTTGGTTCTAGCACTACTGATTCCATTCTGAAATGGCTGCATGGCTGCAAAAATAAAACTGCTTTAGTAATAATTGATTAAGTTATTGATAAAAATATAATTTTGATAAGTGAATTAATGACCTCTATAACTGAAAATAGGGTTTATTTATTAAAGCATTTGTGTACATTTTTTCTCAAAATTATTGGATTGATTAATATATGATGTCACCACTGTTGATATTCAAACATTTGATGTTGAGTCATCTAAGGCTATTACAGTATTGAGGGGCTAAAATGTTCAAATTTTCATTTTATTTTTCCTATGAAAAGGCTGTTTGCTGCAGTGATGGTGTCCATTGTTGTCCAGAAGGTACTACTTGTGATGTTTCTAAAGGAACATGTAACCAAGGTAACCAGGTGACAGAATGGTTAGAAAAATTACCAGCTATGGTTTCTTTACAGTCTACTGTGACTTGCCCAGATGGTAAAACATGTGAAAGTGGTCAGACATGCTGTCAGCTGAAGAGTGGAAGTTATGCATGTTGTCCACAACCAAATGTAAGTTTAAAGTTTAAAATACACTAGGCTGGTTTCAAGTTGTCCAATTGTCTTTGCCTAACATTGACCACTAAGGTAGCTCAGTTTGTAGAGTGTTTACTTCTATGTGCAAGGTTGTGGGTTGAAACCTTAGCCAGGATCTGACCAAGACTTGAAAAGTTTATGATTGTTCTTTCGCCCATGCATTTGGCATTTAGTAATGACAGTACTGGGGTCCTTTTTGAAGAGCCCTTTAAATGATGCTATTGTCTTTGCACGCGTAGCATGCTAAGAACCCCTTCATATCACCCTGGGCATACTGCAAAATTTCTGCTACATCACTTATAGCTGGTGATGGCATGATATAAATGTAGTTACTGTTTTGGGAAAGTTTGTAATATATACTAGAGTCAAACCTGCCACCTTAAAATCCATTTCTGTATGAAGGTCAACTACTTTTAAAGGCTAATAAAATTTTAGCCCTAAAAACACCAAAAATTAGGAAACCAAAAGATTTAATGATTTCACATTATACTACACAGTATACTTTTGTGACTGTAGTGTCCATGTTAAGATTTCTGTCCTACTTTTCAAATGAAAAGATGACAGGAAAAACAAAACATACCAATAAACTGTCCCAGGTATATGTTGGTCATCCCAATTGGTATCTTCTGCAAGTTTGAGTTCATTCTTTATTTCTGGAGGGTATAATCCACAATCAACATCTAAGATACATGGACACATATAAGTTTTTTATATTAATCATATTTTCAAGGTGGGGGTTGTTTGTATGGGTGCAACGATTCAGCCATCTCATGAATCGATTTGATTTTGGATATACATCTATTATAATGCATATGTATAATATTGTAAATGACTTAATTTTACAAGTTAAGATGTTCATGGTTTTGTAATGTCCAACATTTTCACGTGTTATATTATTTTATAGTGGTACAAATAATTTGTGGAAAATTCCCGACTGCAAAATAAGTGAAAATTACTGTATAATGCTTAAATTTCGCTGTGGTTTTATTTTCGCTATATTCGCGGTCAGGTGTATTCTCGCAAAAATGAAACTGCCGCAATAATGCATGGGTATTACCAGCCCATTAATCTTGCTAGAGTAGTTTTCCTTTAATCAGATATGACTGCGAAAATTTGACACCATGAATACACTAGTCATCGTCAAACCGCAAAAATTTGACACCGTGAAAATCAAGCAATATAGTAAAACCTGTCAATAAAGGCCACTCAAGGGAACTAGTATAAGTGGCCTTTATGGACAGGTGGTCTTTATGGGCAGGTGGCCTTTATATACAGGTTCAAATAATATGAATGAAGAACAATTGGGATATAATTCTACTAGTCTTTATAAGCAGGTGCCCCTTATATAGAGGTGACCTTTAGGCAGGTTGGACTGTATACAGCAAATAAAATTATAATTATAATGATATTATTATAATAGTTATAATTACTTATAATTCTAACATGACCTGCTTTTCCTGAATATGAAACATGAAGAGAGCCAGTCGTAGTATAACAAACAATATACCCATTGCTGTTCCGTTTTAATGACGTACACCCTTGGTTATCTTATGATGTTATGCTATGTGTCGGAACAATGGTTGTGACGTAATTTTCATTCATAAAATCATTTATTTCAATGGAGGTAATCTCAACAGCTGCATTGTTTCAATGAACCTTTTTGCAAATAGATAGTAAAATTTATTCCGAAGAAAGAGTTTGCAATGTTTATTTAAATCTTTTTTATTTAAGTCATGTTAGAATTGAAATGATCAACATTTACCCGTGGTATATCATCAAAAATACATGGGCCATTGTTAACATGTGGTGAAGCCACCTCGTGATATATTCTTCTGCATGTCAACTCCGGCCTGTGTATTATTCGACTATATACCACAGGTAAATGTTGATTATTTTTTAATTCTATTGTATTAAATATTTATAGGCTGTGTGCTGTGAAGATCATGTCCATTGTTGTCCAGAGGGTTATACCTGTGATGTTTCTGAAGGGAAATGTAAGAAGGGTAGCGGAGTAATGGCCATGTTGGAAAAAGTGATGTCAAATAATGGACAGGACCTGGAAAAGAATATTTTATGTCCTGATGGAGTTTCTAAGTGCCAGTCAGGGCAGACATGCTGTAAAACACCATCAGGTTTTGGCTGTTGTCCATTGCCTAAGGTATGGATTAGAGATGTTATTGTGGACAAAAAAGGTATCACGATATCGCCAAAAATGTACGATATTATCACGATAATATCACGATATTTAGGGAAGAATATGCTCAAAAGATGGGCCGGGTTTTCACTGGACTACAATAAAGTCAGACATATTAAAAGAATAATAAGATATAAAATTGCAAATTTTATCAAAGTTATTGAACTACATGTTTAATTTGCTTAATCAGGATCAATACACAAGTTATGTAATGATTTCAAAGAATTTTGTTATAGGGTTTTATAAGTGATAGGGTTTTACGATATCATGATGTATGCTTTCTTCCACGATATTGCCATCGGCAAATCCTCGGCGACAATAATCATAATGATGATATGTAATAACATCTCTAGTATAGATTCATAGTTGTTTATATGTACACATAAATTAAAACCACTGGGCCGTTATCTCTGCTGGTGAACTAACTATCCCCAATGGGCCGGTATCTCTGCTGGTGGACTAAACATCCCCAATAGGCCGGTATCTCTGCTGGTGGACTAAACATCCCCAATAGGCCGGTATCTCTGCTGGTGGACTAAGCATACCCCACTGGGCCGTTATCTCTGCTGGTGGACTAACTATCCCCAATGGGCCGGTATCTCTGCTGGTGGACTAAACATCCCCAATAGGCCGGTATCTCTGCTGGTGGACTAAGCATACCCCACTGGGCCGGTATCTCTGCTGGTGGACTAACTATTCCCAATGGGCCGGTATCTCAATTTTTACCAGGGACCAAATATTTTTTCCCTAAAACTGAGCACTTATATTTTGCCACTCAATAACGCTTATACTTGTGAAAGATTATGGTCACTTTTCTAAAGCTTAAGATTGCATTAGTATATTTCCATTCTCATCCCTGGCCTATTGAAGAGAGAGGGGGATATTAAATTTGAGTGTCTGTCCATCTTTCCTTCTGTCCTTTCATCCATCTGAAATTCTTGTCTGTGTAAATTCTCTAAAACTATGAAACACTATGCCATGAAACTTGGTGCCAAACATCAACATTGAACGTAGGTAGATGTGCATATCGTTAACCCGAGTTGGTGTGCTCATTTTTCTTGGAGTTATAGCCCTTTGAATATAAGTGCTAATACAAAATAGAACTTGCTGGCGGGGATTCCTAATTCACTGACTTTAGTTGTTCCTTCTCTTTGAACAAACTCCATTACTTGGTGGTGTCTTATAATTTTTGTTCTTTGATCTGTGTTTTCAACCTTTATGACCTTTGTTGTCTGATCTTAACCCTTTTCACCTTTTGACACCTGAACTTTGACCTTTGATTTCCTGGTTTACCACAGTTTCGTAAGTGTAATCAATGTTAACACAAATCCAAACAATGTTGAAAACAACAAACAGTTTTAATTTATTTTAAAAGGCTTAGTTTTGATGAAATTCTATTTTCTCAGGAATTTCTAAAACAGTATTTTTTTCTAAAAAAACAAAAAAAAACCAAAAAACAAAACTTCAAAAACCAGTTCATCTTATATGTGTATTTTTGTGTGATATAGGCTGTTTGTTGTGAAGATGGCCTCCATTGTTGTCCAGAAAGTTTTAAGTGTGATAATGCGACCAAAAAATGTCATTTAGGACCAGTACGCTTTAAGTGGGAAAATCTGATAAGTCATGCCTCGGTGATTTGTCCAGATGGTCAGTCAGAATGTATGGATGGTCAAACATGCTGTTTGTTAATAGATGGACGATACGGATGCTGTCCATTCCCAGATGTAAGCTTATAATTTTTTTTCTTTGAAACAAAAAATCATCAAATTTTGAGATTTTTAAATTCTTGTCAGATAAAATAAATTGACAATGCCAAAAAGGTTTTGTACTGCATTGGCAATGCCTGAAAAAAAAGGTTTATGAATTGAAAAAGCCTTAAAAGATCTATGAATTGACAATATTTTTGTTATATAGTATCTACTGGGTGTAATTTCTGCTTACAATCTTAACACTGCTAGGGATTTTTCTAGCTATTTGGGAAAAGGGAGCTTGGAATGGAATTGGTAAAATCAACCAACATATCAACATTTTGGAAAAAAAGAAAAAGAGAAGATTTATGATTTACTCACTTTGACATCTTTTAATAATTGGGATAAATTTTACTGGTACCTCTTATATAGAAGTGGTCTTTAGGGAGGTTATATTGATTCAAATACATGGTCACGTGCTACGTTAAAAACAATGTTCTGTGAATAATCGAGTTTACTCGAATACTCGATCGGAAAATCTCTACCCGGTTACAATTTTACTAATCAGAAAAATGTTTCAGTAACCGGTTAGTGATTTTCATCCAAGTTGACATCCCTAATTAATTTGTACTGTATAGGCTGTTTGCTGTAGTGATCATGTACATTGCTGCAAACAAGGAGAACAATGCAACATGGTGTACAAACGATGTGATGGCATTGATGGCCGCAGTACAGAGATGCTTAGGAAACTTCCTGCATTACCGGTAAATTAATAAGGAAATTTTGTGTTTATCAATACAGTCTATACATTCAATGTTTACTTTTGTTGTTTGGATGGTTAGATACAAGAAAATTTGTATAAATATCTTTAAAAAATGGGTTCTGGTTTGATAATTCACAACCATGTAAGCCTAATAGCTTACTATCACTGGTTTGGTCCTGAACCAATTGATAACCATCATCTTAAGGTTGTGTTGGAACCCTGTGTGTGCAGTGGGGGAGGGGGATGCCTGTGTGTGTTTGTGTGTGGTGTCCTCTTTTATCACCTATCAGATGTCTGCATGTGTTGTCATTTTCATCTCTTTGTCTGCGTTTTATCTTCAGTTTTGTTTATTTTCTCCATGTGTTTGTGGTTTGTTTGTCTGTCATTATCTTAGATTTTATTCCACTTCTGGTGAAACCAGAAACAAGACTACGTTTCCCTCCATTTGTCTGTCTGTCCATATTTCCCAACACAATTTTCCAGACTTTTTTCTTTATTTGTTCAGATATTATATTCATATTCAGTATGCACTATTATATAGTTGACCTTCATTCAGGTCAAATTCTTCAGTTTTAATTTCAACTATTTTTAGCTTTGACAGAGTTATGGCCCTTTGAAATTTTCACTTTTGTAGTGGTTTATTGGACTTTTTTCCTTAATTTGTTGAGATATTGCAATTCATATTTAGCATGTATCTTTTTATACTTGACCTAGAAGTCAAGTTTGATTTATATGCTAAATTTAAATTTGTTTTGACAGAGTTATGGCCCTTTGAAATTGTCTCTTTTGTAACATTCAAATCTTAGTCATAAGAGGAAGGTCGTGAGTTTGAACCCCGACCAGGTCTGACCCATGATTTGAAAATGAGTAGTGACTGTTCTTTCACCAAGCACTTGGCATTACGGAAATGAAAGTCATGGTTCTTTCGGATGCAAACTTAAAATAAGTGAGGTCTCATGTCAAGGTAAGCATGACAGGATAAAAAACCATGCTATATAATGCCATCAGCGCAACAAACAGGAAAAATTTCTGCACCTTGGCTTATTGCTGGCAATATCTCAATATAAGTGAAATATTCTTGACTTACTTGACTTATGTCCATCTCTCCTTGTGGAGAATTGGGCCAGATATCTTTCTCCTCCAAGAATCACTGTTGGCAGCTAATTTAGAGGCTTCACTCCATGTCCCAAGTCTGAAATATTCTTGACTGGGATGTTAAACATCATAACTCAACTCTCAACTACTCTGAAATGTAAACAGAATATGCTTTTGAGCATTGTATTATTTGCAAAGTGTTATAATAATTTTTAATTGGCATTGACTTAAATTAGCATTACTGTATCATTGCGACCATTGCTAAGATAAGTACACCACTAAAATTAATTTTACAGTACACATGTACTTATTACATGGTTTGTTTTCTATTTCAGCGTTTTATACCAAAGTTGAATTGTCCAGATGGTAAAGCTGAATGTTCAGATAACAACACCTGCTGTAAAACAAGCAGTGGTCAATATGGATGTTGTCCATATGAAAAAGTAAGTTATTGGGCCAATACTGTAAACGTATTTATTTTCGTGGTGCACTAATTTTCGCTTATTTTGCGGTTGTTTGTTTTGTACGAAAATCAATACTTACTTACTTACTTAGTCCTCTTCGTGCGTGTGTGCACATAAGGCCACCACCAGCTCTCTCCACAACTGTCTGTCCTTGGACTTTTTTCCGCTTCCTTCCACCCCATCCCCATCTCTTTCAGCTCTTTCTCTACTGTCCGCATCCAAGTTTCCTTCGGTCTTTCCGTTTCCTCTTCCCATCTGGTGTCCATTTTAGTGAGACTCTGGTGGTACTGTTGTTGTCTTATCTCATCACATGTCCAATCCACTGCCATCTACGTTGTTTTTTTCTGCTCTGATATCCTTTTGGGCACAGATTTCATTTAGTCTCTTGTTACTTATTTTTCTTGGCCAGTGGATCTCGCATATCTTTCTGAAGCAGGTGTTATGGAATGCAAGTTTTTGAAAATCAGCCAGGGTAACTCTCCAGCATTCTGAACCATAATAGCACAGATTTCACATTGCTATTGTAGATTCTCAATTTGGTGGTTTTGGAAAGCATTCCTGATTTCCAGATGGAGTGTAGTTGTTAATACTGACGGAAAATTATATAATGCTTATTGTGTTAAAGTGCATATTTCAAAAACGCGAAAATTTAACAATGCAGTTATGTCTAAATTTCCTTTACCGCAAAAATAAATACACATGGAATTAAATACGTTTACAGTATACAAATTTTAATGGGCCTCATCATATTAGAAATGTTATATAGTAGTCATGGAGGTAGATGCTCTTATATTAATGGTTTAATCTCTTTGAAATTGAAACAAGATATGCTTTTGAACAATATAATACATGTATATACAAATTTTAATGGGCCTCACCATATTAGAAATGTTATATAGTAGTCATGGAGGTAGATGCTCTTATATTAATGGTTTAATCTCTTTAAAATTGAAACAAGATATGTTTTTGTTACAAATTTTAATGGGCTTCATCATATAAGAAATTAAATTGAAATGTTTTATAGCTGAAATAAGGCAAATACTCAAATTTTATGGGCTTCATTATAGGATGGCTTTGTTCTACAGACAGTTTGCTATAGTGGAATGAATGCTTGTTATTATTGTTTTAAAATGTAAGTCTCCAAAATTTTAATGGGCCTCATCATATTAGAAATCAAACACTAGAAAAGTATATTTTATATAGCAGCATTATATGGTTTGTGAAGATAGAATATAATGTTATTTTTATGTTTGTGTATTTTAGGCTGTTTGTTGTCCAGATGGGAAATACTGCTGTCCCCATGGTTACATATGTGACACTCAACCAATGATTTGTCGACAACAAGACATGGCAAAATCAACCAATAAAATTTTGCAACTTCTAGGAAAGAAACGAGGAAAACCTATTAATTGATGATAATGAAAATTATTTATTTTTGCTAACATTTTATAGCCAATATTTTAATGATTTGTGTGAGAGAATTATTTGTCTGAGCTTGAATTTTTCATAAAGTGCTAAAATTTGCAATCATTAATTAATATTTACAATTCTTTAGATGAACCTATTTGTTTTACTGGCATTCAATTGCTCTTGAATACAGTTAGGGGTCATGACCTCTGATTATGTAACATTTAACTATCCGATTATGCCACAGAATGTCATCCTATTATGTCATGCATTGAAGTTTAGTCCCGATGTAACTATCCTTATTTGGAACAAGGCTGTTCCATCAATCCTGTATGTTTGTCAGAACCTTAAATGAATTAAATTATTGTAGCGATAATTTTACATATCGGACATGCTATCAATATTTTTTATGATTGTAAATATAAGAAATAACATTCTATTTGAGTGAATTCATTCGATATTATGAATGAGAGTCAGGAATAGCAAATTTAACATGAACTGCTTTGCAGTTCATTGAATATGCTATTCCTGACTCTCATTACTGAATACTGAATGAGTACACTCAAATAGAATGTTATTTCTTAATTGGTCATAATTTTATTAACTTTTGTTAAAATTGATGACTATTGAAAATGTGTTGACAAAAAATGAATTTTCTGAATTAATATTTCTTATATAGTGCTAAAATTGGCATTCAGAGTTTTTTTAACTTTGGTTGAAATTGATGACTATTGAAAACATAATCAAAAGAGATTCAGGTTTCGTACAGGCCTGGAAAAGTCCTTAAATTTTGAGGTTTGCCCTAAAAAGACCCTAAAAACAAGTCAGACCCTAAAAGCCCTTGAATTTATCCTGAAGGCCCTAAAAAGCCCTTGAATTTTGCCAGTTGGGTGTCTGTATTTTGATATTAACTGGTGGCAAATAGACTGATATAAATAAACAAATAAAATAATTAATAAGTAATATTGAAATGGGCAATTTAAATGTACCTGGCCCAACAGAACGAACAACGTGAAACTCCACTTCAATTGTCATTACTATAGAACACATAAGTACCGGTAATTGTTATTTTTTTGCTAAAATTGTCCTTCTGATTAGGCCTTAAATTCTGAAAAGACCCTAAAAAGTCCTTAAATTTGAAGTCCAAATGTCTGTACGAACACTGGAGATCCAAAAATCAGTACAGTGTAACCCCAAATAAACATTAGTATCTTACAGTAATATTTTGAAATTTGATTTCATTAAACTATAGAGTTTTAAACATCTGGACCCTGATTATGAGATATTACAACAGGCAGGCCTGCTGTATGGTCCAGTATATTGTATTTGTTTGTAGCATACTACAGTGCAGACCTGTCAAATGTTTAACATTGAGCTAACAAATTAGTGCTGACTTTGCAGCTAATCTTGGTCCCTTGCTAGTTGCATCTCAACAGCTTTTCTGCCATGTATATCTATATATCTGTAGCCAAAATTTGACTCTATTTCATTAGTTCCTTGTTAAACTTTCAACAGGCCTGAACTATGTATGTATTTTTCAAATGTTACTCTTTTTGCATTCCATTCTGAGTTAGTACATAAGAAACTTACCTTGTAACAAAATTCAAATATTTCCAGCTCAGTGTTAAACTTTTGACAGATCTGTATTTGTTTGTAACATAATATAGTACAGACATGTCAAATGTTTAACATTGAGCTAACAACTTAGTGTCGAATTGGCAGCTCAACTCAGTCCCTCATCAGCTGTATCTTGACAGGTCTTCACCAGCTGCTTGCTATCTCTCATCAGCTTTTCGCCCATTATAAATCCAAATATCTGCAGCTGAACCTCAATTCCATTTTGTTAGCCCAGTGCTAATTTTTTGACAAGCCTGTACTGCTTATATAGTACATGTACTCATATATGTTATTGTAACTTTTTGCATTCCATCCATAGTAAGTATGAGAGATTTGCTTTGTAAGATCAAGTAGATTTTTTAAATACATGTAGTGGACAAAATTCTAGACCTTTGTAGCTGTGGTGAATGGATTGATGGATGGATGTTTAAGTTTTGAAATATGAAAGATGAAATTACCAGATTTTGATAGTAATACCCCCCCCCCCCATAAAAGAAGAGTTCTGAAGTTTGTCTGATATATCTGAATTCATTCTGTATTTTTCCAGACACAAAGTATTCGTGTCTGAATTTTTCTGAACACTTTAATCTGTATTCTGAATTTTGCCAGAAATTCTGAATTCATTCTGAAAGTGTAAAAACGTCCAAAATTCAGAAAAATTTCAGAACTTTTCACACAAAATTCAGACAATTTTTTCATGAGGGTGGTATTGATTTGTTCATAATTAGTCAAACCTGTCTATAAAAGCCGCCAGAGGAAACCAGTGAAAGTGGTCTTTATGGCCAGGTGGACCTTATATACAGGTTCAAATAACGTGAATAAAGGGCAATTTGGATAAAATTTTATCGACCTTCAAAGGCAGGTGGCTCATTCATTTATTGGGCTTTAAAAACAGGTGGCTTTTGTAGTTACTGGCCTTTAAAGGCAGGTGGTCCTTATATAGACAGGTTTGACTGTACATTGTAAATCCAGGAATCAAAGTGCTCTATTTAATTTATATATATATATTATATATATATATATATATATATATATATAAATACCGGTAGTTTATTTATGTGTAAATTTGAAACAATACACAACTTGGTATGAAAGGTTTTAGTTTTTTTTTTTTTTTTTTTTGTATTTGACCTAAATGTGTAACAGAATGATTGTTATATTTTTCTTATACATTTATAATAATTGTACCATGTGTACATTTGTATATGTATATGGTTGTGTATTTTTCATCACTTAATGAGAATATTTTTCTGTATCTGTCTGTCTCAATAATTTCTTCTAAGTTCAGTCTTCTGTTAGTCTCCATTTTTAGCTCACCTGAGCCAAAGGCTGATAAAAAATGATTGGTCAATTTCTGATCATGTGGTATTGAACTACTATACATTTATTGCCTTTCAGTGATTGAGATATGAATATTTGTTCACCCGCAACAAGTCACATTTCCCGAGGGCGAAGGGTGAACAAATGTTCATATCTTCCTCAAACAAAGGCAATAAATTGTTTATTATACCGAAAGATAACCATTGTAATAAGAAAGACAGAAAGAAAGAAAAATATTTTAAAAAAAGACATGAAAACATCATTCCTTCTTCGATTCATTGCTTTTTCTCCTATCGGAACTCATCGGAGGCAAACGCTAGAACGTCGTGACCGATTCTCCATCGATGACGTCATATCATTGTGACGTCATGGTGTGTTCCGAAGAGGTGGGATATGATGTTTTCAGAGGGATACACGATGTTTTCTCCACCCTGATCACATGATCCAAGGATCCAATCAAATTACAGATAGTATCGTATTTTTCTAATGAGGTATAATAAATGTATTTACACTGTTTGTAACAGTGGTCAACATTACATTGTTTGAAACGGCAGTCAACATTTTTTTTACTTCAAGTCAGGGTAATTAGAGCATTTAACTGCTACTCTCCACAAGAAATATTTACTTCAATTCTAATCCCATTAGATTAAAGTCATTTTCCATAGCAACATATTGAACCTCAAAAGTACAATAAAACAATTAAAATTTGAATAACGTATCAATGTAAAATTTGGTGAATTTTGAGTTAATTTTAATGTTTGATTGTGATGAATGATGACATCAATATTACATCACAAATATGAGATTACCGGTACAGCCCTCTTAGTTTGGCTTTGGTACCTATGGGTGGAAACCCAATCTTCGTATTTTGCATGATGATCGATTATGACAGGATACACAAACTTTGAAAATATAAAGTAAGTTGTAGTATTTTGTATAGATGCATTGTTTCAAGGATACAGGGGTCCTACCATTCCTATATTTTCCTATATTTCCTATAATATTGACCCTTTCCTATATTTTCCCTTATAATTTGAAAAACCTCCTATATTTCTATATTTTTGTTACTGGTAGCTACAGAAATTCAGAATGGGGACATTTTCCCCACATTTAGTACATATGTATCTGAAGCAAGATTAACATTTATGTATTTCAAAGCAGTAAACTATTTAAAAATATTCCTATAATTTAGTGAAAACTCCTATAATTTCCTATAAACTCCTATAATTTTGACCCCAAATATTCCTATTTTTCCTACATTTTTGGACCCCAAAACTGGTAGGACCCTGAGGATATCAATATGTGTTAATGATATTTTTGTATTAGAGGTTCATATTATGTAGCCATTTTTTTCATGGAGTGAAAATATTCCGTCTTAAATTTTATGAGAGTAATGCGAGTGTGCAAATCATAGGAGATTGTGTTTCATATTTTAAATGGTGTAATGAGTAACTTATTTTCATTTCCTTTTATGAAATAATACAGTCAAACCTGTCTATAAAGGCCACCCAAGAAAACCAATAAAAGTGGCCTTTGTGGGCAGGTGGCCTTTATATACAGGTTCAAATAATGTGAATAAAGAGTCATTGGGATAAAATTTTACAGGCCTTTGTAAGCAGGTGGCTCTTATATAGAGGTGGCCTTTAAGACAGGTTTGACTGAAATGATTTACTGAGATTTAAAGCACAGTCTACTTATAATCTGAGGTGTGATGTACTGGGTATGTTAGGAATTTTGATTTCATGATTTTCTCTTTATAAAGATGAAATGCTTAATATTAATTTCTTATTCTAAAAAGAGGTTCCTCAGCATACCGGGTGATCAGTGCCCCATAATGTTCGTTTTTCAGCACACCATGTTACCAAAACCCCATAAAGTTTATTTTTCAGCACACCATATGAAATACAGTATAACCTCGATTTATCGCTTCCATTTGTTCAGTCAAATTTGGGCATTATAAAGGGGTTTGGCAATAAATTGAGGGAGGACCATAAAGAAAAACACATACAAAATGGATTTTGGAACTTCAAAATAGTGTGGCATTAAGTGAGGTGGCAAAGTTATCAAGGGGCATTATAATGAGGTTTTAATGTACTCCACAACATTGTTGTTGAATGTTGTGGAAAATGTTTACCTTGCAAATTCCGAGATTACAGTCACAATAACATGAATCTTTTCATGTCCCAATAATTTGATGCTTGTTTCATTCTACACATGGTGGATGTGGCTAGCTACACAGGAGTTGACTTCCCTTCCAGAGCACCTGGCCTCATATCAATGATGGAAGTCCATGCGTTTAACCTAGTTTGCCAGTTTTCAAAGTTTTTACTTTGCTTTTGGAATTTTGGTTTAAACATGGACTAGTATGCTTGTTTGATTTACACATAATGGAATAACACCTGGTATGCTGATAAACCCCATTTTGCAGAAACATGTATGTGCATTTGATTATATTGACACAATTTGGAAATTTATATAAAAATATTTTTTGTTATTTCTGTGTTGTTTTTTATTTAGATATACAGTCAAACTTGTCTATTAACACCACCCAAACAAACCAGTGAAAGTGGTCATTATAGACAGGTTATCCTTATATACAGGTTCAAATGACATGAAAAAGACAAATTGGGATACTGTAAACATATTTATTTTCGTGGTGTATTAATGTTTTGCTTATTTTGCGTTGTTTGTTTTGCGTGCAAATAAATACCAAGCGAAACTTATATTATGCTTATTGTGTTATAGTGCATATTTCAAAAAGGCGAAAATTTAAATATGCAGATATGTCTCAATTCAGGGGTGGATCCAGGATTTTTTGAAAGGGGGGGGGGGGTTGAGAATTGCTAGTAAATCAATGCTAGGTAAAAGCTTCCAGAGACAAACGTGATCAGGAACAACACTATACAGAAATGGGTTGTTACATTAACATATGGGGGTCACATCAGTCAATAGCTCTCTCTCTCTCTCTCTCTCTCTCTCAATTTTTTCAAAGGTGGTTGCAACCCCCCCCCCCCCCCCCCCCCCTTTAAATCCGCCACTGCAATTTCCTATACAGCGAAAACAAATGCGAAATTCAATACGTTTACAGTATAATTTTACTGGTCATTAATACCATGTGTTCCTTATATAGAGGTGGTCTTGAAGTGCAGGTTTGACTGTTTTAATTAGCAGTAGAGCTTTGTGAATACCCTGGTGAAATCTGGTACAAATCGATTAGTTGAATGGAATGTACGTCACAGTCAAAAACATTTCACTTACATTGGGTCGTCACCACCTGATAGGTGACATGTCAGAAGTTTTGACATTTGCTGTTTAATCCGGGCAATGGACATGGAAGGTTTTTTAGGGTGTAATGCCTACCCTGACAAACTACATAGGTTTTTAAGGTCTCGTCTGAAGGACAACATGCTTTCTTTTCAAAGATTGATTGTATAATTGAATTGGGTTTTAGGTCCTAGTCATTGTCAAGAATATTACACTTATATCGAGACGTCACTGGTTATATGCTGATAACAGTAATGGAAACCTTGGTGTTGAATGGTGAAAGGTGCAAGAGGTTTTACCCCACACAAGATAATAAGTTGTCAGTTGAAAGCTAGACGGAACTTGGGCGCTAGCACTGCACAACTTTGGAAAATATCCCTCCACACGAAACGGTTGGGACACGACACCAGTGAAACGGAGCGCACGACACTGAAACGATAAGGACCTGACGTTGGGTGCGACATCATTGAAACGGAGTGCATGTCGCTGAAACAATAACGACATGACGCACGGAACGTTAGTGTTGAAACAGGGTGCAGCACTGAAACGATAAGAACATGACGCACAACACGAGTGTTGAAACGGATTGCACTTCACTGAAAAGGTAAGCACATCACGCACAGCAAAACAGTGATGAAACAGAGTGCACGACACTGAAACGATAAGGATATATCCCACGCGACCATGGTCTTGAAACGTAGTCCACAGCACTGAAACGTTATGGACATGACACACAACACGGCGGAGTTGAAACGAAGCGCACGAGGACATGGCAAGGATACGTCTGTTGAAACGAAAGCGCATGTTACTGAATCGATAAGGACATGGCGCAAGGTACAACAGTATAAAACGGAGCACATGGGACTGAAATGATAAGAACATGACGCACGACAGTATTGAAACGGAGCGTACGGCATTGACGACTCGCGGCACGACAGTTTTGTTAAAAACGGAGCGCACGGCACCGACACGATAACAGGTCTGGGATCAGCCCGAAACGGGGGATCGCCCGATCGGGGGACAATCAAAGGGAGGTAATTCTTGAGGGTGTACACGCGAGTACACAGAAGAGTTCAGATGCTCGTGAGTAATACTACCTTATGTAGACATCCGGTGTATCGTACATCTACTCGCGGTTGTCAATAAAGCTTTGTCAATCCGACAGGCAACAGGTACTTATAGCAGACATATCGGCAGTGTATTCCAATGATGGCATGAAAAGAACAATTGAATGAAGATTTTTAATTAAACACAAATTGATTGTTAATTCTAATCTAAAAATTAACTCAATTAAAAAAATCAATACACTATTTTATCTTGTTTTTCAATCAGAGGACGACATTCATTTTTTCAGTTTTTCTTCCTTTTATTTTTAATTTATAAATAATTATTTTTGTATATAGTATAAATTGGGTTCGGAATTCCAAGCAAGTCACTACAAAACCAATTGGATGATACAATCAATCGTAATAGTTAATTAATTCCGCTTTTGTTTATCGTTATTATTTTAAATTATTAGTATTACATGTCTCTCAATGTTTAGCCTCCCCCGATAAGCTTAAACAATGAACAGTTCAAAAAGATATGAACGGCTCAGAAAGATACAACTCTTAGTAAATTTTTGTCATTATCAATGTCCAATTGAAATATGATGCTAAATGACAAGTCTTCTTTAGTTTATAATAATTATGTTGGAACTAAAAGCACCATCTAGATTTACCCTATTCTCCCGACATATAGCTATATATGCACTGGTTAAAAACAGAAAAATCAAATTGCCACTTAAAGCTTAGTTAGTATATTATGGCATTGGATTGAGAATTGAAACATATACTATTATTACGTATTTAGAAGCTTTTCATCTGACTTTACAACAGAATACTTATAACACAACCTAAACAATTTACCCCGAACAATAACAAGTTATTTCATGAAGGAATGTGTAGATTGTAAAACGTTTTGATATTTAATGTATGAGGGACCGGGGAGACTAAATTCAGACAGAAAATGAAAAAATATCTTCAAAGAGTTAGTTACAAAATGAACATTAACAATAAGTTGTGCATTTATCTGTTTTTTCTTCTTATCACACATCTGCACCAGGTAAGAAACAGTTCTTTTATTATTTCTATACCCGTAACTACGATGTATTTTTAACTGGAACATTTTTAACCGGAAGTGCATTTTTAAGGGCTTATAACTTTTTTTCCGCACCACAGAATTTTTTTCCGCACGACAAATCTTTAGAAATATATGTTTACTATAACTGTTCAAAATTTTGAGTCCCCCTACTTAGAAATGAACCCCCGCGGCCGTTTTTTTATAAAAGGTCATCAATTTTACTCGATTTTAAGCCGGTTTCTAGGCAAACAAATGAAATACGCATGCGCGATGTTATAGTCACAAAAACGCTTAGACGCTTTATCCCCCGATCGGGCGATTTCGATTTATCCCCCGTTTCGGGCGGATCCCAGACCTGGATAAGGACATTACGCACGGAAAGACAGTTTTGAAACGGGGCGCACGGCACCGAAACTGTCATATACCATTTATTTTTAATTTAATCATAAAATACATTCAAAAAATGGTATATGAATGTATTTTATGATTAAATTAAAAAAAAAAGGTATATGACAAAACGATAAGGGCTTGACGCACGGTACGTTAGTGTTAAAACGGAGCGCATGGCACGAGAACAATTAGGACATAACGCGTGGCACGACTGTGTTGAAACGGAGTGTACGGCACCGAAACAATAAGGGTATGACGCACGGTACGACAGTGTTGAAACGGAGTGCACGATGCTGAAACAATGACATGACACACAGAAGGTCAGTGTTGAAACGGAGTGCACGGCGCTTAAACGATAAGGACATGACTCACGATACCAAGTTGCTGAAACAAAGTGCACGACGCTTAAACGATAAGCACATGACTCACGGTGACCACGTTGCTGAAACGAAGTGAACGGCATCGAAACGATACAACCATGGCGTACAGCACTGCAGTGTTGAAACGGAACTCACGGCACTGAAACATTAAGGACATGACGCTCGGCACGAAAATGTTGAAACAGAGCGACGCACGTTAAGGCGAAGTTGAACGGAGCGCACACTTAAACGATAAGGACATGACAATTTAAAAAACGGAGCACGCATCATTTAAACGATTAGACATGACGCACAGTGTTGAACGGAGCGCACGGCACATAAACAATAAGGACGTGACGCACTGCAAGACAGTGTTGAAACGGAATGCACGATACTGAAACAATTAAGGACATGACGCACTGAACAACAGTGTTAAAACGAAGTTCACGGCACTGAAACAATAAGGACTTGACGCACGGTACGACAGTGCTGAAACTAAGTACATGGCACCGAAACGATACGGACATGGCGTACAGCAAGACAGTGTTAAAACGGGGCTCACAGCGCTGAAACGACAAGGACATGCATAGAACGACAGTGTTGAATCTGAGCGCATGGTACTAATACCAAAAGGACATGACGCATGACACGACAGTGTTGAAACGGAATACACGTATTTGAAACAATACGGACATGACGCACGACACGACAGTGTTGAAACGTAGCGCACGGCACTGACCAAACGATAAGGACATGACGCGTGTGACGTTTGAATGATTGATTTTTATGCTAGCTAATTATATCGAGACGTCATTTATATCGAGACGTCATCAGGTATAATGAAATTTTGACGAGTTTGCAGTGTCGTAAGGACAGTGTGCAGGGAGGGTTCTTTAACGTCTCACACCTGTCGTGCCACGGGACATCTGTTTTAAGGCCTCTTCCAAATAACCCAGTGACTTTAATTTCTTAATGTCGAGTGCTTGGCAAAAAAAAAAACTGTCACTATATCTATTTTCAAGTCTCGGTCAGACCGCGGCCGGGGTTTGAACCCATGCACGACCTCCAACATAGGGCAGGGCAAAGCAAGCACTCTACCAACTGAGCTGTGGTATGTTACAATACCTGTATACGGACATCATATAATGAAGATTTACTGTACATGAACGTATACTTTTAAAAAAAAAACTTAGTTACAAGACACACAAGACTTCGCTTACATCCACATAACATTCTCACTAACAAAATGAAAACAAAAATAGTCATTAAATGATATCAATCATATTCCATCTTACATAATCATTGCACGCAATTTCCATTTTTCACTAACATATATTTTTCTATTTTTATATATTCTGACAAAATTTTCTGAAAAATATATTAGACGTGGAGGAAAAATATATATGGTGGTTTTTTTTATTGTCTTGGCGGTCATGATTTTTCCACGTACCGGTATATCAGCCAGTTCTGGAACGGTAGATGATACGGGAGAATTCCACCTACCTTCGGCAAACCGCGGAACTGGCAAACTTTCCGGGCTCACATTTGTCCCTAGAAAGATTCTACCTAGTCCGACTAATCAGGCCACTTAACCCCATCTTAATTTTTGAAACCCCGAACAAGTTCGTACGTATACTATGGCGGTGAGGGGCGCTTCAATGGTCCGGCGTAAGCGCGAGCTTTACTCGGACAACTCTGTCATCAAGGCGCGGGGGTCAAAATTTAAATACAGTCAAACCTGTCTATAAAGACCACCCAAGTAAACCAGTAAAAGCGGCCTTTCTATACAGGCTCAAATAATAGGAACAATGAACAATTGGGATACAATTCTACTGGCCTTTATAAGCAGGTGACCCTTATATAGAGATGACCTTTCAGGCAGGTTGGACTGTATAGTTGGTTTTCAATTTATTTACCATGATTATGGTGGTGGTGGTGGTGGTGGTGGTGGACATTGGTGGTCACGGGTAGTGGTGGGGGTAGTATTAGTACCCGCGACATTTAAGACTACTTACTATATAGCAATGTTGTGAAGTACCGTGAGCAATGATGCAACAAAACCTTACATCGAGACAGTCAGTTCTGCGGGGATGAGGAAACCACCCGGCCAGTTGGCCACCAAGCCCCCTTATGTCATAAGGAATTAAACTATAGTAGCATACATCATTTTTATGTAATGATTCATGAATCTAAAAACCGGATTTATCAGTTTGCTTTACCAGTGACATTCGGCAATAGATGTCGGCGTATTAAGCTGGTTTCTGCGGTCCAAGTAAACAGACATTTTTTTTTTGGTAACTTTAATTTATGCATTGACTTTTGTCATTATAAAATTCAAGTGCGTTTTGATACACGGCTTTAATATATATAAATTGGGTGACTGAAAAACTTGAGATAAAATTTGGCTATTTCAAGGTTAAAATTATTTTGCTTGTCATAAAAAAAGAAAAAAAAAGAAAAGAAAAACCCACAATGTCACCAAACTAAAAACCACAGGTGTAAAAAGGACTATATTTGCAGGTTGGCCCTCAGAATGACTTTGTTTTTAACTTTCCCATTTATTTATTTATTTAGTCAGTATTTATTTTATTTCCCATTTACATCCCTTCCTCAGATCCAAACTCCTGATGCCGTGGGAATGTCACAGTCCATTACCCCTGATGCACCTCTATGATTTGAAAGCGAGGCTACACACAGTGTTATATTGTCAATATCCGGCGATCAAAGTGGAAGTCAAAAAATTATACAAAGTTAATTTGGTAAAAGTTGTGAAGTGAACAGGAAAACAGGGAAAAGTTCGACAGAAAATCAGAATTGGATAATATTTGGAAGACAATTTCAGTGAAAAATTATTGTCAGTTCAGTTTATATTCCGGTAAAATCGTTGTTTATTTTATCCAGGTGTGTTTATAAACAAGGTCGGTGTTCAATACAGTTTAGGGTAATTATCGCCCTGTTATCAGTGCAGTATCTTCCCAACAACACGTGAGTTATCAGACGATAACAAAATATTATAATCATAGACGCTTATATTGTCCGTTTACTTATTAATCAACAAACAATGGTTGTACGAACGCCGTATGTCACAGACACGGAACATGGATGGAGGGTTGTTTGAGGGGGCGTCTCAAAGTGTGTTGTGAAAGTTATCAAAAAGATTTCAATTTATCAGTGGTGTAATTTCAAAATATGATGAAGTGGAAATATTTTCGATCGGATGGCTGAAGATTAATTAATTTGTATGTTATATTATATGATGCCAATGAAAGTTACAGTGTGTTTTGACAGAGTAAAAGTGGTCGTACCATGTGGGGATGGTGACATTCTTGTGGATGAGCTTATCAAGAAAGCTATAATACGTTTTAAAAAGGCAACAGGAAAGGTAATATTATAGTACAAATTATAAATATCGTCGACCGTCCTAAAATTGAGAGCGTCCTAAGATTCGAGGCCATTTTTGTTTTCAGTTATTATATGCGAGTATCGTCCCTGCAGTGACGATTTCGTGCATTAAAGACAAAATTTAGGTATTTACTGTGAAACTATCCAGAAAAATCAGTTGTCTATTTTTCAGCTCTCAAATTCTTGTTGCGTTTGCAAATTGAGTTCGTTTTCTATTAGAGTCTCGAATCACGGACGGTCAAGGATAGATCTGGGTGTCTAAGCACTTAGCCCAGTCATCTCGTGGGAGGACTTGACATTGGGTAGTGACTGCTCTTTCGCCAAACACTTGGCATTACAAAATGAAAGTCACAGTTCTTTCAGATAGAAACTTGTGTGGGTTTGGCATGATAAAGAACCCTGCTGTATAATGCCACCAGTACAGGCAAAATTTCTGCACCTTTGCCTATAGCTGCCTGGCAATGTCTTGATATAAGTGAAATATTTTTTACTGGGACGTTAAACACCATTATTTATTACTCAACTCAACTCTTAGTGTGGAAGTTCAAAGTCCCTGCGGCCTGTGATAATGCAAAAGTTTTTCTCTACCCTGTGGTTGTACAATGGCATTCACTGCTGATACCACATGATCAACACACCTTAATGTTTGTGTGAGAAGTTTTAGAAAAAAGTTTACATCGTGAATTCCCAGAATAACATCCTTTTTATGGGAAAATGTGAATAGATCTATATGATTCCATATGATATCCAATAGAAATAATTGTTCTGCACAAACCTTAGGAGATATTGTGTGGTACAGCGCTGAACCCATTTGGTGACTGTGGTCTAAAGCCCACATGCATACATGTATCATGGATGCCCTACTGGCATCCGAGGTTAGAATCCCACTCTTGGGATGAGAGCATGTAAAAAAGTTTGCCATTTCGCTCGCACTCCGGTTTCCATCAACTGAACACCTCTCTATAAATGAAAGAATCTTGACTGGGTGTAAAACATTATTGCCCAATCCAAGTCCAAGTCTTTAACACTTGCATATTTGATGTGTGGGAGTTTCTGGGGTTAAACAGTACCTGTTTCTCAACCTTTTTATAAAAACACTGCTGCTTTTAAGAAATTAATACATGTATTTAATTACATAATTGGAATATTACATTCAAATTATGACCACCCAGTGCCAGGATGCTGCACAAGACATAGAGTCTGAATAAAGATTGCACAATTGCAGTAAACATTCTTAACTTATTTTAACCTTTACAGCTGACCCCTTAAAGTACTGGTACTATCTATAATGCTGATAGAAACCTACCTGGAAAGATTTAATAGTTTTAGATATGGGGCAGAATTTTGTTAACTACATTTTGATTTTAATTGATGGTGTTGGGATGTGAACTTTCATGAATTAATAAAGGGTGGCTAAAAGGGGGTGTGGCATTTACAAATAAGTGAAAGTATGGGTGGTCTATTGTTGTTAGGTCTCTGCTTGTGGTGCAACATAAAGGTATGGCAAAATATCACCTGGGTCACCTGAAGCATGGACATAAACTTTCCCTATTTCCTAGTGTTTGGTTGACCGGCTAGACTAATTTGTAGTATGGTACCTCCCTCCAGGGGGTTCATGTTTAGGACATTGTTTAATTAGCTTGTCAATGATAGATTCTTTTGTTGGGGAAATTGATAAATTGTATCATTTCAAATTTTGACAGTTGGGAGTATCATGTTACGAAACTGAGGAAGTTGGTGTGGAAATTAATTATAATTCAGTTAATTGTTATGTCAATACCCTAAGATGAGAATTAATTATTTTGTAATATTGCCTCAGGAACACTATTAATTTCATTAAACATCTGGTTTAGAATTTTCTTGGGAGTCTGTGGACGAATTTCTTCTTAGCATTAAAACTTGGGACAGGTGGCTCTCAGTCTAACCTGTAAACAAATGTATATAGTGTGTCAAGTTTGACCTTTAATTTGAATACAAGATTGGACTGATAGAATAAACTGTGTGATTTAGATAATTATGACAAACACCAGGTACCGTACCCAGTATAACTATCGCCTATCCTTATATCAAATTATATAGCTTTGGTATCGCAGCTTCATTGTTTGAATATTCAAATTAAAGGTAAAAAAAAACAGGTTAAACTTGACACGCGGTACATGTAGGAAACAGGAAGTCATTTTTATTTTATTTTGTAGTTTATACACAATGTCATTATGTCAGTGGTATACAACATTACTCATGAAATATTTTATAAATCTGAGTAAAAATTTAAAAAAAAAAAAAAAGTAACCTTTAATGGTGATCTTGGTTTAAATCGATGATGAAATGGCTCGATATACAACACTACTCATGAAATATTTCATAAATCTGAGTAAAAATAAAAAAAAATAAAAAATCAGTAACCTCTAATGGTGATCTTGGTTTAAATTGATGATGAAATGGTTCGATATACAACATTACTCATGAAATATTTCATAAATCTGAGTAAAAATTAAAAAAAAAAATCAGTAACCTCTAATGGTGATCTTGGTTTAAATTGATGATGAAATGGTTCGATATCCAATATTACTCATGAAATATTTCATAAATCTGGGTACTGTAAAAAAAAATTAAAAATCAGTAACCTCTAATGGTGATCTTAGTTTAATGAATGATGAAATGGCTCATCTTAATGTATGTGTGGATGTGTGTGTTGTCAATATTTATAAAATTTTTTATAGACATGTATAATTTACTATATATCACTTTCTTATATCAATTTGTCAGCAGACTATAAATGAATTCAATATACATGTATTAAAATCATATAATATATATTGTACTACCGGTATATATGGAATTCACAAAATTGAATTTTGCTCTATATTAAAAATAACATTGAATTTTCAAAAAAGATCATTAAAATATACCACTTCAGATATAGTAAGTACATTGTAATCGTAATTGTATTATTTTAATTTGATGACTAATGGTTAAAACCATGAAAATCAAAGTACCTGTTTTATCTATGATGACATCATGAAATAAAAATACACTGTTAATTTCTTTATAAATCTATAAGACAATAATTAATGAATCATATCATTAATCACATGTACCAGTAATCATTTAAAGATTAATTGGATGAATTTTATCTTGGATATTTCCACTTTCAAAAACCATGAATTTTGAGTTAAGATAGTAGGTAAGTAGTGCTGGTATGACAAAAATGAAGTACTGTTACAGCCTTGGGTAGATGTTAATTGTTCTTGCTGGATCTTTTTTGGGCTGATATTCTACCCCATTCAATTCAAAATCCTACATGCCATGGTTATTCAAAATCACTTTGACAATTTTCACAATTTTGTAAATTTGCAGCTTTAAAATCAGTAATTTGAGTTCTATATCACTTTTTTGGTATAATTTATATAAATTTTTCCTTGTTACAGTTTTGGTCATTTATGTTCTTAGTTTCACAATTACAAGTCCCCCGGCCCCATTCACAAAAGGGTGTGTGTGTGATAGAGAGAAAGTTTAGGACAAAGTAGGTTTCAAGTATAGGTATAGAGTACATTACTACAAACCACCAGCTTATGTTATGAATTGGTACATGTATGGAACTTATCTAGATTTCCACAATTTTCTTATACCGGTAATATTGAAATATATTATAGAGCTCTAAATTTCCAAAATTTGTGAAAATATAGTATTAAGAAAGGCATTTTCTCAGAAAGTTTGTAGCCATTGATGATTTTATGTATTAGTATTGGAAATTTATGGAAACATACAAGTTTACATAATTATATAGCAATGTTCATTTATGGAATTATTAATGGAAAACCATACAATGTACTTGACTTGGACATTCAAACCAGGCTACTCTTGAATTTTAACCACTTACACTAAGTTACAGCTGAGTAGTCAAGGCTAACATTGGCTTTTAAACTAAAGTTGCTTACTCAGTGTTCGAATTTGGCACTCGTTTACTCGCAGAATGCATGTTATTTGTCCGCTTTGCCAGTTGAATTTATTTCCAGCTCGCAAAATTTTGCGAGTTCACATTTCTGAGTATCTTTCTGTTTGTCTGAAGACCGCGAGTACTGCATTTACTTCGTATGGTATAATAACTAATCCGAAAACCCTGGAGCAGATACGACATGATTGCACAATAAATAATGCATTGAAAACAGGGGACGTAATTACATTGATTAACCCGAATATATCCGGTATCCATTTTAGCATTATTAGTACTATGTTAAAGGGAGTTAACTTAATATTGCTTGTTACTATGAAAAAAAAACAAGATGGCGCAAAGACAGAAGATAGCAATTTGCGAGTTAATTTTTGATCCACTTGTCTAATTATGCTAGCAGTTTTTCAGATTTGCTAGTTGATTTTTGGTCCACTGGCAAATGTTTGCCAGTGACAAAAAAAACGAAATTCGAACCCTGTTACTAATGTGGTTTTTATTCTGGTGAACACTGAAGTAAAATTTTTATACCCCCTGCAAACTAGTTTGAGGGAGGGGGGGTATATAGGAATCACCATGTCTATCTGTCTGTGTAAAATCATGTCCGTTCCATATCTCCTACCCGTAGTTGCTTTGGATGACTGTCATAAAACTTCACATGAATAATCTCCATGGTCCAAAAGTGTATTCAAGGTCATATTGTAAAGGTCAACGTCACTGAAAAACATTAAAGGGGGGGGGGGCGTATTTGGCTCTCAAGAGACAGTTCTACCATAGTTTTTATAGGCCTTGGACCTATTCCTTGTCACAGACCATTACTGGTACAGTGGACTGAGTGATCTACATTGTTTATGGCAAGTGTACTGGCACTCTTAAGGCCACCATAATTGTGAAAAAGTACAAAGCAGACCAAAATACTTGCACAAAACTTGTTCACCACTTGAAATAAGATTACTGGTATTTAAAAACATCCTTGTCCAAAAATGGAAAAATAGATCATAAAAAACCCCCAAAAAACTGCTGATGGGACAACAAATCTGACGTGAGTATGGTTACTATGGTATAAATATTATATCAGGATGCCAGGTTTTGAGGTCTGTCAGGGGTCATTGTAAATTTATTTAAATCTGTATGGAGAGATACAACTCAACTGTTTATGTTGGAATCTATCCTATAGTATAGTGTGTTTTATTTAGTTAAGACTGTTTCTGATGTGTGCTACAATTGGTTATAAATGAAAAACAGTGGTTGGAATGTTGGTAATTAGCCACTTAGGAACAGATTCAAGGAGCACAGCTGACCATATGGACACTGTTGGTCAGTAACTCAGTTTTCAGCTGTTTCTGAAGTATTGATGTAGAAAGTTGGTACCAGAAATTATTGGCCAGTATGATATGAACTGATTCTAAGTAACAGTGACCATTTGCCATATGGTTGTTCATGCAGAAAACAGCTGTTTTTGAAATGTGATGTGCTTTAGACGTATTTAGTTTACTTCTACATACAATCATACATATTGTGTACTGATTTGGCTAAATTTTTATACTAGTATCTTGGACTTGGAGATTTAGAATTCCAAATATTGAACAGACAAAAGTCTTACTTTTCAATGGTAGCTAGGGTATGTTAAAGTGGAAGTTTTAATATCTGCATGATCTTGTAGAGTAGCTGTTTTACATGTTGAGGTTTGAAGTGGAACATTATATAGTGGATCAAGAGTTTTTTTTTTTTTTTTTTTTTTTTTTTTTTTTAAAATACTGTAACTACTAAAACTACTACAATGAAGAGAATTTAACAGAAAAAAACGAACTCGTAATAGTTCACTTACTGTAATACAGTATTTGAAAAAAAAATCAATAATATTAAATGTTTATACATGCCAGTAGATCTGATTTCTGTATGTGGGTCCCAAAAATTTTATATGGGGCTTATGTGTGAAAAACAATTTTAGAAGTAAGAATTTAAAATGGAGAAGATAGATATAAAAGCACAAATTAAGGTTTATAACATAGATGTAAATTGTGGAAAAAAGAGATGATGGAAAGTTTAAAATGGAGAAGTTGTATCAAAAGCTTATATATATACCAGTATTTAAAAGTTTAAAACTTAGCTGTAACTTGTTAAAAAAAGAGAGATGGATTAGAGTCATGGGTTTGTGATTTTTGATGCGTATCATATCGAGAAACTTTTAGTAATTTTAGATATAAAATTTATGTGGAAAAAAAACATGCTGGTAAACCAGTGTATATTTAAGTGTTAAATGTGTGTATATATACATGTATTGTACTGGTACATTAACATAAAAATGGGAACAGTTTTAAATATCAGGTGAAATGTTTGTTATGATGGACAATGACAGAAGCAGGTCAGCTGCAGGTATAGTATAGTACTGTATATATAATTATAATACATACATTTATGACTGACCCAACAGTACTTGTACTTGTGATAGGGGCAGTTAGGTGGACCGGTGAGGGGTGTTTGTTTGTGATTTTTGCTTAAAAAAGGCTTGAGGGGTTATTACACCACTGTTCTGGCACAGAATGACGCTGTAGCTAAGATTTTTTCGTGGGGAGGAGAGTGTTGCATTTAATATACAGTCATGACACTGACCGAGTTGAAAATTTTGGCTGAAATCATTTCCTGCCTAAGTAGCTTGTGGTGAAATTTAGGTATAAGTTGAGTATAGTAATGGTGTTTTATGTCCCAGTCAAAAATCTTTCACTTATATCGATACGTCACCAGTTATAGACAAATATCGATACATCGCCAGCTATAGGCAAAGGTGCAGAAATTTTGCTTGTGCATTGCACTGATGGCATTATACAGCATGGTTTTTTATAGTGCCACTCCTACTGTGACACAGGACCTCGTTTATTATAACTGTAAGTTCCCAGCCAAAAGAACTATGATTTTGATTTCATAATGCTGCAAAAAGTCTTGGGTCAGATCCGGTCCTAGTTGGAACCCAAGACCACTCACTTGCAAAGTGTGTGCTTTACCAACTGAGGTACTGCAGTGGTCTAAGTACTTTTCAATGATATCCACTGTAGTTCATGAAATGCAAGTAAAGGGATCGTGCAAATAATTGACAATTGTTTACTGTATCCCTTCAGATCTTTTAATGGCTTGATTATAGGCACTCCATTGTTTAAATTGTCATTACCAGTATATTCAGTTCTTGTTCGAAGTCCTTAGGACTTCCATTTTGTTTCCTCAACTGAAATTATAATTTTAACAGAAAAAGCAAAATAAAAATAAAATCAAAGGACAGAACAGGGCGTTACAGGGGGTGAAGCCTAACTATTTTGAGTTAGGGGCCCAGCTCACTTTATTAAAAAAATGTAATAGTAATGAATAGCTAAAATGTGTAAACATTAAGGGGCCCAGACTGAATTTTAATAGTGATTGGCTACTGGGCCCCTGCTAATCTTCATCCCTGCAGAAGCAAGCCATTTTTAACATTTGAAATTTTCAAAATTTTTACTTAAAGTTGGGAGTTAAAAAGGGAAATGTGTCCAGTCGGGAGTGTTGTAATAGAAACAATATTTGTCTTGTCTCTTAAATTTTACTTACTTTATTCTTGGTTTCATCGCTATCTGGCAAACATATTAACCTGCATACAATTTCTTTATATTCATTTGAAGGACAATTTCAATAAATATAGGTGTTGAGTTTCTTGGGTAGAATTAACTTTGCACACCAATGTTATAAAGTTTATGTTATTCTGAAGGTGACATTCATTTTTGTGATATTTATATTGATAAGAGAGAACCTGTCCTACATTGTATCAACAATTTAACTTTTATATATATATCGGTATACTCATGTACATGTAGTTGTTTAATTTCAAAATTGAAAGATGATAATGAACCTGTTTATCTACTGTGCTAATATACCATACTTTTTATATGAATTCAAATTTAGATTTAAATTTTTAAATTTTCAAGTCACCTGAAATTAAAAAACATGTACATACAATTTTGGAAGTTGGAAGCTAAGATTGAAGTGAAGTGGAGTACGATAATGGTGTTTTACTTCCCAGTCAAAATTCTTTCACTTATATCAAAGGGGTCATTTCATAGATGGTGAAGGAAACCAGAGTACCCAGGGGAAATCATCGACCTTCAACAACTGAACTGACAAACCTCACACTAGGATCTGACCCCAGATGGGATTTAAACTTAAGCAGCGAGAGGTGCTGTGATCTGTAAACATGCAACTCAGAAACCAAGGCCCCTTTATGACTTTAGAAGTTAAGACCGTTTGGATTTTTTTTTTCAAATTTGTCAAAATATATTGATATTGATATACATGAGTTATATGAACATTAACCTGTGATTGCTAAATTGGTTATTTAGTCATTTTATTGAATCTTTAATAGTCTGTTACACTATTATATTGTTTGTTACTAATTACTGAGTTACTGTGATTAGAATTATTTCACTTGGATGGTAATAGAACTTTCAGTATGGAGAGAGAGAGGGGGAAGGAGAGAGAGAGAGAGAGAGTATAATTATTTATAGTTCAGTATTTGCATGGGGAGAGTTTAGAACTATAGTACTAACTTAGTTCTGAGAGAGAGAGATAGATAGAGAGAGAGATTTATTTGAATTATGGTATATGTAATAGTTCAGTATTCGAGAGAGAGAGAGAGAGAGAGAAAGAGAGAAAGAGCTTGAGTTGTTTCAGACATAGATAGACCCTTGGAAAGATAAAGATGTTCTTTGGATCAAAAGATTATGGGAAAGTTAAAATCACACAGCTGTTACATCATTTCTTGACATCTTTCATAATAATAATTACAATTATTTTAAGCTAATCACTGTCAGATTTTTATTCTGTAATTGGGGGATGTCATAAATTATGGAGGGATTAACACAGCTACAGCAGTTAATAGATATAAATGATTAATAGAAGAAGAAAATAACATTATCGTAGTTTATGATTCATCAAATTGTTATTCCATAAAAGTGTTTTGATACGGCCCCTGAGGTGAAAAAAAATGTACTAGCCAGTATAGTATTGTGAACTCAGCGGTTTTCATTCATTTTGTACAAAGATTATACTACACATATACACAACAAAAATATATGATATATTATATGCAGAAATGTAGTCCTTTTTAAAGTATTTTTTCACAAATCCTTTGCTAAAATAGATTACTTTTTAAAAAGAATTTTTCCGAAATACATGTATATGTAGTCATTGAGGATTTTTGTAAATTATTTATATCTGTATATTTTTATATTTATACCAACAGTATCAATGCAGATCTAAATTAAATAAAAAAAATTCTTGTAAAAGATGGAATCATTAATCGCCAAAAATTGTTAATTTTTTTTAATTTAATCATTAAGATTTCAATTTGATCACCAATGGCGATTTTGGCTACAAGAAATGTTGAATTTGAACAATGAAGATCATGCATTTTAAGTGCATAAAAATGATCCACCAAAAAAAAAAAAACAAAAAAAAAACAACAACAAAAAAAGAATATAAATTTTTAAATCTGTTTAGAATGGTCTGAGAACATTTTTAACCAAATCACAAAACTTATCTAAATAGTTTTTAGCTAGATAAAAAAATCTGTATAATTTTTAGCTAGATAAAAAAATATCTTTTCATTGAACTTGAGTATATACTGATAATTTTGGTGATAATTTTATAATTAAGTAGGTACATTTACTTCAGAACACTTTGTCAGTTTATTCATAATAACATTAGTGGTAACATTAGAAACCATATATGAAATATAAATTTTATAGGATCTTACATGTATGTTAAGTTTGAAAAAGCACTACATAGTGAGATAGATAGATTGATTGATTGATTTAGTTTTCCTTTTCAGTCAAGGATATTTTCATTTGTATCAAAATGTCACCAGCTATGTAGGGGAAATTGCAGAAATTTTAACCTTTGCCCAGGGCAATGTACAGGGAGGGTTCCTGTTCATGCCACACCTGCTGTAACACAGGATATTGGTTTTAAAGATCTCTCCCCAGTGACTTTCATAAATTTTTACCGATGCTTGGAATATTTTCCCAATCATTTTCCTAATTATCATAAGGTACCTTACTTTTTTACAATTTAGCCTACCAAATTGAAATACATGGCATTTACTTGTTCTTTCTATTACAATAAATACACATTTATTTTGGTAAAATAACTTATTTATTTTGAAATTGCAAATTTCCATGGACTTTTGTGCGGTAAATTCCCAAAGTCATGACCCTGACCAATTTTTCTAAAAAAAAAAAAAAATCAGAAAAAGCCCTGTGTTACAATGGTGTCAGTCAGATTATAATTGGTTTAAGAACTATTAAGATTACATTATAATGTTTATATCAGACAGAGTATGTAATCTAATTTGTTTATCTAAATATCTGTATATGATTATTATAAGTCAGGAAATTGATTTGTAAACACTGGTTCCAGATCCTATTAGTGTCTGGATGGGATAAATACTGTGTAGATTACATATATACACATGTACTGTAGTCATAATGCACAATGATTTGATAATTGAAACATCTCTGCCCCCCCCTCTCTCTCTCTCTCTCTCTCTCTCTCTCCCTCTGTCTGTCTCTCTCTCTCTCTCTCTCTCTCTCTCTCCTATTAGTGTCTGGATGGGATAAATACTATGTACCATAGATTACATATATACACATGTACTGTATTCATAATGCACAATGATTTGATTAATTGAAACATCTCTGCCCCCCCCCCCCCCTCTCTCTCTCTCTCTCTCTCTCTCTCCTGTTAGTGTCTGGGCTAGATTACATATATACACATAACACATGTACTGTAGTCATAATGCACAATGATTTCATTAATTGAAACATCTCTGCCCCCTCTCTCTTTCTCTCCTATTAGTGTCTGGATGGGATAAATACTTATACACATGTACTGTAGTCATAATGCACAATGATTTGATTAATTGAAAAAAACCCTCTCTCTCTCTCCACAGATCATATATTAGTGTCTGGAGTGGATGGAATAAATACTCTGTAGATTACATATATGTAATTGTGTACTGTAGTCATAGTGCACACTGATTTATTTGATTTATTTAAACCATCTCTCTCTCTCTCTCTCTCTCTCTCTCTCTCTCTCTCTCTCTCTCTCTCTCTCTCTCTCTCTCTCTCATACAAACTGCTTTTCATATTTCTTGAAATCACCACAATAGCTCAATTAGTAGAGTGCTTGCTCCATAGGTGGGAGGTTGTGGGTTCAAAACCTGACTGGGGTCTGACCAAGACATCAAAAGACATCAAAATGATGTCACAGGGTCTTTCGGGTGAGACCTAAAAACCAATGTCCTGTGCCACTTCAAGTAAAACTGTCAGTCCCCACACATTGTCCTAAACACACTGCAAAGGTCACAATTTCTGATACTTCACCTATAACTGGTGTAGTCTTGATATACATGTAAATGAAATGGTTGACTGGGACATACCCGGTAAAACCCCATTCAGTCAATTCAGTCAAACATACTTCTTCAATGTAAAGTTATATACATTGCTTTTAAAAAATTAATATATTTTATTAATGTTTTTCAGCCTAACGATTATTGGGTGGATGTACATAACCTTAGGACATGTAATGATGGGGGCATACTGGACCCAGATGATCAACTTAATGATGTTGTAGATGACAGAGAACAAGTAAGTATAACACACACAATTTTGGAGGATGTTATTACTGGAACCATTATGTTTGTCTGTCTGTCCATCTATCCATTTGTCTATCTATGTCTGCCCATTTTCTGTCTATGTCACCATTTTTCTGTCTATCTAGTCTGTCTGTCCATCTTTTTCTGCATCTGTCTATCTTTGTCTTTCTGTCTATCTGTCTGTAGCTTTCTTTTTGTTTCTGTCTGTCTTTGTAAATATGTGTGTGGACAGTAAGTCATTTGCAGATTTGTACAATTGATCTATATGGTCCAGTAGTTTGTCATGACCTTTGAACCAAGGTCACTTCTTTAGGGTCAATGTCAAAAAGACAGGATGATTTGGAAAAAAAAGTGTCCAGGCCTTAATTCATTTGCACTACACACAAACATATCAGATAACAGGTCCATACTCAAATCACCATCCCAAAGGTACTGGTAAGGTAAAAAACTTAGGAAACTGGCAAATTAAATTAATCATATGGCCTTCCACCAGTGAAGTGAGACTGGGTGCTCTGGAAGGGTAGCCACTGCCTGTCAAGCTTCATGTAGTTATACCTTTTACACGTGAAATTAAAAAAAAAACGAGAATGAAGGAACATGGAACTACGGGACGTCAATTATATCCAGTATAGCTTAATTTGGATGTAGAGACATCATACTGAACAACAGTATTTTTATGACAGCCATAAAATCTTTTTTACTATTTGATAAGCCCTGAGGCTTGTAGTATTCCTGAATCACCAGCAGCTTGCTTGATTGTATAAAGTTCCTGTAGTGGGAACAAACTCTAACCATGAATTAAATACATCACAAGCAGGAGAAGCAGGTATATCACTGCATGGAGAAGGAAAGTTGACAATAGAAACATTGAAGTCCTTATGTTTATCATATAGCTCCAAATTTAGCCTTTCCTTGGTTTCATAATTAAAATAAAATTATACATGTACCCCCTGCAAACAAAGTTTATGTTTGTGTATAGGAATCAACCTGTCCATCTGTCTGTCACGATATCATGTCCACTCCATATCTTCCATGTCAATGAAAGGATTTTTGATCAAACTTCACACAAATGTATACCAACATGAAACAATATGGCATACCAGATTTGGTATTGGTCTGTCCATCTGGCTGTTGGAGGGTATTTGTCTCTCACAAGACCTCTAGTTGAGGTATAAGTCCAAAATTTGGTGTTTGTCTGTCCATCTGGCTGTTGGGGACGGGTATTTGTCTCTCACAAGACCTCTAGTTGAGGTATAAGTCCAATAAAGGATTAAAATATATGTATTAATCTTTCTAATCTAATACCTATCATCATTTAATGACTTTATTTTGTAGCTAATAGCAGATTATCAGGAACAGGGAGGTCCAAGTCTTTACAATCCTCATAATGGGGATGGGGCTAGTGCTAGTTCTACAGGGACCGCCAGTCCAGAACATTTCCAGGGTCTAGACCCGTCGGCCGGGTCTGACAGTAGTACAGAATATCATCCCCATAACAGACATGATGTAGTAGTAACGCCAAAAGATCTGTCTGAAGGTAATTATGTATTAAAGTAGCATTCTTCAAGAGCTCAATATAAAATTGATGTATCGCTGACCACGCCCACAATGTTCTGACAAATGCCTGGCATGCTTGATCTACATGCAAAAAGAACGAAAACTCGGCCTGAATTGCGCCGTGTAATGACATCACTGATACAAGAATGTCATTAGTTGCCGTGGTTGCTGCTTTGGTAGCGTGATGGCGGCCTTTGTCGGAACATTGTGGGCGTGGCCAGCGATCCGTCAATTAATTGGTGACACAGTGAATTCTGATGTAAAAGCTTGTGTAGTTGTAGTTTAGTGGATAGAGTGTTGGATATTAGGTGCAAGTCAAGATTCTTTCACTTATATCGAGACAGTTTGTTCTGATACTCGGAGAAAAAACCACCAATCTTGGGCAATTGAACTGACAAACTGTCTCCCAAGTGGGATTCAAAACTAGGTGGTGAAAGGTGATGTGAAAGCACGCTTTAGCCTACTTACCCACTGGTAATTTGTGTAAGGATAATGTGGATAGCATTAATGCCATAGTGCACAGATTGAAATTTCCTGATGCAAGCCATAGACTTTAGTGGTTAACTGTGTCCAATAAAGTGAATAGTGAATAAAATATACCATAGTGTATGACGTGGTAACTTGGTAAGCAGTAAACCGGGTAGCAGCATTTCAATAAATACATTGAAAACATCCAGGAATTTGGCAAGAAGTAAAAGTGGATTAGAGAAATGGTTTCTTTTACTTATATCAAGGCAGACAGTCCATAGATAGTGGAAGAAACCAGAGTGTCCAGAAAATACCACAGAGCTTCAGCAAGCAAACTGAAAAAAACTTTTCTCATACTAGGATCTGCCATTGTAATTTGAACCTGTTATCATGAGAGGCACTGTGATCCTTCAGAACATGCTTAGACCACTTAGCCAAAGAAGCCCCAATATTCTCTCTTAATAACATATGAAATCTATGTTGTACCCACTGACAGATATGACTTAAAAATTTTGATACATGCTTAGTACAGTCAAACCTGTCTATAAAGGCCACCCAATGGAGCCAGTAAAAGTGGCTTTTATGGACAGTTGGCCTTTACATACAGGTTCAAATTCTATGAATAAAGAACAATTGGGATACAATTCTTCTGGTCTTTATTAGCAGGTGGCTCTTAAATAGAGGTGACCTTTAAGGCAGGTTGGACTGTATACAGTACCACTATCATTAATAACTTTGAAATGTAAAAATGAGCTAAATTTCTTAAAATTATATATTTTCTATTTCTGCAGGACCTGGATTAACTGTCCGAAGGGGTAGTGAACCTGTATTAAATGTAATTGATGATGAAAAATCAACCAGTTTTGGTATACAAAAGAACAATATTGACAAGAACAAGGTAAGGGATAAACAACAGTTGTACTTAGGTGTTCATTCTAGAAGGGGATCATGGGGCCATTGGTCCCTTATTTTGCCATGTGGTCCCATTGTTAAGGCCTATAGTGGTCCATATAATATTTAACATTATGTGAATGCAAAAAAAAAAAAAAAAATTGATATTGTGCTATGTAAGAGGAAATTTTTTGAAAATGGCCCCTGCTGAAAATCCCTAGAATGAACACTGCATACTATACAGTGAAATCTTGATTCATCACCACAGTTTGTTCAGTCAGATTTTGGTGTTGTAAAGGGGTTTGGCAGTAAATTGTTACACTTGTAAAGAAAAACCTACAGTAGAAAAATAGATTTTGGTACTTCAGAATGCTGTAGCTATAAGCTATGTGGCAACATTATCCATGGGCATTGTAAGACAGTTTTACTGTACTGTGGCAATAAACAAGGTGGCAAAGTTATTGATGGGTATTGTAACAAGGTTTTACTGTACTGTGGCAATAAACAAGGTGGCAAAGTTATCCAGGGGCATTGTAACAAGGTTTTACTTACTGTGGCAATAAACATAGTGGCAAAGTTATCCTGGGGCATTGTAACAAGGTTTTACTGTACTGAGGCAATAAACAAGGTGGCAAAGTTATCCAGGGGCATTGTAACAAGGTTTTACTGTACTGTGGCAATAAACAAGGTGGCAAAGTTAGGGGCACTGTAACAAGGTTTTACTGTACTGTGGCAATAAACATGGTGGCAAAGTTAGGGGCACTGTAACAAGGTTTTACTGTACTGTGGCAATAAACAAGGTGGCAAAGTTATCCAGGGGCATTGTAACAAGGTTTTACTGTACTGTGGCATTAAACAAGGTGGCAAAGTTATCCAGGGGCATTGTAACAAGGTTTTACTGTACTGTGGTGATAAATGAGGTGGCAAAGTTATCCAGGGGCATTGTAACAAGGTTTTACTGTACTGTGGCAATAAACATGGTGGCAAAGTTATCCAGGGGCATTGTAACAAGGTTTTACTGTACTGTGGCAATAAACAAGGTGGCAAAGTTATCCAGGGGCATTGTAACAAGGTTTTACTGTACTGTGGTATTAAACAAGGTGGCAAAGTTATCCAGGGGCATTGTAACAAGGTTTTACTGTACTGTGGCAATAAACAAGGTGGCAAAGTTATCCAGGGGCATTGTAACAAGGTTTTACTGTACTGTGGCAATAAACAAGGTGGCAAAGTTATCCAGGGGCATTGTAACAAGGTTTTACTGTACTGTGGCAATAAACAAGGTGGCAAAGTTATCCAGGGGCATTGTAACAAGGTTTTACTGTACTGTGGCAATAAACAAGGTGGCAAAGTTATCCAGGGGCATTGTAACGAGTTTCAATGTACATGTAGTTGCAAAAGTAGCAGGCATTTTACCTTTTATGTTAGTACAAGAGATATTAACAGTCATACTATAATGCTTTAGCTAGGTTTCCACAACTCTAAAATAAAATTATTGGTAGCCAAATTTCCTTTTAAAGTATTTTTTTCATAAAATTGCTAAAATAGGTTAGGTACTTTATAAAAAAAATTCTAGAAATTAGTAGCCAATGGTGATTTTGGCTACCAGGAATGGAAACATAGAATATATTAGACAAGATTAAAGAGTTTCCAAGAGCTTCACTAAATCAAAGGTGCCATGTTAAAAATTGATTTAAAAAGAGTGTTTTAAATGGATTTTTTTATTTCCAATTCTGGGACATTCTCTACCACCAGTGTTACTAGAGACAACAACACTCTAAGTTCTAACATAGGTGTTTATCTCAAAGCTGTTTGAATGAAATTACACCAATATTTTAACTTCAGTAACAATATTAGTACTTCTCATGTTAGGCTTATCACTTGTACTAAACACATTGAGGTGGTCAGATTTAAAAATCTATTTGATAAACAGATTTAAATTTAAGTAAACAAATTTGTGTAAAGGCTACATTTTAAGTCTCTAAGGGAGCTACTATATAAAAAGATAACATTTTAAAATTGTTAAGTTAAATTGCCAATACACCTAGTTTGCAGAGGTTTAAACACCTGTTTTTACATACATACAGGTAGTTTCTCTTGGAATCCTAAAAGCTTTTTGATGACATCTTAAAAACAGTGTAGGAGAAAATTTTTGCTCATTACCTGACAGCCATTACAACAGTGTAAATATCTGAGCTGGTGACTTATTGATACAAGTGAAAAATCTTGACTTGGAGATAAAACCTCATTTTATTTTCTTCTTTTCCTATTTCTTTTCTTTTTCTAATTTTTTTTCTTTCTTCTTCATCATTCTTTTCCTTCTGTTTTATTCTTCTTCTCTGTGTCAGACTCTCTAGTTTTAGAGATTAGTAAAATTGTTTTTTCTTATGAATACATGTACTGTAACATTGCTAATGTAAAATGAAATATGCAACCATTTAACAACCCACCCACCAACTTACCAACCAGATACCAAACAAACCCACCCACATATTACCCAACAACCTGCTGACCAACTCACCCACCAACAACCAAGCCAAATACTAAACCAAAACACCTACCCAACAACCATCTGACCAACCGACCCACCAACATCCGGGCCAAATACCAAACCCATTTACCCAGTCATGAGCTGACTAACTCACTCACAAATACCAAATCAACCGACCTACCCAACATTGAGTTGACCAACTCATCCACCAATAACCTGGCCAAATACTAAACCACCCCACCTACCCAACAGCCTGCTGACAAACCCACCCACCCACCAACAACCTGGCCAAATACCAACCTACCCAACAACCAGCTGACCAACCCACCCATCAATAACCCGGCCAAATACTAAACCAACCCACCTACCCAACAACCAGCTAACCAACCCACTCACCAACAAACTGATCAAATACCAAACCAACCCACCTACTCGGTCACAAGCTGACTAACTCACCGCACACTAACAACCCAGCCAAATACCAAACTAACCTGCCTACCCAATAACCAACTAAACACCCAACAACTCACCCACCCACATGCTAACTGACCTAACCAATTGACCAACCCACCCACCCCCAAACGATCTATATGACAAACAAACACTGCTCATGTAGATCTACATGTACTTTCAAATGATTCTTGATTTTGGTTTCCAACATGACATATGAATACATTTCTCTCTCTTGGTTAGGATTAGATCTGATATATTGAATTGACTAATTACATTAGCCTATATTCTGTAGACTTTGTTGTATACTGTTGGTCATTATCTATTTTATTTGTTTTTGATGGACCAAAAACTATCGGGATATATCTGTTGTATTGATTTTCACAAGGTATTGGTAATGGTAACTTGGATATCTAATTTACTTAAAATGTCACTATAGTATGACTGTAAGTTTTTAGATAAAGAGGGTGTCTTGTTAAGCCATAAAGGGGCCTTATTGGCAGAGAAGTTTGGAGTATCACCTCAGGTGATACATAAGTTTATCACAACATGAATGTCACTGTCTAAGTTTGAATTGTGCTTGGTACATATGATCTTTGTGAGAGAATTGCATCCCAAACGCTGATGGTGTTTTTAGCATTCTGGTTTTCTCCACCATCCCAGTACTGACTGCTTCAGCATATGTGAAAAATCTGGGGCTGAAAAACTATAATACTCCACTCTATGTGTTTCTCTCCACTTTGGAAAATGTCTTGGAAAGGTGAGGAGTAGAGTGAATCTTTCCAGTGTTGGATTGGAACTTAGATGATAAGAGCCACTGTGATCTGTAAGCGATCTATAGACCACTCGGCCACCAATCCCCGTCTTTAAAAAGTTACTACTGATTTTGAGAATGGCTTATTTTAAAGATTAGGATGTAACATTGTCCATTGAATGTTGGTTGATGCAATTTATTTGTACATCGGGCTTGAAATAAAGTCTTCTTTTTTATGTTTTAATCTAGCAGTAATCATGATAATGGATACACAATCTTGACTTTATTATATTGCTGGAGTAGATCTCAAAAACACATGTAATATACACTGAGTCAGTCAATATATACACTATCTAACTAATGATCTGTACTGCTACTGATGATGATTCTAGGACATTGAGTAGAAAACGTGCATTCTGAGTCACCCGTGCCTCTCTCTCTCTCTCTCTCTCTCTCAAAAACATAGTCAGCCTTCATGTCCAAATACCATCTAACTAATGATGATGATTTTAGGCAAATGAAGAGAAAACATGCATTCCAAGTCACCTTGTTTCTCTCTCTCTCTCTCTCTCTCTCTCTCTCTCTCCCATACACCATTTAACTAATGATCTATACTGCTGATGATGTTAGGCAAATGAAGAGAAAACATTCTCTCTCTCTCTCTCTCTCTCTCTCTCTCTCTCTCTCTCTCTCTCTCTCAAAAACATAGCATTAATTTCCAAATACCATCTAACTAATGATCTGTACTGATGATGATGATGATGATAGGAAAATGAAAAGAAAACACACATTCTGAGTCACCTTTGTTCTCTCTCTAACAAATGATCTATGCTGCTGCTGCGGATGATGATATTATTGTAAAAAAAAATGAGTAGAAAACATACATTCTGAGTCATCTTTGCTCTCTCTCTCTCTCTCTCTCTCTCTCTCTCTCTCTCTCAAAATCACTGCTGTTAATATTTTGCATTGTTAATTCATAATTATTTAATTAAGCAAAACACTTGTACTAAGTTGTAGCCCATCAATTTCCTATCAATATTCATCTTTTATTGCATATTCCCACTGAGCTAGTCAAACCTGTATAATACATTATGTTTAATAATACATGTGCTTTTATAAAGCGGCATGATGCTAGTAATTTGGAATTCATATGTCAAGATGATGCTGTAACTATGGGAATGGAAATGTCATTGACAGGTCTCCTGTCTGTCTACTTTTCCTTTGTGGCTAGTTAATTTCAAAATTGAATCACAAAATCAAATTAAAGGCCGAGCAAGAAACAATGTTTTATGTCAGTCACTCTCCTGCCCCCCACATTTGATTTTGAGCTATTTTCAAATTTTCTACTTTTCCTTTTACAAAATGACATCTGCATGTACTTGTGTTTATCTGTATGGAGGTCGTGTGTTTGAATCCTGACAGGGACCCAAGACTTGAAAGTGGTTCGTGACTGTGCTTTTGCCAAGCACTCAGCATTACCAATGAAAGTCATGATTCTTTTGGATAGGAGCTTAGAATAAGCAAGGTCCCGTGTCACAACAGGCTTGGTACAATAAAGAACCTTACTGTATAATGACATCAGTGCAGCGTACAGGCAAAATTTCTGCACCTTCAATGCCCAGATACAAGTGAAATATTCTTGACTTGGATGTTAATCGCCGCGATTATTCAACTCAACTCCAACCTATATAGTGGCTAAATTGACAGAACAAATGGTAAATCAAGGTTTTACAGTATTTCCTTAATTCCTTATATTGCTGTATGATGTCTCTGTACAGACAGACAACATTGACCTATTCACTTGACCTTTGATTAAATATTTATTATGGACCAGTACTTGTATGAAAGGTTATAGGTAAACAACTTTGACCTGTCCGCTTGACCTTTCATTTATTGGTTGGACCCTCCTATATGAATATTCCTAATGAAAGGTCAAACAGACAGGTCAATGTTGTTTACCTATACACATACATCATGGGAAACATGTTCTGTTTATGTCCAAACTGCAAATCCTAACATTATTCATTTATTGGTTGGGTCATCGTGAATATTCTGAATGAAAGGTCAAGTGGACAGGTCGATATTGTTTGCCTATAACATTACAGCAATGTTGATTTATATAATATCTACAAAATAACACCTGCAATAGTGATTTAACTTGTGTTTGTTTGTCCTTTAACAAATGGGGAAATATGATGATGTATAGATTTGTATAGAAAGTATTAAGTGTGGTGTATGATGTTGTATAGTATTAAGTGTGGCTAGAATAAAGTCTGAATTTAGAAGTCATTTACCAGTACATGTACTTTGAAAACCATGGATTCATTTATTGATTTAAAGTTAAACCTGTTTAATAGGCCAGATTTAGCTGTTTGAAAAATAGCCATATTTACCTGGATTAAAGACTGATTATGATTAAAGGGAGACAACTCTTTACTTTATACCTCCTCTCTCTCTCTCTCTCTCTCTCTCTCTCTCTCTCTCTCTCTCCCCAGTTAAATAACACTGTTCATGCATCCTATCCTATCTGTCTGTCTGCCTCTCTGGCCATCCTTCCCAATATCATGTCTACTTCATATCCTCCATGTCTATGGATGGACTTTGATCAAACTTGACACAAATTAAAAACCAACATGAGAGGATGTGTTGTCACATATCAGACTTAGATGCATAGGTCAAGGGTGACCCTATGGATGGACTTTGATCAAACTTGACACAAATTAAAAACCAACATGAGAAGATGTGTTGTCACATATCAGACTTACGGTAGATGCATAGGTCAAGGGTGACCCGTTGAAAAAACCTATGCCCCCCTGATCTGACATGATAAAACCTATGCTACTCTCCAGCTTCACTGACAGTTTTAGTTTTCTTAGACAAGCTACATACTTTTATTTCCAATTCTATTCTATTACTTTTTCACATAAAGGCGATATGGGGATTGAACCCACAGCTCTGTGATGCCTTAGGTCTTGTGTGTATATTGACTTATTATAATTGGAGTGGAGTGGAATACATGATTTTTCAGATTCTCAGATCACTGATTTTGGTGACAAATTCTCTGTTGCAGATAGAGGGGAAGATGGGGGTGGGGGCTGTATCCAAACTTCTTCAAATTTTCAAATTTGTAATATAATACCAGCATGTAAACAAGAATTTAATATTACCTGACATATGGCAGGTTGTTTACCTACTGTACCTACAGTACAGGTCTGTCAAAAGTTTAACACTAAGTAGTGGATCATTAGTTCATCTTAGCCCTTCGTTAGCTACAGTCAAACCTGTCTATAAAGGTCACCCAAGGGAACCAGTATAAGTGGCCTTTATGGGCAGGCGGTCTTTATATATAGGTTAAACAATATGAAAAAAAAACAAAAACTGGGATACAATTGCACTGGGCTTTATAAGCAGGTGACCATAGACCTTGTATAGAGGTGGCCTTTTAGGCAGGTTGGACTGTATGTCAAAGAACTCGGATATCTTTTTCTCAATGTGTACTAGTCTGGATAGCTTAGTTGGTAGAGCACTTGGCATCCCTGGAATTTTTCTCAATCATTTTAGATCAGCAGAACAGATTGTACTAGTATACCTCGACAGATTGTTGGCAGCTGCTATCCATAATACATCTGCAGCCCCTTACTGTCCTTATCATGAGGACTAGACAGCCTAGTTTTGACTCCTTTTCATTTTGTTCAGTGTTAAACTTTCAACAGGCCTGTACTTCACATATTGTAAAACATGGTTTCCTGGTTTAAATCATTTAATTATTGTTGTCACATGATGAATTTAGTTTTATGGTTAAAGGAGAGCCTTATGTATGCTGTTTTCTTATGGATAAAATTACTTTCTGTAAGGTAAATAGGTGTTTATAATTTGAATCATTCTAGATACCTCAGTTGTAAATGCATGAAAAGTATTTAACTTGATGTTTTTAAATGTGTTTCAAGTTTCTGAATGTTAAGATATGTTAAATTTAAATTCAATTTGGACCTCTCAGGTTAAAATTCCTAAATGTGATATTATTTTACTTATATTGAAAGTGTGTATTACCTGACCCATGTAATTATTTGATAGTAAAAGGTTTATGGAAAGCAGTGGAGTGGAGTAATGGAGTTTTTTATGCCCCAGTCAAGATTCTTTCATTTATATCAAGGCAGTCAGTTAAAGATGGTGGGGGAAACTGGATTGCTAAAAGATAATGACTTTTGGCAAGCAAACAGACACACTTTCTCATACAAGGATGTGCCCCTTCAAGGAATTCAAACCTAGGTTTGGGGTTAGAGTGACTGTGATCCATAAATGCATGCTTTTGACCACTTGGCCACTAACGCCTCAAATGAATTTAGACCTGTCAGATTGAAATTCTAAAGAGTAATAACTGAACTTGAAGTACCAATATTTACATGTAACTTCCATTCCTGGTAGCCAAAATTGCCATTGGCAACTTATTTTTGAGAATTTGTTTCAAAAAGCACTTTATTTTAGCATTTTTGTGACAAAAACACTAAAAAAATAACTATATTTTCACAAATTTTGGAAATTTGGCAACTAATAATTAAAAAATTGTGGAAACTGAGCACCTTATTTTGAAGTGTTTACTATCTGACCTCATGTAATTATTTGATAGCCTAGTTGTGGAGAAAGAAGGGGGGGGGTATATAAATGTAAACACATTTAACCCTCCCCCCCTTTCCACCCAGAAGCATATGGTGTAATTCAGTTTACCTAGATTTACTTTTATTGAAGTGGTGTCACCTGACCCCAATTTAATTGTTATATATTTGGGTTGGGGTGAGATACTGGAGATGTATTTAAAGTATTTTAATCTAATCAAAGCATAAAAAGTACTTCAGCTTGATAAGAGAAGACAAACTATTTAAAGTGCCTGTAATTTGTTGTTGTGTACAGGTGGCATTAAATAGGCTATAATTGAGTTTGTTTGTTGTGTGACATTAAAAATTACAATTAAAGGCCTAAAATAAAAATATATGTGTTTTACTGCTAACCTGACGACCCTAAATTCTTGACTGTTAAATTTATTTATTCATTCAGCATTTACACCAAAAAATAAGGTCGAGCTGATTACAGAGAAAACTCATAACAATACAAAACATATGACAATCAAATGATTACATAGAAGAATCATAACAATACAGGACATATGACAATCAAATGATTACATAGAAGAATCATAACAATACAAGACATATGACAATCAAATGATTACATAGAAGAATCATAACAATACAAGACATATGACAACCAAATAATTACATAGAAGAATCATAACAATACAAGACATATGACAATCAAATGATTACATAGAAGAATCATAACAATACAAGACATATGACAATCAAATGATTATATAGAAGAATCATAACAATACAAGACATATGACAATCAAATGATTACATAGAAGAATTATAACAATACAAGACATGTGACAATCAAATGATTACATAGGAGAATCATAACAATACAAGACATATGACAATCAAATGATTACATAGGAGAATCATAACAATACAAAACGTATGACAATCAAATGATTACATAGAAGAATCATAACAATACAAGACATATGACAATCAAATGATTACATAGAAGAATTATAACAATATAAGACATGTGACAATCAAATGATTACATAGAAAACTCATAACAATACAAGACATATGACAATCAAATGATTACATAGGAGAATCATAACAATACAAGACTTATGACAATAAAATGATTACAGAAGAATCATAACAATACAAGACATACGACAATCAAATGATTACATAGAAGAATCATAACAATACAAGACATATGACAATCAAATGATTACATAGAAGAATCATAACAATACAAAACATATGACAATCAAATGATTACATAGAAGAATCATATTAACAATACATTAGACATATGACAATCAAATACAAGTTAGTTTGATACTCTACCATAGATTATGAACCATTACTCAGTTTGGACCCCTCTCTCAGTCCGAGTGACTGTTTTATAAAGGAACCGATAATAGACATGTGTTCAAATCTAGGATTAAGAAGATACTGTATTTTCTATAAATTGGTTTTTATATCAAATTCATGAAAAGAGTTATTTATATGTTTAAAGTTTAACACCTTTACATAACTTAACTCCTAAATTTTTATGCCTACCTTAAAGTTTTTATGACAGAATTTTGAGAAAAGACATCCTTGCCCAATATGGTGAATGCAATAAAAAAAAGTTTTAAAAATTGCCCACTTACTGACCTTAATGTTTCTAAAAGTGTCAGCAGAAACACATATTTGTTTCTCTTTGGCCTAAAAATCACAATTAAAATTCAGGTGTTTATCTCTGAACACTGGGAGAAGTCACTTTCACAGCATTTAAATATAATCCTGATTCATCTGGGGATAGAATCAATGGGGACTGTAATACAGTTTACACCTTGAAAATAAAACTTCAAACTTTTTGGGACAAAATTAATCAACATTGAAGTCTTTTAACAGGCATATACTAGGTTTCCACAAATTTAAAATAATGAGTAGCCAAATTGCCAAAATTTGTGAAAATATAGTCCTTTTTAAAGTATTTTTCCACAAATTTGCTAAAATAGGTTACTTTTTGAAAGAATTCCTCAGAAATTAGTAGCCAATGGCGATTTTGGCTACCAGGAATGGAAACATAGATATATATGGATAGAGGGTTGGTTGGTTGAATGTTGCTTAACTTCACATCAGCAATTTTTCAGCTATTAGTGACGAGAACTATTTTATTAATCTCTATGATTAATCTATGATCAAGTTTGTGTATGCATATGTAAAGTGCGAGTGTGTTGTATGGTCTGCCTTGTACTAGCGCACACTCAGGGCGACTTTAAGTTGCTAGCTCACAGAATTTGTACGCCACAGACAAGCGTACCACTCCCCCAGTAACATTATACTGATACCAGGTGAACCAGTAAAGGCCAACGGCAAGGAAAATTCACTTTCCCACATGTAGTCTGAGCAAGGCTCAAACTCGCAGCAGTGAGAGACCCTGGATTTGTAGACTAACGTCTTATCCATTAGGCCACCGTGGCCTCTCCATAGATAGAGGGCAGAGGAGGGAGTGGAGTGGAGTAATGGACTTTTACTCTCAAGAGACTGGACAGTCAAGGTTCTTTCACTTATATCTTTGGTGTCAGTTCATGAATGGTGGAGGTTTTAAAACTCAGTGCCCTGAGAAAACTATTGCCGGCCTTAGGCAAGTGAACTGACAAACTTTCTCACACTTGGGTATGCCCAAGTGGGATTTCAACCTAGTAGGGCGGGTACTTTGATTCATATAAAGAGTGTGCATTGCCCACAGAGCTTCCCTGTGAGAGGAACCACTGTGGTAGCTTAGTTGGTAGAGTGCTCGCTCCGTAAGTGGAAGATCTTGGATTCGACCGAGTCTGACCCAAGACTCAATAGCGAGTAGTGACTACTTTTTCACCCAGCACCCGGCATTGCAATGTGAATGGACACTGACATAAAGGTGTCACTTGGAAAAATAAGGGATCAATGACCCCCATGGCTCCTTCTAGAACAAAAATTACATTGATACTAAAGTCAAACCTGTCTATAAAAGCCACCCAAGGGAACCTGTATAAGTGGCTTTTATGGACAGGTGGTCTTTATAGGTTCAAATAATATAAATAAAGAAGAATTAGGATATAATTCTTCAGGCCTTTATAAGCAGGTGGCCCTTATATAAAGGTGGCCTTTAAGGCAAGTTGGACTGTTTAGACCACTCAGGCCTTAACAATGGTATCATTTGGCAAAAAATAAGGGATCTATGGCCCCATTTGTCAAATGAACACTGAATCGTTGGTAATTACACCTTTTTAAAACATCATTTGGAAAAATAAGGGATCAGTGACCCCCATGGCCCCTTCTAGAACAAAAATTACATTGATACTACACTTATTTTAAATTATTTATATCAGTGATAATTAATGTACAACTTCCCGATGATTTCATCAGTTAATATACATCTAGGTCATTAATTGTCCCCGTAATGGGATATATGAGAAATGATATCATCCAACACAATCTGAAAATCCATCCTGGTTGCCTGGAGGCTTCTGGATGATATTAATAAATACCGCACGGAAGGCTAGTCGCTATTGTCATATGTTAAATCAACGAAAGGGTTATAATCTAGGTTTCCACAAACTAATTAGAAGCCAAATTTCCAAACCAATTTTCAAATTTTGTTAAAAATGAAATCCTTTTATAAAAGGTTTTTTTCCTACAAATTTGCTAAAATAGATTAATTTTTTTGAAAGAATTTCTCAAGAATTAGTAGCCATGGTATTTTTTTGAAAGAATTTCTCAAGAATTAGTAGCCAGTGGCTATTTTGGCTACCAGGAATGGAATCATATGCTTATAATTATGCCCTCCAAATGATTGATTGATTGAATGAGGTTTTATATCCCAGTCAAGATTATTTCACTTATATTAATACATCACCAGCTGTAGGTGAAGTGGCAGAAGTTTTTACCTTTGCTGTGCACTTTAAGCAATGTGCAGGCCGCAGGGAGGGTAATATTGCATACCATGCCTGCCTCATAATGCTGAGTGCTTGGGAAAAGAACAGTCACTACCCATTTTCAAGTCTTGGTCAGACTCTGTCAGGGTTCAAACCTTGATCTTCCACATACAAAGTGAACATTCTACCAACTGACTTACTGTAGTGGTTTCCAGTGGGTTTGAATTATGGATTAAAATTTAAAGAGTTATTTGATCATTAGATATATAATTCAAATTGGTATAGTTTTTGTTTTTGTTATGTTTAGATATAAAAAGTATTGAAAGTTAAGAGATTGTATATGTTAAATGAACTGTGAATATAGGAATTTTATTTTGCTGTGAGGTCTGAATATTTAAAATTCCATATCTGTTGTATAAAATTCAATAGTTAGCTCACTCACACACATTAATATATACTTTATATATATTTAATTAGCTAAATTTGATAAAATATATTTTGGTGCTTTGGGTTTTTTTTAAACATCCTGAAAAAAGTTTTGGTTTCATAATTTTGGTCCAAGCACTACTGATGAGGAATTGTATTCGGAAACAGCCATCGAGTGCTGTAAAATTAAAAAACTGGTATAATATGTAATATATGACTTCATATATGGGTTTTGATTATGGATTAAAATTTAAAGAATTATTTGATTAGATATAAGATTCAAATTGGTATAGTTTTTGTTTTTGTTATGTTTAGATATAAAAAGTATTGAGAGTTAAGGGATTGTACATGTTAAAAATAGCTCAGTTGGTAGAATGTTCACTTTGTATGTAGATCCGGGATCAAGGTTTGAACCCTGGACAGAGTCTGACCAAGACTTAAAAAAACCTTGAAATGAAAAAAATTGTAAACATTGTGTTTGGAAAAACTTGTAATTTTAATTCTTAGCCTGGCATAAGTGAAAATACATGTAGTATATTCATACAATTCCGACTTTCTTTTACTATGATCCTTGGTTGCTGAGCGGTCTAAAGCACATGCTTACAGCACCTCTCTCCTCCTACAGGTAGGATCAAATCCAAATAGTTATCTGATTATGAGACCTGTTGGATTTTATATACATAGGTTTTACTGTAATTGTATATTTGCTGGTGTTCTTACTTTTGACCTTTTAACGTTGTACTATCAATTAAGGTAATTTTAATCATGATATTAGGAAGATAAAATGTTAGTTAAGCACCTTAATTTTCCATAAATCATATAATCAGGATTCAGAGTGACCTGTTAAACATTTTTAATTAGGGGTCATGTAGCCTGGTCATAGTTGTAATTATGGCTACTATCATTTTACTCCTCACCTTGGAACTAGGTCAAAGTACACCTATAGTCTGTTTCATATTTTCTTCTTGTTGTTAAATCTTCCAGGTAAATGTTTGTTTGAATCATTTAAATGTTTGAATGAAGTGCGTTTATGGTATACTTGTGTATTGTTTACAGGTTTCATAGCATGACATTGTTGGGTATATATAAATATTTATAGTTGTTTGTAACTTATTTTGAAACAGACTATAACATCTTTATTTCAGTCTGTGTGCATTAATATGACAGGTATAAGGGATTTTAAATTACTTAGTTTATATAAAATTTATGTATGGATTTTCAGGTCCATAATGAATCGGAACCCAACCATGATCATACAAGCGGAAAAGATACCTTTGGACAGGAGAAGAACAATAATAACATTGCTAAAAATCCGTTCAACAGATTCGCCCGAGATTCCTGGAGACAGTCATTGGGGAACCAACCTGAGATGTATAAATGGTTGGAAGCACAGGAGAGACAGCAAGATAAGTACAAACAGGTGGGTTAATTAATACAGGTGTGTGGGAGATTAACTGATTAATTAACAGGTATAAACTAATTAGTTTTAACGACAGAGACCTACCTGCCGTTATTGTCTTAGGTAGGTCATACCAGATATAATAACGTATACACGTACATTGGATCGTATTAGAGGTGAAGATGAATACATATTAAGCTTAGATTTCCATAACTTTAAAATCAGCAGTAACTAAATTTTCCAAAATTTGTGAAAATTTGAAAGTTTTTAATTGTGTTTTTTTTTTTTCATGATGCTACTAAAATAGGTTATTTTGAAAGAATTTCTTAGTAATTACCGGTTAGTACGGGGTAATCTTTTTTTTTCCATTCTTTAGCCAAAATTGCATTTCGCTAACTAATTTCTGACAAATTCTCTAAAAAAGTAACCTATTTTAGCCAATTTGTAAAAAACAATATATACTTTAAAAAGGACTATATTTTCACAAATGTTGGAAATTTTACTATCATTGTTTTAAAAAATTTGTGGAGACCAAGACGGTATAAAGTGGATCATTCTATGGTACATGGTTTTTAATGTAAACGGAATACATACATGCAGTTTTGGACCTTCCTTAAAGAATGTTGCATAAGGTATAACAGATGGACAGCAAGCTTTATGTATATTCCTGTGTAAGATGAAATATATATACTGATATCATATCTCCTCAGGCTATTGTATAAATTTTATTCACTTGAATACAAATTTTATAAAATTTTGTGGTTTTGCGGTATGGATGTCAGCCATGGCAAGGTTACCACAACTTTAGATTTATTAGTTGTGACTATTTTAAAACACAAGTTTGCTAAAATAGGTGACTTTTTGAGAAAAAAATTCTCAGAAATGAATAGCCATTGGTGATTTTGGCTACCAGGAATGGAAACATAGCCATGATGGTATATGACTGTCCTGATATCTACTGCAAACTCACTTCTAATTAGAACATAGATGTGTTAGCAGTATATAGGAGGAAATTCTCCAGACTAAATCAGAGTTTTAGTTTTCCCTTTTACTAGTGGTAAGTATGACCATCTTCTGCTCATAGTGTTTGTCCATCTGCAGTTATAAAACTCACTTCTAATTAGAACATAGATATGTTAGCAGTATACAGGAGGAAATTCTCTAGACCAAATCAAAGTTTTAGTTTTTCTTTTTACTGGTGGTAAGTATGACCATCTTCTAACCTTTTTTAATGTTTGTTGATTTGGAGTTATTGATATTATCATTATACACCCCCTCCCTCCTTTCAAAGAAGAGGGGAGTATACTGTTTTACCACTGTCCTTCCATCTGTCTGAAACAAGGATTTTCGTAAAAGTTGCAAAAGTTTTCTCAGCAACTACTTATTACAGCCAATTCAAATTTTGTATACGAGTCCAGTATGAGGTCCCATACAGCTAATACCAATTTCAAGTCTGCCGGACACCTACTTTCTGTTTTTAATATGAAATTCCATATCATAGTTCAGTATTAGGACCCATGCTGCAAATACAGCTTTCAGGTCTGACAGACATCTACTTCACATTTTCTTTGTATTCAAACATATGTTAAAAGCGGGGGTATACTAATTGAGCAGTAGCTCACAGATTTCTTGTTTAAAATTTTGACAAAATCCTCTCAGAAGACCTTGGTGGCAGAGTGGTCTAAAGCCCAAGCTTACAGATCACAGTGCCTCTTGCTGCTTAGGTTTGTCAGTTCCCATTTGAAAGGTTGGTGGCCTTCTTCAGGCACTCCAGTTTCCTCCACCATTTCTAAACTGACTGCCTTGATATAAGTTGAAGCATTTTGAATGTGATGGGGGTATTATACATGGTCTGTTATGTTCTAGATTTAGTTTCTATAAAAAATGATTAATATAATATTGTATTTATAGATGGAAAGGAAGGAACCAGTTGGAGGTGCCAGCACAGATCCAGAAAATGCGGAAAATGTACAGAGAGCTATAGAACCAGCATCTAATCCAGCACATCCTCCAGGGTAATGGTCCTTTTTTTCTAATTTATAAAATGAACTCGTATTAGCTTGTTTGTTATTAAACTCTCAGGATTTGAAAATTAGATGAATAAATCCAAGGCCTGAAGTTATAACTTTTGGCTCTTTGGAAAGTTTTTCAGTTTGTTTCTCAAAGGTCTGTGGTATTCTAGGGGCACCAGTGCTCAAATTTTCTTGTAGTTTGAATGCTGATTTTTTTTCAAGACACTGTTTCTTCCACCATACATAAACATACCTGGCATAGAGTACTTTAATAATAACTTTCCAGCAGTGGTGTTCGTTTAATTTTCCTTAGATCACTAAGAGTAAAGGGCCTCACTAGATGAGTGGTCTGAAGGACACACTTGCTGATCACAGCTCCAATTGTCACTTGGAATGATATCCAACTTGACAGATCCTAGCTAGTATGAGACAAGTTTGTCATTTCATTTGTGTTTGTGGGACTCCATTTTCCTACACCATCCCAAAACTTACCATCATTATATTAGTGAAGGTATCTTGACTGGTGTATTAATCACCATTACATCACGCTCATTGACTAAGAGTTATTTGTGGAACTCCAGTTTCCTCCACTATCTCAAAACTTACCATCATAATATAAGTGGAGATATCTTGACTGGGGCGTAAAGCACCATTGCATCTCTCCATTTGACTAAGAGTTAGATTTATATTTTATTTCAGAAGTATACTGATCTCGTTAAATAATGATGGTGGTCCACTAGGTATCCATGTTATCCCGGAGTATGATGACACAGGAAGGTAAGCATTAAAATTGTTACAGCGAAAAACTTCCTGAAGCTGGAAGAACTGCAAACTGAAAATCTGTCCAAATTCTGAGTAAATAGAAAACCTGCAGCTCCATAAGTATGGTATGATATTGAAAAATAGAATTATTCTGATGAAAAATGTCAGGTCCATCAAACTTTTTACAGTATAAATATCAAAGGTCCCAATGTAAAATCAAAGGGTCCTGGACCTCAGACCTAGGGAATTTTGAACACCTGACCTGTATAAACTGAACTATTAACAAACTGAAAAATCTGTCTAAATAGAGCCCTAAGTAAACTGAAAATCTGTTCAAACTCTATGTTAACCGAAAACCTGTCTAAAATGAACCTTGAGTAAACTGAAAACATGGGAAAGGACTTTGAAAACCTGTCTAAACTGAACCTTGAGTGAACTAAAACCATGGGATAGGAATTGATATGTAGCAGTTTATTTTATCCCCCATGAAATATTTTCCTAGGATAATATTTTCTTGTGAAATTTGTTCCATGGATAATATTTAATAGGTAGATATTGTCCATGGATAATATTTTACAGAATAAGCCATGACATTTATTTTGCCGGATAGATTTTACCATGATATTATATCCTCCCTGACACATTTTCACCCACATAGAATTTTGGATCACAAATACACCGTTACTTTACTCCACTAAGGGCTTGCATCTTGATCTGTAAAGACCATTAAGGAAAATCAAATTGGTTATGATGACAACAAGAATGATGAGGTTGATGACAAAATGACTGCTATTTGTTACATTTGTCAGGTGAGACAAAATCACCTGTCTGATTTAATGACAGTTATAATTAGCAGTTTCTATTATGTTTACTTTGTCAGTAAATTACCTTAGAATTACAATTTATCTAACATTAGACTAGTTTTTCTGTCTGTATTCGATGAAATACAAGTTTTATCGAACACGCGTGATACAGAATGTTGTATCACCACACTGTGGTGATACAACATTGGCGGTAAAGTACACGTGCACTTCTCATTGTGACGTCATTGGGGAATCTCCGATTTGTCAAATGTAAACAATGACGTCATTACTGCAAAACATGTCATAACATAGTTCAGTGGTTTTCTGTGGTAAAATGTATTTTTTCACATAAAGTATTGGTTTTTTTGTTATTTTAATGATCTAATAGAAAATGTTAGATAAAAATATCATATACACAGTGTGTATGTACAACCCTTCGTATCAGGTCTCGTCCTTTTTTCGTAGCTGTATCACTACTCGTCGCGCAAGCGCGACTCGTAGTGATACGACTACGAAAAAAGGACTTGACCTGATACTGAGGGTTGTACATACACACTGTGTATATAATATGTATGTATCACTTTCTATTTATGCTTAAAACCTGTCTCCTTACCAAAACTGAAAAATGTATACCTGTGTTTAAGATAATTGGTATAACATTTGTAGAATTGGTCTAGTTTAAAGTGCCCTTTTTATTCCCACCTTTCGAAGAAAGAGGGGGATATTAAATTTGAGTTTCCGTCCTTTCTTCCTTCTGTCTGTCTGAAATTTTGTCTGCACAAATTCTCCTAAACTATGGAGCACTATTTCTTGAAACTTGGTCTAAAGCATCAACATTGATAGGAGATGTGCATATCGTTAACCTGAGTTGGTTTGCTCAATTTCCTTGGAGTTATTGCCCTTTGAACATACATGTATGTGCAAATCTAAAAAGAAAGAAAAAAAACCTGCTTGGGTTGATCTTATTTCACTGAATTTGATTGTTCATTAAATTACCGGTATATATAAGAACCACCTACCTGGCCATTTATTTAGATAGTGTTTTAATGTCTTTTTGTTTCATATTTCAATCAAAACAGAACCTATATCATAAGGCCCAACAATATATAAAGTCCAAATTTTGTAATTTCTGTCAGAGGTCTTTTATAGATTTTGCTATACATGTTTTTACAGGAATTTAGTTACCCTAATGTGTTCTTGAACATAAACAATATAAACATAAAAATAATGTCAACAACAGCATAAGTACAGTCCAACCTGCCTTAAAGGCCACCTCTATATAAGGGACACCTGCTTATAAAGGCCAGTAAAATTGTATCCCAATTGTTCTTTATTCATTTTATTTGAACCTGTATATAAAGGCTATGTTTCCATTCCTGGTAGCCAAAATCGCCATTGGCTACTAATTTCTGAGTAATTCTTTCAAAAAGTAACCTATTTTAGCAAATTTGTGGAAAAATACTTTAAAAAGGACTATATTTTCACAAATTTTGGAAATTTGGCTACTAAATATTTTAAATTTATGGAAACCTAGTAAAGGCCACTTTTACTGGTTCCCTTAGGTGGCTTTTATAGGCAGGTTTGACAGTACTTTAGATATACGCTTAAACTTTGTAGATTTTTCTTACCACTTGCTCCAGTTTTCCCCACTATTCAAGAAACTGGCTCAATATAAGTACAATCAGTGTATTGTGTTGACTTGTTATGCTTTATGTGTGTTATCTGTGTTTAAGCATTATACTGTTTTTTTTTGCAGGGAACTGGGTTTGTTGGTACAGGGTGTGGAGCCTGGTGGTAGAGTAAGTAGTGATGGTCGGTTACGAGTTGATGACAGAATCATTGAGATTAACGGAATCACCCTTATTGGAGTCACATTTTCAAAGTAAGTATTTTAGCTATGATTTAGATTTTGGTCATTCTGTCGTGTGCTACTTTGGAATTTTTATAAAATAATGCATTCAAAAGTAGTACATGACAATTCTAATTACAACAATGTGCCAGTACAGTTATACCTGTCTATAAAAGCCACCCAAGGGAACAAGTAAAAAAGGCCTGGCCTTTTATGGGCAGGTGGCATTTACAAGCAAGTGACCCTTATATAGAGGTTGCCTTTAAGGCAGGTTGGACTGTATATTGATAAATTGCATAGTATTAAATAGAATTCACAACACCAGATCTATGGCAAAGTATATCAAGGCCTGCTTTTAAACTACTGTATTGTAAAAATATTAATTTTAGCAGTGAATTGTTTTTAACAGTATACTAATTTCTAGAGAATAATAATGATATTATAAAAAGTATTCAATCCAGAAATTTAGAGACTTAAGGGGTGAAGAACTAGATTTATTCAAAACTAACCAAAAGGGTCAAGTTTTGTCCATATGTATTTTTGTGGGAAAAAATTATGGGGGGGGGGGGGGATGGGGGGATGGGACCCTTATAGCTTGAAGACTGTGTAAATTTTTTTTAAATTTCACTTGTTTTTTAGAGCTTTGTTATTATGAATATTGACTTTATTTTTCACTATTTATTTTTTCCAGAGCTCAGGAAATCTTCAGAAATGCCATGACAACAGACGAAATAAAACTCAGAATAATAAAAAGAAAAGCGCCACCATTACCTAAACATCCACCCCCAACTCTTCCAAAGCCAAAAGGTCATACCCCAGTTAAACCTTCACCTTTAACCTTGCCTTCAAAGCTTGATATACCTGGACCAGTATCTCCAATTACACCTGATCAGACTAGTACGCCGGCAGCAAATAGTCCTGAGGGTCCAGGATTTCACAATGGTGCTGAAATCAAGTCGCCAAGGACACCAAGGGCCCTTATAGATGTACAGCCGATCAAACCCGGTCCACCTATCAAACCTCCACCGTTATCACCTACAAAACGAGCCCCACCTGCAGTCCCCACACGTCATCCATCTACAACATTAACTAAAGAACAGAGTGATTCTAGTCTCAAAGATATCATAGCCCCAACTAACACAAAAAAGATTGGTAAAAAGATTGAAATCCAGTTAACCAAAGGTAAGATTTTTACTTTTTACTGGTGTCTGATTTTATAGAAATGAAATGAAATTTTCTTTATTCAGGGGCCTAAGTGATTGGGTCTGGCCCAATTCTCCACAAGGAGAGATGGACATAAGTCAAGTCAAGTAAGTCGAGTGATTGAGAGGCATCAGGCACACATTAACTGATCAAAGTGACTCTCACCACCTAGGTTAGAATCCCCAGCTCGGGACAGATCCTACTGTGAGGGAGTTTGTCGATTCGCTTGTCGAAGGTTCGTGATTTTCTTCAGTCACTTGAGTTTCCTCCACCATCCATGAACTGGCTGCCTCCTTATAATTGAAAGAATCTTAACTTGTGCTCTATTCACACTTACTCCACTCACAGCACTAGATAAGCCATAGGCAATGATTTGCTTGTCTGTACAAAATACTGAAAGCTTCAATTTGGATAGATTCAGAGTGCGAGAAAAATTATAAGGTCGCTTGCCAAAGGTCATTGGTTTAACCAACATACTAGTTTTCTCCATTACTGGGCATTTTAGAACTGATTTATGTAAGCTACATGTACTCTTTACTGCGGAGTAAAGCATCATTACTTTGCTATTCCCGTTCTCGGAAGAAAAATTACCATTGTCCATTAATTTCTGAAAAATTCTATCAAAAAGTAACCTATTTAAGGAATTTTGTGTGAAAAAACCACTTTGAAAGGTACTTACCGGGACCCTGTACTGTATTTTACAGAAATTTTGAAAATATGGCTACTAATAATTTAAAGTTTTTGGAACCATTATTTCCATTTGTTATGAGATCATATCAGTTCATGTTTTCCCATGATGTTGTTCTGAGAATCTGCAACATAAACGTTCTTCCATAATGTCCTACATACATGTTAAGGGGTACTGATCATGTGATACAGTGGACAAACGCCATTAGATTTAATAAAATTTTAATTTTAATTTTAACCCTCCAGTTGTTTAATGTGATACTAGTAATTGGTTATTATTAAGGGTGCTTTAGAGCTCTGATTCAGTGTTATAGATTTAATAAAATTATTCTTTGAATTTTAGCTCTTGAGTTGTTTAATGTAATACATGTACAACTAATTGATTGTAATTACAGGTGCTTTAGGGCTCGGCTTCAGTGTAACCACCAGGGATAATCCTGCCGGTGGTGTATCCCCGATATATATTAAAAATATACTTCCCAAGGGAGCTGCCATTATTGATGGCAGATTGAAGGCTGGGGACCGTTTATTAGAGGTAAGTTGAAAACTAGTAACAAACATGACTCCTTTAGCTCCTAGTCTGTCTGTATCTGTATTTCTTTGTCATAGCGCGCACAACTGGTAGTATTTCATGATGGGCCGAGTGGCACTTATCAGGTGGTGCTAATTGGGGTCAAACAAAAGGCCTCATGCCCATAAGTGAACAGATACATTCTTTACCTCAGATTAATATGTAGGATTGATTGATGATACGTCACACCATCTTTTGAGAAAATAATTAGCCATAATTGATTATTTAGGACATTTAGAATTTATCTTAAATTCATTTATTTGTGGAATATAGATGTGGCTTTTTGGTATGTTTGTTCAGCAGTATTGAACTCCAAAGTAAATGTTGAACACTGTTTTCATTCATGGAGAAAATTTTCTGACATCATTTTCTCAAAACATTACAAAAATAAATAAATATGGTTTTGCTTGACATGTCACATTTGCAATAGGCAGACATGGCCCAGTGGTACGGTCACTGGCTTTCAAAATCAAGGGTTGTTGAAATGGACATGGAAATTTTCTGAGATGATTTTCATCTCCTGCCCATACTAGAGCCGTAAAAAGCTCGTTACTAGAATAGCCCTTTGGATACGACTTAAACACCAATGTCATGTGTCTCAGTGCACACTAAAGACACTTCTGTAGGGTTTGAAAACAAGTTGGTCACCTGTGGTGACTACTGGGAACGCTTATAACTAAAAGCTACAGGCTTAGCAGAATAAGAAACAAAAGTTATATATGTGCATTGTGTCTTATTTTACAGGTAAATGGTGAGGACATGACGGGTAAAACACAAGCAGAAGCTGTCGCATTGTTACGAAATATTAAAAATGGTGCTGATGTTGAAATTGTCGTCTCAAGACAAGAAACTTACGAGGAGAAGTTTGCTGTCCCCCGAGAACTGGTATGGTTTGTTACATTGAAAGTACCATTTTCACAGCACTCCATATATTTGTCCCTTTCTGGATTGTTAATTTGATATTTGTTTTAAAGCCTTCAAAATTAGCACTGATCTTGTGTCCTCAGTCCAGTAAATGTTTACTCAGGCCAGTGAAATTTGAATGCCAGCAAATCCTACTGGCTTGTAACAAAATTCCAAAAAAGACATCATTTGAATATAAATTGCTAGTTTACGTATCAAATCTGATCTGGGCTTGTAAAACAGGTTCTGTTACTGGTCCAAATGGCTTGTTTCAAAACCTAAATTCTTTATTTGGTTTTACAATTTAAAGATTTCATGAAAATTAACAGTGTGGAGTTTTGTCAATATTTAGATAGTTAATTGGCTCATTTTCATTTTGCTAGTCAAAAATCTCGTCAAAACTATTGTTGGAGTGTTGTGGAAATGGCTTCAATTTTTAGTTGTAAGATTCAAATCAAAGTTGAAATAGAGAGTGAATATGATTTTAACTGTTACAGTAGCAATATTTAAAAATATTTATTTTCTTAAGTTAAAAAAACATAATTTCATAAGGTGGCAACATTTTAAATGGAATACATGTATATAAGAGCTAAAGTAAAATATAATTTTAATGTCATAGTAAATAGTTTTCAATTAAGTTAAATAATATAAGTATTCTACATGATTTTATCAACCAAACTTTTCTAAATTTTACATTTTTTATAATTTTCAGTTCTGTTACATTATTCAATATTAATATGATACATTATTTCAATGACCTAATTTTTAATGTTAGCATTTTAGTCATAAAGTTGAACATTTTGAGACAACATTTTTCTTTAGAATTAATTGATTCTTCTCTGTTGTTTTGTTACTTCATGCTGTGAATTTGTCTGATTTCATCTATGCAAGAAGATGATGGTTTTACAACAGTATTTTTATTTACAACTTGATCCTTAAAACCCAGAATGGCTCACCAGCACCAGTTATCTACCTTGTTACTAGGCAACCGGCATCAGTTATCTTCTCTTGTTACTAGGCACCCATAGTTATGGTGCTGTGTGTTGTAGTTGTAGTGCAAGTTTTAATTTTGTCTCATTTCATCCCGAATGTGTGATACAAATTAGTTATTGTGGAGTAGTTGTTAATTCATGGATGGAATGGGAGGGGATTGTTCGGGGTTAGGAGGGAAAGAAGCTACCAACGGTTTATATGTAAATAGCCCTTGCTTGCAAACCTAAAGATTTCAGCTCTGCCTCAGCTCAGTTGATAGAGTGTAAGTGGGAGGTTGTGGGTTTGAACCCTGAGTGGTTCTGACCCAAGACAAAAAAGTGGATAGTGACTGTTCTTTTGCCAAGCGCTTGGCAATACAAAATGAAACTCATAATTCTTTCAGATGAGAACTTAAAATAAATCAGGTCCCATGTCACGATAGGCATGGCACGATAAAGAACCCTGCTTTATAATGCCAGGGGAGCATATAGTGTTTACGCCATTTCTTCCATCAACATTTTGTCTACCATTATTCTTGAAAACTTGAACAGATCTGAAACTTCACAAGAATTATCTTTGGGTAAAGTAGATGTGCTATTGGCTTCATATTTTAATACACATGGTCGGGAAAACATTAATATCTCAGTTGGGGTAGGTTTGGGGGACACTTTTGAAATGGCATCTCCTTTCAGTGACAACTTATTACCAATATTCCATTCTGTATCTACACATTCAGGATGTAATTGTCTGTTTCATTGTGGCTTTGAATGGCTTGGTTTTTTTGTAGAACATAGATGTTTGTCTTAATTTCTGCATCTTTGTCCAACATAGTTTTTTTAAAAATACTAAATAACAAAAAACATCTGATTTAGATCAGAATCACAGATGTTTTAATCTAGTATCACTGTTTGGATTTTTTCATCACTTAGTGTTGTAGTTTAATAGTGTTCCAGGTTTATTTTGATTACCTAACCTCCAGAGTTTTGTCGTAGTATTTTGAAGTAACATAGAGCTTATTTTTTGAATGATGTTTACTAATTCTGCTCAACCCCTTGGCCCTCAAATGAATGACCTATCAATCAAATACAAACATATACGAGTCAATGTTCAAATGACAAAACTAAACTACAAACATACCAGTCCATATTCAAATCACAACCCCAAAAGACGGCCACAAACATACCGGTCTATGTTTAAATCACAATCTCAAAGGATGGCCACCAATATATACAGGTCCATGTTCAAATCACGATCCCAAAAGACGGCCACAAACATACCGGTTTATGTTTAAATCACAATCTCAAAGGATGACCACCAATTTATACAGGTCCATGTTCAAATTAAAATCCAAAAAGTTGTACATACCGGTTCATATCCAAAAGCACAATCCTAAAAGCAACTGTTTAACTAGCTACACCTGTCACATGTAAAATCAAAGTTAAGAAGAATAATTGACAGTTGACAACTTATAGGAAAACATTGAGTTAAGGACTTAATAACTCATGCAGTCATGGTTAATGAATTTTGCTTTGAAAATATATATTCAATTTTTACAATGATTTAGTTCTGGTATATATAGGACTCCTTTGAATCAAAATATAGAACAGCAACAACACACACACACACACACACACACACACACACACACCCCCCCAGGAAATTAATTTTTTTCTGCAAAGAATTCATGATGAATTAATCCATGATCTGTTGTGACCTTTTCTTTCCCTCCCTCCTTTCCCCGCCAAAAATGAAATAAAACACTATATTGTTAACTCATTATAATATGCATGAATTAAAATATTTTATTATTTACGAGTCATGAATCGAGTCTTCAAATCTTATGTTTTATGTTTGCATCTGGCCATATTTACCTCTCAGATTAAGCTACACTTTTTAGTAATGGATTTGTAAGAAGATAAAGATTTTAATATTCACTTATTTTATCATATATAATGTTTATTAATATGTGGGTTTTAATTTCAAATGTATGTCATGTTTGATTTATTTCAAAATTTAATATTATTACTGACAAAAATTCCCTTTTCTGTGTGGGGGCTTATAAATCACAGTCTCTATTACTACTAAATTAAAAAAAAAGTAAGTTGACCTTAAAAGCAGACCAGCTCTGACCTTAAACTGGACCAGCTCTATAAATAGAGGGAGGATCAGCTTAATATGAAATTGTCTGTATTTTGTCCAATTTTCAATTCTAGTAACAACATTTTATTGAGTTTTTGTTGTCAAAAATGATTTGTTTTTCTTATATTTTGGCATGTAAACTTGATTCATCACAATGCATCATCTTAAGGAAAATGGACATCTTTGTCAGTAACTAAACCTTGTATATAATTATATGAATGCTACATGTATGTGTATATGTATAGCTGTTTTTATTTACTAGTAATTATTTGTAGTGTAATTATTAATATAATAAATCTCTGTGGATCAGTAATAAATTTGAATTCAAAATGGAAGAAATGAAATTTTGATGATAATGATTAAAAAATAATAATAAGAAGACTTTTGTTGTAGTTAACAAAGAAGGAGAACACAGGCATAACCAGACTCCTCAAATTCATCTCACACTATTGACTTGTGTGTTATGGTATAGCCTGTGATAACACTGGATATGTATTGGTCAGTGATTTACGTAACCACAAAAAATTAAAATAACAAAACAAAAACAAAACAAACAAACAAACAAAGACAAAAAAAAAAAAAGAGAAATTTTAAACGAAAATTTATTCTGATAACCAGAGTATTTATTAAGAGTACAGTATGGTAAGTATATCTTGTATGTCTGAAAAACAAATCTTATCGTCATGGTTGCCGTTTTGTTTTTAAAAGAAAAAATAATAGGATACTTGTCATTCCTTCAAATTTTTCAAATGATCCAAAAATCCAGTAATGGAATATAGTTTTAATACACATAATAGAATACATCTAATGCAATACCAACATCATAACTTTTACATCTGCAGGGCAGTTGGTTGCCATGGTAATCAGCCATGTTTTTTAATGAAAAGCTGAAGGGTAATCTATACTGCATAAATACAATATATTTCCAATTTTAGCAAACCTTTAGAAAGTCTCTTCAATTTTTATGTTGTTCAGAAATAAAACACGAATGTTGTTAATCCATCATTCAGCTAAATAATTGAAGATAATAAGATTTGTTTTATCAGATAGTGGTGTTGTTAGTATGAGGTGTAATGTTGTATAATTGGTGCACACTTTGTCCTCGTTTCCCCATCATCTTCTTGCAATTACAGAAAACGGATGATGACCAAAAACAAAATGTCTTCCCACAGCCTAAAGAGAAATCGGGTGATGACGGCTCGCTGGCTATCATGAAAAACAAAGAGATTATCTCCCTTGATATTCCGTTGAATGAGTCGGGTTCAGCAGGACTTGGTGTCAGTGTTAAGGGTAAAACCATGACAACAGAAGAGGGTACAAAGGATCTTGGGATATTTATAAAGTCTGTGATACATGGCGGTGCTGCCTCCAAAGTAAGAATGGTTTGCTTCAACAATTATATATTTATTTTTGTTTATTACTTAAAAAAATGGTTGATTACAAGATTTATTTATGTCTTATTTACTAATAAGTGGATATTTTCGCTGGGTCAAATTTTCCCAATTTCTGAAATCTGGCCTTTCGCATGGGTGTAATTTTCACGCAACCAATATGAGTGAATTAATATTCTATATATGATGATATATTAACCAGTATGGTAGACATTTTTGTGTGTGTAAATTTTTTTGTGGTAATTTCTTTAGCGCGAAATTAGCAAAAATTTTACCCACATGAAAATTTACCCTTTACAGTATCCATTTATTTATTTCCTTAAGACATTAAAGCAGTAAAGCATTGTAAAATAACAATGATTAGCTAATGGTTAATGGCAAATTAGATCTGATCACAGTCCACATAATGATCCATAGGGATTTACACTAGTTCAAGTTCATATGAATTTACCCAATTTATAATTTGTGGTAAAATTCCTACATGCTGAAATTATTACATTAACGGAATTGATATATCTGGATGATTCTAAAATCAGTTACTGTCAGTATTGTCAATTTCACGTACTTAGATGAACATCTCCAATAAAACTTGAGTTCATATAGCATTCAAACTAATTATTTTTAACACCATTAAAAAACTCTTGTTTTATTATTTTGGTTGGTACAGGACAGAAGATTATTTATAAATGATCAGTTGTTGGAGGTGAACAGTGAAAAATTAATGGGTTTACCCAATACTGATGCCATGGAAACTCTTCGTAAAGCAATGATATTTGATGGACCAATACCAGGATGTATTCATTTAGTGATCGCTCGGAAAATAGGTGCACCATCACCATCCCCCTTTGAACAAAGTACTTTTTTTAATCAGAATGATAGCTCTGAACTAATTCCGAAATCTGAATCGGAACTTAATGATTCAAACGAAATAATTGTTGGTGCTGTTAGTGATAAAAAAGTGACTAACATTAAGACTGTTGAAAAGTCTCCCGATATTTTGCCAAAGGGAGATAATTCTGCAGACTTTGATGATTTAGATAGCAATACTCCTATTAAATCTATATTAGATCAATTAAAAACTGGTAATGGATTACGAAATGAGTCATATACCCGTGCTACACATGACAGTTTTAACGATAGTGCTAACATATTTTCATCTGGATTTACGCCGCATAAAAAGGCGGAAAAATATGTAGTTCCGTCATCAGACCAAGTTATGGTAGTGGAGGATGATAATAATGAAGTTAGTTCTAATAATCATCGAACAAGGCCTCATTCAACCATCGGTTTTATGAGGTCATCACCTACGCCAAGTTCAAGTTCGGAAGATTTACATCAGCAGCCGCCGCCATGGTTACAGGAGCAAGACTGGAATAGACATGCCAGTACTACCAGTGAAGAAATGTAAGTATAGTTACTGTTAATTTGGAAATTTTCATCGTCAATAAATTTTTTCGTGTTCGATATATTTTTATGTAAATTCAAGAGAGTATCAAGACATAGACATAAGACTTGCAGTTAATTTAATGTTGATATCATTTACTTGCATTTGCAATGATTGTCACTCTGCGAAACAAAAATAAAAGTATGTCCATACTTTGGAATGTCAGTTCTTGCAAAATCAACTGACATGGAATTTTCCTGATTTACAGTAATGAGATGTTGTTATTTTGCCAAAAAACTAGATGTGCTGGGTACATTTTCTGAAATTATGCAGTACCTAATTCACTGAATTTGCTTGTTTTTCTTGCACCAAATATTGAACAACCCATAAAAAGAGCAGTGAGAGGTAACTCTGTCATGTTCTTTCCCTGTGCAAGATAGCCTACATGATCTTTTTCCCAGCAAGATTTATCAATGGAGTTAGAGGTGTATTGATGGTTGATACCATGTTCAAACGAATTTTTAATTGATTTGATATACAGTAAAACCTCGGTATAATGCCCCTTGATAACTTTGCCACCTTGCTTATCATCACACTATTTTGAAGTCCCAAATCCATTTTGTTTATGTTTTTCTTTATCCGTCTACCTCAGTTTATTGCCAAACCCCTTTATAACGCCAAAATTAGACATAACAAGTGATGGCGATGTTCAAGGTTTTACTGTATTGTGTCATGCAAGAAATAGAACAAATTACAATTTGTGGAGCCAGATAGGGAAATTTCAACCCTTGTTCTAATATATTTTTTCCAGAATGCTGAAAACCTTGTTTTGGACCAAATATATAAGACTTTGGGTTGAGATTTCCCTTAATGGTACCTCAAGTACATGTAGTGATAGATTCTATTAATATTGTTTTTGGTTGTAGGAGTCCTGGAATAGATCCAGCAATCACGTTTAACAGAGAAGGCTTTGGACGACAGAGTATGTCGGAAAAACGTAGAGGCCATCTTGATCCAAGAGGCAGCGAGTTTTATCAGAGGGTTAAAAGTAACCGAGAGGGTAATAAAGGTATGTACTATCATTATAACACCTGTGATTGTTTGATGACACACCTGTATTAAGGAATTGATCTTTATATACCTTTTTAAGTTTATTCCTGTTTGTCCAACCTTACACAGCCAAATTTTGATCACATGAATCTCAAATGGTTTTCATATGAATTTTATGTACATTTAACATGCATTTCATGTACATTTAACATGAATTTCATGTACATTTAACATGCATTTCATGTACATTTAACATGAATTTCATGTACATTTAACTTGCATTTCATGTACATTTAACATGCATTTCATGTACATTTAACTTGCATTTCATGTACATTTAACATGCATTTCATGTACATTTAACTTGCATTTCACTTCACATGTGAATTCACCTTACATTCACATGAACAAAATTTGGCTGTGTATATTGTATTTATCTTGAAAATTTTAAAACTTAAAAAAAGGGTTTAAAAACCAGGTCAACCTCCTTTCCTGCCATCTTGGTTTCAGATCATTGATCCTAAATGTCAACAAACACTGTGTACACAGTATATTATAACTGCCCGTGGGAAAATAGGGTTCGCCACTGTACCACGTTATCAATATCCATTTATGTTTGTGCAGAATGTTTTTGAAATGTCAACATTGCAAATTCCTGGAAAAACATCATTTTACGGGAAAAAAATCTTATGCTATTCCATAACCGTTGGAAATAAGTGTTCTGCACAAATCTTACAGGGTATCACATAACACAGTCGCGAACCCTGTTATAATAAATTCTGACAGTCTTGAATTTAAACAAAATTGAAATGTTACTCAATTTGAAAACAAATCAAAAAGAATTGCATGAATCTTGAAAAATAAACGACAAACTAAGCAAAACCAATTTAGTTTACGGTTCTGAAAAATGTTAATGGGTATTGATAGAGTGGTACAGCGACGAACCCCATTGTCCACATGGCAGTTATAATACATTGTAAACACACAGTAGTTCATGTGATCTGATGCCAGCTCTCATAGTGATTCCTCAGTTGTTGATTGACAGAATTAAGGTTCTTCGATTTTCAACTTTTTTTCCTGATGCTAAAATTTTAAACTTGTAAATGTATCTCTAATGTTTCATTTCTTGACAATTAAAGGTGGTTGTATCAAATCGTGCTGTGTATTGTATTGTTTTATCCTGTAATAGGTTTACGATAACTGGCCTATCAGTTATTTTCAGATGGATCAAGGTGAACTGTGTCTTTTCTGATATGTGTATTATATTGTTGTATCAAGTAATATGTATTTATTTTTACCATGACTGATCTATTAGTGTTATTTTCAGATGGATCAAGGCTTGCTGCGTCTTTTCTGATATGTGTATTGTTTTAACATGAATAGATATTTATTTTTACTGTAACTGACCTGTCAGTGTTAATTTCAGATGGATCAAGGCGTGCTGCGTCTTTTCATGTATCAGGTATAAAAATCATACTCTAGCAGCATTTTGTTATACTCAATCTCTGTTTTCATATAACCAACACGTTGCATGGTGAAAGAACAAATTGAAAATCCATCAATCTACATGACTTATCTCCCTTTGATAAACTCTTTGTTTCTGTTTTTCAGTCTCTTTTAAAAAATCTTTTTTTTTTCTTTATTAATTTTTAATTGTCCTAAAAATTAATCTTTTACTGTTTTATCATGATGATAACCAATCAGTCTTGAATTATTAAATTTCTTTTGAAATCTTTATTTTTTTAAATATGGTTTAATTAGAACTTTAATGGTTTAATTTATTATTATTATTATTATTAAAATTATTATTATTATTTTGTTTGATAGAGAAATAGATATTTTTCTGGACAAAAAAATGAAAGTTAAAAAAAAAAACCTGGGGTATTTTTAACAAATTTAAGCAAGAAATTCACCCCTACCCATGTTATTTTAACACAATTCTTTGATAACTGCTTATAAATGATATACTCTAAAAATCTGAAAACTTGATCTTGAATATGTCCAGTAAAATAATTTGGTTTTTTTTTTTTAAATCTAAATTTATTTATTTTTTGGATTGTTAAACATTCTATATTTTTGTGTGTTGTGTCATATCTTAAATAGAATTTTCAATTTATGAGTGAAATTATATACAAAATTTTATAAAGAATGATGTTTGCATGAGAATGTTTGTTGTACAGTTGGAAAGAATAATTTTCTCTAGTGCATGAAAGGTTATGAGGAAATCTTGCATCTGTGTGTGGTAGACATTGAACTTATCTCCTAGCTGTTTCTCTTTGTTTGAAGGGTAAACTTGGCTCCTCAAGGGAGGCAACTGATGAATGTTTGTAAGAATTGGTTTGAATCGACTGCATGTTATTATTTGAAAGAAGTGTGTGGTATAGATTTTTGCAGTGTTTATCCCCATTACCTATATAAATATATTTATAAGTTCATCAGTACGGTAGCTCAACTGGTAGAGGGAGGTCATGGGTTTAACCCTGCCTAGGATCTGATCAAGACTTAAAAATAGTTAGTGACTATTCTTTTGCCAAGCACTCCGCATTTAGAAATAAAAGTCACTGGGTCCTATGGAAGAGACCTTAAAAATGATTCCATTGATGTTTTGTTTGAATGGTGTTTAAGAAGTCAAAGATATTTCACTTATATCGAGACATTGTCAGCTATAGGTAAAGGTGCAGAAATTTTGCCTGTGCATAGCTCTGATGGCATTATACAGCAGGGATCTTTATCATGCCACACCAATTGTTTATTTTAAGTTCCCATTTGAAAGAACTGTAACTTTCATTTTGTAATTCCGAGTGCTTGGCAAAATAACAGTCACTACCTACCAACTTTCAAGTCTTGGGTCAGACTCGGTTGGGGTTGAACCCAACCCACAACCTCTCACTTACAGAGCCAACACTCTACCAGCTGAGCTACTGCAGTGGTTTAGTTTATTAATGTTTTGACCCATTGGGATTGTAGGCAATAAATTCTTTGATATTTTGATGTGTTAGAATGGTTGGCAATGATCTATTTTTGTTTTGGGTTGTAAGGGAGATGAAAATGATTTCTTTAATGGTTAAGTGGAAGAGTCTTTGATGTTTTCTCCTATTACCATTGGGAGGGTTGGCAGTGATTTCACTGATGTTTCAGATTTTAAGGAAAATATCAATGATTTTTTTTATGGCTCAATGGAAGGGTGGGCAAGATTTTTACAAAACTAAACTTATTTTATGAATTTTTTCCAATTTGTAGAAAACAGAGAGAGTATGATTTTATCAGGGCTCAAAGTGACCTTTTGATTCTAGGAGCCAGGCCGGCTCCTTATATGAAAATATTAGGCGCCAATTAAAACTTTTAAGCGCCAAGTGAGACTTTTAGCAGTTTTGGCACCGGCAATAAAATTAATGTGATTTTATCCTAAAAATAATCTAAAAATGCATTGTATACTGTATAATATCAAACATTTATTATCAATCAATCATCAGGCAATGGATATATTGCCTGCTTTTCCGGAGCATCACATGTACTTGCCTTGAAAAAGCTTATAAATACACATTGACAGCCACTTCCCAGCCATGATTACTGTTCTATTCAGTACACTTTTGACATTTCGTATATACATATAGAAAGATTCCTTCTATAAGTCACAAAGCCGGCTGAGGAGTGCCGGAAACACTTTATCAAGATGTAAAACACAAATAGAAAAACGGAATCTGCCATGATCTAAAATTTTGAACCTCCTGAAGAGCAGTCGCCAAATTGGTGACTCATGAGTAAAATTTGGTTGCCAATGGAAAAATTTAAATTTGGTCGCCATGGCTCCTAATTTAGTCGCAACTTTGAGCCCTGTTTATATATATGAAAACTCGGAAACTAAAATATGTTCCCAGATATTTATAATCAAGACATTCATAGATGATAACTCAGCTTATTTTTAATAAACAAATATTTATTTTATATGTTACTCAATCAGGTACATACATGTTTACTTTTATTTATTTATTTTTGTCTGTGTTAAAATTTTTCTCCTCTGAAATGATGGGGTCAGTAAGGCTACAGTCAAACCTGTCTATAAAGGCCACCCAAGGGAACCAGAAAAAGTGGCCTTAATGGGCAGATGGCCTTTATATACAGGTTTAAATCATATGAATAAAGAACAGTAAGAATACAATTCTACTGGCCTTTATAAGCAGGTGACACTTATATAGAGGTGGTTTTAGGGCAGGTTGGACTGTAACTACTGCATACTGTCATTTTAAATATCTATATAATATAAGTTTTATGAGCATTAAACTAAACTATTTTTCTGACAGCTCATGTTGAATATTTTTAAAAACAATAGGGCTTTATAACCTATAACATAACCAGAATTTTTGTGCTGTTTATTTGTTATTTGTATGGTCACTTTTAAATTTTTTCTGTAACAAGAGACATTTTTCATATGGTATTATGTTATTGTCCTTTCCTCTTTGTTATTTCTGTCTATTAATATTATGTGTAATAATACAATTATTCTTAGGAATTAAGAAATCTGATATAACAGTGTCACGGCCAGGGTGTTATAAGAGCATCACATAGGGGGAACTGTAAAATCATAGATATTCATGGGGTTGAAATTTCTTTTGTTTTGTAATTTAAAAAAAAAATGCAAGAAATTTTTGTGGACTTGTGTTTTTTGTGAAAATATATTGAATTGGGGCATTGAGAAAATAAATTCCATGGGGGGTATTGATGAATAAAATTTTCATTGAAATTAAGTTTCATTTTTATGAACAGGGAAGTAGCTTCCCTGGAAGTATTGCATATGGTTTGAAAAATCTGATAGCAGATTTCTTTTTTATGAACAGGGAAGAAGCTTCCCTGATTGTATTGGCATAGGACTTGAAATTTCTGATAGCAGATTTCATCTTTAAGAATAGGAATGTAGGTTCCCTGGGAAGTATTGGCATAGAGCTTGAAAATTCTGATAGCCATTTGCTGAAGAGCTACTCACCCAAGAACCCTAGTGAAATTTACCCATGAAGATTTTTGATTTTACAGTATTGGTACAATTTATGTTTCATACACAGTGCATCCTGTGCTATGTATCTGAAATGTGGGGATATCTGTACAGTTTTATGTTGCGTTAAGTATTTAGATACAAAGGGTCCCCCAGTGGGGATATTGGTACTGTTCTTTCTTTTGTGAGGTATCTAGGGGGTTTACTATGTACCATGGAGAACTTGACGACATTTGTGTGTAACTGATATTATCGTTAGATATGGAATCATATGTATATCTAAGTCTCCGCAATTTTAAAATTATAAGTGGCCAAATTTCCAAAATTTGAGAAATATATTCCTTTTCGCACATTTGCTAAAACAGGTTACTGTTTTGAAAGAATTTCTTAGAGAATTAGTAGCTGTTGGCCATTTTGGCTACCAGGAATGGAAACAAAGACATATACATATGTGTTAAATTTTTTTACCATAAATGTGATGATTCTGGAACTTGCAAAAATGTTTCCATTATCAGTATCAAATCAATAGATCTACACAAATGTTAGATGGTGTTGTCACGTGGTATATAGATGAAGCCCATATCTATTTTCAGCATCACTGTGGTAAAAGGGGCTCCTATAAAATTAACATCACAAGTCTGATCTTTGTTTTTATAAGTGTCAAAAATTAGAATTTAACATTTTTCTTGAAACAAAGTCTGGTAAGATTGGTCAGGTTTGTTAGAAAAATATGCCTTCTGTATTTGTTATGTTTATATTATAAATGTGTTAATTTTGGTGTGAAAGAATTTTAGTGCAAATTAACATTTGGGTAAATTCACTTGGACTTGAATTTGCCTAAATCTCATGGATCACCTGGTGCACTATGATTCTTTTTAATTTGGTGGTAGATTTAAATAAGCTCCACTGTTCTTTCAAAAATTGCAAAAAATTAGTACACTGCGAAAATTATTACGTTAACAGTATACTGTAAAAAAGGTAATTTTTGTGCGAGTAAAATTTTCTGATTTTGCGCTAAAGAAATTAACACAAAAATTTGACCTACGTAGATTAATATTTCATAATATATATATAGATATACCCAATTATCATGATTATACTGGTACCACAAAAATAACACTAGTGCAAAATCTCAGATTTCAGAAATTGCAAAATTTTTACCCCACGAAAATAATCCCCTTCACAGTATCTATATAATTTTGATTTATGGGTACCAACAAGTTAATTCTGCAATGTCAGCCAATACTTGGACACCACTATTGTTGGTACTGGAATGAATTATTTTGTATATTGTTGTTGAAATGCAAGAAGAATCAAAACAGTGTATTTGAAACAAGAACTACAAAATATTCCAAACCTGTTTTTCATTATACATTGTATATGATTTGAAAATACATATTTAGGCAAACAACATTGACCTGTCTGTTTGACCTGTCATGAGGAATATTCATATATGGTGATCCACCCAATACATGGGTATAGGCAAACAACATTGACCTGTCCAGTTGACCTTTCAATATACGATGTGCCACCCCATACATGGGCAGTGTTAGGATTTGGCAGTTACATTTGATATTATATATTTTGATTAACTATCTTGATTTAAGGATTGGATATGCAGCAACTTGGATGCATGCAGGGTTACTATGGTAACGTTAACAGATTTTATTTTCAGATGTTGTAATATACAGTCAAACCTGTCCATTCTTTTCACCTACATATCTAGCACCATTTTGAGTTCTCTAACTGTGCAACTTCTAACATTAAATGAGATACATATGGCGGGAAACAGTATCAGGACTGCTTCGCGTCTGCGGGGCAGTGAATTGCCACAGACTGTTCACATTTCATTGTTGAATACGTCACTGATAACACCAATCAAAAGATGTATCTAGATCTTATATTTTAATCTTAAATTATAAGATCTAAATAAATTTTTACTGTTTACGCATGAATTTTTAAGAAATATGCTTCCCGGAAAACGAAGACATTGTGACGTAAATGGTGTTATCAGTGACGTAATCAACATAGAAATGTGAACAGTGTGTGGTAATTCACTGTCCTGCACACAAGATGCGGTCCTGATACTGTTTCCCGCCAAATGTATCTCATTAGTTTAATAAGACCAAAAAAGGTGATTTGTGAAGCAAGGTTTGACTGTATACAACACAACAATGCTGTTTTATGTGTTAAGACGCAAGAATGATGCCTGTTGCTATCTGGTTTCAACCATTAAATCATGTGATTCCAACTATTGGATCATGTAATTACGCTGACTTGATCATATGATAATGGTTTGGTCATGTTATTCCAACCTTTGTATCATGTGATTTCAACTCTTGGATCATGCAATTTAATGTTCCTGCTGGATGAGCCTTGATATGTTCTTACATGAAAAGTGACATAGATATTATGTTTTGGTTCTGTAGCAAAATTTGCTTCTATTTTTTTTTATTATTTGAAAATAATTTAGTGATTTTTTTTAAATATCAAAAAAAATTTAAATAGTTAAAGTAATATAAATGTCTACAGCACAACTTTCTATGTCACATTAATTCTTTCTGAAGTTTTCCTTTTGTAAGAGTTTTCTCCCTTTGGCCATAACTTGTTCATTGCTTTGATTATTATTCTTAGTGCTAACATGAATGAAATTTCAGTAAAGTATACATATGATAAACACATCATACTATGGCTGTAAAGTGGAGATAACTCTTTCCAAAAATGAAAGTAATTCAAGCAAGACAGAGAGAATAGACTGCATCACATTTTGCATGCTTCACAATGCCACTGAAGCTTGTGTTTTGTGTTTCTGAAATACACTAACATCCCTCTGCACTGTAGGAACCACTGTGACCGTGACAGTGAAATTCTCTTTATATCCATAGAAAATCAAATAAATTTGAATAAAGTTTGATATTTTTTACTTACTTGTACCTAGTTGTAACAGGAAATCTGTATGCGCATCCACGATTGTCATAAAGTATGTCTGTAAAAAGGAAAATGTTGGCGGTATGGGGATTTTACACATGCAAAAATGACAATGTTTACACCGGAAGTGATGTCCTTGGTGACGTTTTACGTCATATGCGCAACAGAATCTGCCATTTGCATGGTTTTTTCACATGTTAAATCCCCATAGCTCCAACGTTTTTCCTATGCAGATATATTTTGGGCTAATCGCGGATGCGCATACAGATTTCCTGTTACGACTAGGTACAAGTAAGTGTAAAATATCGATCTTTATTCAAATTTATTTGATTTTCTAGGGTATAAAGAAAATTGCACTATCACGGTCACAGTGGTTCCTACAGTAGTTCAGTATACTGTAAACCAACTTTTATTCCCGGATATTAACTTTCGCGAGTCTCTTACCAAAATCAATTTGCGCCTATAAACTTTCGCGATATGGACTTAAGCGTAATAATTTGGTATTATCTTAAGCATTTTCTGAAACAAGTTCGGGGCGTTTAATTTTTGCGATTATTTTGTCCTCGCATGTGAATGAAAGTTAGTTTATGGTATATTGGGTATCTATAGACAAGTTATATGGAAAAAACCATTGTTTGGACACTATAGGTACTGAAAACGATAAAATGATATGGAAAGAGATATGAAAAATTTATGTAGCCCAGCTAGCACCATATGGGGAAGCATATGTCGTCCCACACAATTTCATTGTTGGGATTATTTTATGTTTAGTTGCTTTACCATTACTTAGGGGTGTTAGTGTAAAACAGGTGTAATTATGAGAAAAATTGGTGTAAAACTGCAGAACTGTTGGTTGCTATGGTGATCATGTGTGTCTCTGTCTACCAAACTGAAAATTACTATTGTGCTACGAGTTTCAGTGTAAAAGGTTTTGATATTGGCATTCACTGTAAATGTATTTATTCTAGTGGTATACATAGTTTAGCGAATTTCACGATAAGATTATCACTAATTTAAATCCAATGTCTTTAAATACAATTACAGTGCACAAAGTAATCCATTAAATTTATGCTTATTCAAAACCACATGGATTTTACCAAATTATAATTTGGGCTTAATTTTGTACCCACTAAAATTAATCCATTTACAGGTTGTAAAGCAATTTCAGAGCCCTTGATATGTTGATGCTACAGTGTTCATTCTAGGGAATTTCAGAATGGGCTATTTTCAAAAACTGTCCTCTAAAACACAAAAAACATCAACAATTTGCAAACACATAATGTTAAAGATATGATCCACTAAGGACTTTAAATTAGACTTATTTGGCAAAATAAGAGATTAGCCCCATGACTTCTTTTAGGATAAACACTGATGTTTTTACATGGATATAAATGCTGATTTCAATGACAACCAACAGTTCTGCAGAATCACTGATTCTGATTCAGAATAGTGCCAAGCAAATGTTACTTCATTGTTGAAATGGCTTTGATATGTTTTTGCTTATATTTTCACGCCAACAGCTGGTAAGCATGGAAAGTCTCCTCTAATCCGAGTTGGATCAGCAGAATCCATCATAAGTCGCTCAAGTAAAATAGGATCCAATCAGGGGCAGCAACTCCCTCAGCATGGCAAACGATTTATGTGTATGTATTTGTGCTTTTGCTTGCATTGCATTGTATTGAAACGGTAAATTTTAATGTCGGAACAAAATAGCATGTGCAAAGATCAGATATAAAAGAGGATTGATTAAAATTTCTGTCTCTATGACATAGGATTTGGGTGTTCCATTTTAGGTTTCACTATTGTGCCCCTCTAACGGAGGTGGGGTGGGGTGGGGGGGGGGGGGGGGGGGAGAGAGCATGTTATGTTTACTCCATATCTTCTGCCAACATTTTGTATGCCACTGTTCTCAAAACAATTAAAAGATCTTTATGAAACTTCAAAGGAACGAGGACAATCTTTTGGTGGAATATATGTGCCATTGAGTATTCATATTTTGATCATGCACATGGTTGGAAAAACATGGATTTCCCAATTGGGGTTAATTTTGGGGACAATTTTGACATGTCCAATTTCAGTTATTACTTGATGACTTAATCATTTCCCTAAGTCCAATACAACCAATACTAGCATAGTACTTATTGCAGTGTTTCTGTTTTACCTTCAATTTCTTATATGAAGGTGTTAATTGGTCGCTTATAAAACTACTCAGCTTAAATTGCTAGGGGCATTTAGTGGCTTGTTACTGTCAATGCACTTTAGTTATATCGAAGATTTTATAATAACTGACTAGATTAATATCTACAATCAAACAAGAGATTGAAATGTATTTGGCTTAACAGTTTTGATTCATTAAACAATATTCAGAACCTTCTTCATTGATTTAAAAACTTGAATGAAACTAATTGGCTGAGTGGTCTAAAGAGCAAGCTGAAGGATCACGGGGCTTCTCGCCGCCTAACATCATAATGTATGAACCTCAAAAACACGAAATTCACTAGCACTGTGGTACAGGGTACACTGGATATTGCAACACTCCAGTTTCCTCCATCATTCCAGATCTGACCGCCTCAATGAGTTAATAATCTTGACAGGGGTGTAAAATAGTTCATTAAGTGAATACATTGCTCCAATTCGAATCAGGACAGAACTTAGTGTCAAAATACAATTGTCATTGATTTTCTACTGGGTCTCTGCAGATTTCCTTTATCTCTGAACTGATTGCCTAAATATACGTCAAAGAATTCCCTCTAATTTAGGGAACCTTATTTGATTTATGGGTAATATATCCACATCCATTCAACTCGGCTCTGTTTGGAACCTTCTTTGATATAATAATCAGCGAACGCCCCCACCCCCTCCACCCCCCCCCCCCCCCCCATTTTGATTAATTTGATAATTAATGACCATAGGATATTATTTCAAAATTGAAAATTGGTCACATATTAATTTCTTCACTTGTTTCTTTGCAGTCAATTTCAAACCAGATCCACCGTCTTCCAATTTGAAAAGATTTAACTCTCTTGAGAACATTGCGGTCAGCGTGGCTAACGAACAAGACAGCCATGATAAAAGCAACGACGCAGACGAGGAAGATGAACAGGAAGAGGAAGACAAGAGTTTCCCAAAATTCCGGATAATGCGAGGACGTGGGACTAACGAGAGTTTCCGTGCTGCAGTGGATCGGTCATATGACGTTAATTCCTCAGAGCATTCAACTATGGATCCATGTATGTATATACTTGTATATATATAGTTTAAATATACGGCAGACAGGGCTTAATAGGTGACAGCTCAGTCTATAGAGCAACCCTCTTGTATTGGGAAGGTCCTGGGTTTGAGTCAGGGTTTAACTGACTCTTTCTTGTTACATATTAGGTTTCGTCCTACTTTGGGATTAGTGACAGACCATGAGGTTGGTCCCAGGGTGGAACCTTGTCTTTTCAATTTAAGGTAGTTGAATTAAAAAAAAATGAAGGGAGGAAGGAAATGGATTGGATTTAATAGGCGGTAAAGCACCTGCCGCTAGTAATAGGGAGGTCCTGGGTTTAAATCCATGTTTGACAACTTCTCTAGACACACATCTATACCCTGGTCCAACTAGTTTATGTCCCTTTATAGGAGTTCATTTGTTATATTGCTTTCCTAATACCTAAATACAGAAAATATTTGACTTTGTCATCAACCTTGTCGATCTGTTAGACCATCTGTATATGTCAATGTTTTATTTGGTTATGATAATGTGCCCCCATAACTTGAAAATTTTCCGAAATATTTTGGCTATTTTCACGATTTGAAAAAAAAATTATTAAGTACAAGCTTGCAAAATTTTCATTTCTATACAAAGTAACTTTTTCAATTCTAAGACGTATTCCCCAAAAATATATGAAATGATGTTTATTTTCTCAATGCCAAGGTTCCTGTACCTGTGAACAAAAAAAAAGGAGTTTGACAGCCCTATCTGGCTAGGCTATGTCTCCACTTTCTCCAATGGTACGTTGGCCCTGTCTGTCAAGGCTGTTGTATGTCTGTGATAACAATTTCTGTACTTCCATCATAAATTTTAAATTTTCTGTCTCTATGTCTTGTCCATTTGTGTATGTATGTTTGTATGTATATCTGTATATGTGCTGACTGCTTAATTTGGGGGGCGGGGGTATTGGAATGGCGTCCAATTCCCAAATATTGTTGTCTTTATGTCTTGTTTTGTCTTGTCCCGTGCTGTGTGCATATATGTATGTCCATCTCTGTGTGTTCTTGCTTTCATCAACATTATATACTAATTTAATGTGTACTTTAAGCTGATAGAGAGTTCCTATAAATTTTTAAATTACTTTTCATTCATATTTTAAAATATTGCTTATTAGGTAACAATGATGATGAACAGCACCATAGCAACAAAACAGAAGGAGATGTGCTGACCTCTAGTGGAGGTTTCACAGTTCAGGGGCAGGGTATTCAGCATTCTTATATTTATATGTATATTGTGAAAGTGGATATGCACTTAATGTTTCTGTATCATAAATCACGCTTACTGTATATACAAGTATCTTTTTTCTGCTGTAACAGAATTGGTACACAGCTTTTTGAAATAATCTGGATTTTAACATTAAAAAGGAGTTATTTCCCTTTGTTCATAGCTGACTAATTTGCTTTGCAGTTCACGTTGATTTTTTCTAACAGATACAGTCCAACCCGCCTTAAAGGCCACCTCTATGTAAGGGCCATTTGCTTATAAAGGCCAGTAGAATTGTATTTCAATTCTTCTTTATTCATATTATTTGAACTTGTATATAAAGGCCACCTGCCCATAAAGGCCACTTTTGCTGGTTTTCCTGGGTGGCCTTTATAGACAGGTTTGACTATATATTGAGGAAGAATAACAATGTATGTCATTTATTCAGTATTGATCATCAATGAAAGTATGTGGAATTTCCATGAGAAAGAGGGCCTTGATAACCAAGTGGTCTAAAGCAGGTGCTTAAGGAATCACAGTGACTCTCACAACCTAGCTTCAAATCTCACTGGGTTGGTTGGTTGATTGAATGTTGCTTAATGTCATATCAACAATTATTCAGCTATTCGCGACGAGAAGTATTTTTTTTATTAATTTTTATGGATAAATCTATGAACAAGATCATGTATACATGTGAAGTGTGAGTGTGTTGTATGGTCTGCCTTGTACTAGCGCGCACTCGGGGCGACTTTAACATGCTAGCTCACAGAGTCGGTACGCCGGAGGTAAGCGTACCACTCCCCCAGTCCATTATACTGATACCAGGTGAACCAGTAAAGGCAAATCTCACTGTGGATAGATTCTTCAAGTCACTATTCCACTCTACTCCACTCCACTCATTGAGAAGAAAAAAAATTTACTATTATCTACATTTTTTTGCATCCCCCTCAAAAAAAAAATAATAATAAAAGATATAAAAAAGAGAGAGAGAAAAAGGAAAAATATAAATTGACATTTGACAGCACTCCATTCACTTTGTTTACAGACATAAACAAACAACAGACTGTCTTAAATAAATAAAATTTATTTTTCTTTCATCAATCTTAGCTGTACATATGAAATGATATACAACATTGATGCTTTATGTGCTATATAAAATATATCGGCTTCCTGGAGCATTTCAACGGAAGATTACATACTTTTTTTTATTATTATTATTTTTAATGACACATTACATGCTGTAATCATTCAACAAAAAGAGCATAGTATACAAATACTAACAGAAAGACAAATAAAGACATTTCTTAACACAGTTACATATTTTATATATAAAGGGAGATAATTCACATATTTTGGGTGTTTATCAGGTTATGTTAATTAATTCCACATATGTATATGGTAGAAATAATGCCTTCTACATATCTAATGGTAGTCTTAAATATTTATTATGTAAAAAATAAAAGATTACATACTTTATATACAAGTTAATGAATGCTATATGGCTATCAGCATACATCTAAACAGTTTATGTATATAAGCACATTGAATATCTCTGTTATAATGATGAATGATTTAAAATGATTGAGTATAAAAAGTCAAAACCTACCATTAACATATTTACATGATTTTATTGGATTTTCTTTTTTACTGGATTGTTCCTTAGTGGCATAGTGGTCTAAAGCCTATGCTTATGGATCACTGTGCCACCCACCACCTTGGTTTGAATCCCTCTCGGGACAGATCCTAGCGTGAATTAGTTTGTCAGTTCGCTTGCCAAAAGGTCAGAGGTTTTCTCCAAGGGGAACATAAAAATTACACGTGATTGTTGCTTGCTTTTTTTTTTTTTTTTTTGTTACATAAACAATATAATGCATTTGAGAATGAATTGAATTCTTAATTCTTATCATCTTATTTAAACTACTGAGTACTGCAAGGTATCCCCTTTTTAACAACACCATAGTTCACGTCAGTTTATGGATGTTGGTTTCCTGGTAGTTTAAGAAAATCAAGATCTTGTATCAGTAGACTGTGATTTATGATACAAATAGTGTTTATACATATTTTTTTCAGCATGTTATATATGTTATTCATTTAGACTGTTATATATTCATTTACTAGTACTGTATAAGTGGAAATGTTTGCGGTAAAGAAATATTTGAAGTTTTCCCATTTAAAAGTCATTTATGTACTGAAAATCATGAAAGTTTCTTACCGTGAAATAATTTTTGAACTTAAAAACATGAAATCATTCATGAAATTATTGTAGTGTGATATGATATATGAACTGGAAAATGTGAAACTTGCTTACTGTGAAATCATTCATAAACTGAAAGTTTCTTTCCATGAATGATTCATGAACTGAAAACTATGAAAGATATTTTAGTGTGAAATGATTCATGAACTGAAAAATAAAAGCTTGCCATGAAATGATCTGTTAACTGAAAAGAGAGTTTACTATTTTAAAATCATTCATGGAATAAAAACTGTTACTTAGTCCAAAATGATTCGTGAACTGAAATATTAAAGCTTACCAAGAAATGATTCATGAATTTAAAACTTAGTTGTTTGTTTCCTACTATAAAATTATTCATGAACTGAAAACTGTGAACATTTCTTTCTGGGAATGTTTTTATTTCTACAGTACATAAAACATGGACAGTGTGGAAACTCAGTAGAAGTAAAGGTTATGAAAAACGTTCTAAAGGTTCTTTAAAATGGGCATTTACTCACCTATTGTGATCATTTGGAGTTTTCCTCTTATAATTTTCTTTCTAATTTCATTCTAGCATGGATATTTTTCTTCTGTCCTAGCATGTGTGTTTGTCAGGAAGAGTTTTGTTCCCTTGTCCAACATTTTTGGCTCACCTAGCTAAAGCTGGCTGAGTCTTCTGCATGTGTGTGTACCTCCATGTGTGCTTAAACTTTAATCTTCTCTTATGAAAGCACTACTTGGCAATTTGGAAATGAATTGGGTGTTGAAGGTCCCAAGATGGGCAAGACTAAACATTGCATCAGAAGACTCCACCTGGCATCCAAGACTACCATTGTTACTATAAATTGTAAAACACAAAAATAGCCATTTGGAGATTCAATTTTCAACAGATTTGTTCAAATTTGAAATGTACATGTAACTCTCCATGCAGTTTGGCATAAAATAAGCTTAAACATCATTGCAGATTTGCTGATGTAACTCATGATTAGATAAGTCACTGACGACATATTCATCTTGATATTCTCATTTTAATGTTGTGCTGTAATTGCAAGTATACATGGAAAAAACACCATAAATCTTGTTTTAATGTCTCTTGATAACTTTGCAACCTCGCTTATCGCCACACTATTTTGAAGTCCAAAAATCCTTTTTCCTATGTTTTTTTATCATGTCTCTCCCTCGATCTATTACCAAACCTGTTTATAATGCCAAAATTTGACTGACCGAATGGTGGCAATGAATTGGGGGGATTTTACTGTAATGAATAAAGAATATACTGTATAGCGAAATGAACATTTGTGGATTTACATTGTATATCTGTTTGTGCATGACTATGTTATCATCATTGTTTTCAGCATGTCCGTGTTATGTTTGTTTGATATTCTTATGTATGTTTGATATTCTTATTTACATATTCTTTGTTTCAGCATGTTATAGGCAAACAACATTGACCTGTCTGCTTGACCTTTAATTTAAATATTCATTATGGACAATTGCATTTATGTATAAGGAACATTATAGATTTATTGACTTTTGATGAGGTTGCACGTAAGGATTAATCAACCTCAAAAATATTATGTTCACCAAGGCCTGAATATTATGTTTTGGGGTTGATAAATTCTTATGTCTACCGAGAATGGCAAAATCATTGGTCATATAATTAAACTGTTTATTCTATCTACATAACGGGAAAGAGTAAACATGTGTATCATGTATGTACTAACTGCAAATTCTAATTCAGCAATGTTTGCTGAACCCTGCTATGCGACTCTTCGTAATGAAAGGTCAAAGAGACAGGTCAATGTTGTTTGCCTGCATATTTGTCGATCATATTGTTTTTATAGTGCCTGTAAGTCTTGTGAGCACAGTGATTAGTTTGACTTTTTCTGACACCATGAACATTATTGTCTATTTAATTTCACCAGGTTATGTTAGTATACCTGGATACAAAGGGGGGGGGGGGAAGAGGGGGGGTCGCAGTGTTCTAGTGGTCTACCCACCTAAGTTATATACCTTTCTCTTAAGTGCCATGCCCACTCTTTAAGGAAACTTGTTGGTTTGTTCGCTGAAGATTATTTGTTTCTTTGGGCATTCTGATTTCTTTTATCATAAAAATGACAATTTGATATAAGTGAAAGAATCTTGACTGGGACTTAAACACCTTATATGTCTGTATATAAAGACCACCCACACAAAATATGAACTTCATACACTTGTGTTTATATTTTATGGAGGTTCTTTTTGTTAATATGAACCTTAAAACATTGGATTTAACAGATTTAGAGGTGGTCACTTTGGCAGACTTACTGCATGGACATGTTGTCTTTATATGGAGATGGTTGTTATACTAACTTATAGTACGTTTAACTGTATGGACAGGTGAGGTGGTCTTTAAATGTATGGTCAAGTGGTCTTTATATAAAGGTGGTCACTAAGGCAGGTTTACTGTAAATTATATTTATACATAGGTTTGTGTGTGCATTAGGTGTGATGGAAAATTATATCATCTGAGATTCAAAATAAAATAGTGTTACAATCTTAGTGTTGTACCAGTACACTGGTAGTAGATATATACACTGTAGTGGTTACACAACACAATACAGCACCACATAATAACCACTATTACATTGGTGTAAGACAGGGCACCTAACTTAGAAACTTAGAATAAGTGACCACCTCTCAAAATATTGTAGAATAAACTTTGCACCTACAGTATTGTACATGACACTGATTTACAGGGACTTTCAAATTTTTCTTGAAATCACCCGGGCATCTGTGGCCCAGTGGTCTAAATAACATGCTTTATACAGATCATTTTGCCTCACCTATTTATTTGTTCAAATCTCATTCAGAAAAATCCTAGTTTGAGAAAGCTTATCAGTTTGCTTGCCGAAGGTTTGTGGTTTTCTTTTGGATCTCCAGTTTCCTCTACCAACCATGAACTAACTACTTCCATAAAAGTGAAAGAATCTTGGTTGGATATAGAATCTACCCCTTGAATGACCCCTTATAGACAAAAGAATGCTTTATTATCAGGTTAGAAAATACAATTATAAGTGCCAGGTAAATTCTATGCTGAAAGTTTTTTTTTATTAAATCTTTATTCATGCTTCATGTAATGCATACCATGTTATTTTGATGTTTTAGTGACTTACCCACCCATCCTCTTTGTTCCTGGTGGAGAATAAGGTCAACACAAGACTTTGCCACCCAGCTCCAGGGATAAAGATTCACAGGGGCACAGTAGCCCATGGCTTCTAAAAATCAGTCTGGGTTCCCTAAATTTTGCACGATTTAGCTATTCATTACAATTACAACTTCTTTTCTGAAGTGAACTGGGACCCCAACTCCAAATAGTTAAGTTTTATTCCTGCAGCTCTGTTCTAATGTTTTAGTGAAAAAAGCTTTAATTTTACTATTGAATATTTCTTCACATTTTATGTATGGTTTATCCTATACAATTTTTTTTTCTTTTTGGTACAGTGGAAGAAGAGAGCAGCGAGAGTGGATCCTTCGGTCAGGGAGCTCGGACAAATTCTGCCAGATCCTCTATGAGCAGTGAACCAAATGAAGAACATGGTCATAAGAAACATACAAGCAAAAAGGGCAAAGACAAAAAATCTGGAATTCTAAAAGGAATATTTAAGTAAGCTATTTTTCTGTATCTTTTAAAACTTGTAAAAAAAAACCCACCTAACTGGTACTGGGTTAATGATAAAGTCAAGATGAAGTGATTGAATCTATCTGTTGTACTGGGAGATATCAATCATCCGACATGTAATGGATCTTTGACATATAGGCATCATGAATGAGATACTGCAGGATCCATTAAAGCGTGACAGTAGACATCATGAATGAAAATCCTAAAGGGTCAATTTTAAAACATGTGACTGTAAGATATCATGAATTAAAATACTGAAGGATCCATTAACATGTCGGTGAATACATCAACATAACCTGCACAATCTGGTTATTATATTAATTAGATTTACTTATGTATTTGTTCATATTGTAGGTTGGGCAAGCATAAAAAGTCCCATGATGAGCCCATGATTAAAATAGAGGTTCATGATGAGAAAAAAGATGAGAAATCCCTTTATCCAGAACATGATGTCATAGATACAGCAGGTCAAAGGTCATTGAACACAACGACAGGTCAAAGGTCAGATCAACAGCTAAGGTAAGTGTGTGTAACAGAGTATTTGTTCTGCCAGTGTAATTGTTTCAAAGGATAGTTTACATTAGTGATTTAGTTACATAGAAACTTAACTTGTGTTTTATGTCGCAAATGACCCAAGATTCATATATTGAACAGAGTATTTGTTTAGCCATTGAACTTGTTCTAAAGTACAGTTTTCACTACTGTTTTAGTTATAAACGGAATAATTTCACCAGTGTTTTATGCCGCTTCGACCAACATTCTAAAATTGAGCTGTTCATTTCTGTGATGGTGGAGTTGTGTAACAGTGTATTTTTTCTACCGTTGAAATTGTTCCAAAGGATAGTTTTACCTAAACCTTGATTAAGTTATGAACGGAATATTTTTGCAAGTGTTTCATGTTACCTCAATTAAGGTGCTTATTTTGAGGTCTAACAATATAATAAGTTCATTATTGAATATTTTCATTAGCCTTGCGTATTTCCTTTATCGTCCAGTTTGAGACTTTTGGCATTCATAGGATTATGACTGTGACGTAATACACAACTACATCACGTAGTACAAGTATTACGTCGTAAACATTTGTGTAACTCTTGCACGTTCAATTTCGTGGTCGAAATTCTCGGAAATTTAATCCCAGAATTGAATGCAAATTAACTCTGAAAAATGAATTCCAGAATTTTAAAAAGAAATTTGTAAAGAAAATATAACAATTGAACTGTTTTGAAATGGCTTTCATAGTCATTATGAATGCCAAACCTTTGCACGACAAATTAATCATAATGCGCTTTTGTACATTACTCAGTTTGTCGTGCAAAGGTTCGGCATTCATATTGACTATGAAAACCATTTCAAAACAGTTCCATTGTTAATTATGTGTAAATTAACAGTGTAAATTTTTTTTTGTTTACATAAACTTGAAAAGATATCTTGAAATAAATAAAGAATTTTAACCAGTATTATAGCCATTATCATATTGTGGATAAAAAATTATTGTATTACATAATTTCTTATTTTCTAGACAAGATCAGAATAGATGGGTACAAGAGAACCAGTATATGTTGGACAACTCTTCACGGCAACCCGTCGGTAATTATAACGATCAAATGAATTCCAAAAATATGCAGCAATCCCAAACTAACACAGACCAGTTCATTAAAGATCCAAAGTCTATGACGAGAGCCGAGTGGATTCAGTACCTAAGATCGAAACATCAGCAGCAACACCGGGAACGGCAAGGACATTATCCACTCGAGGACAGAGAGGAAACATACGAAAAACAGATACAAGAATTGGAAAAAGGGTATGAAAATGGATTTTGATTTAATACTAGGTTTTATCATGCATATAAGATGAAATATAGAATTAAATTTGAGCTCTCAAAAAAGTCTGTATCCTAAATTATCATGTATCTTTGTATATGTTACATCCCATAGTTCCATGTTCCTTTCATACTAAACAGTAAGTACTTAACTTCCGTGAGCACCCGGTATTTGTTAACTGGTGTAAGTTTACTTGCTTTCTTAATTTGCCAGTTGACAAAGTTCTACTTTGGTTTTGATTTCATGTTTAGTGTTATTTCTTTAATAGTTTTTATGCCACACAACCTGGACCAGGTTTGGGCATGAACCCAAAAGCCTTTATTCATGACTGCAATTTTAACTAGAAAAACTGAGCCACAAGCTCACAAAAAATACCCCCTGCTCCCCCCACATAAAAAAAATCCATTGGATCAAATTTTTTAATAGGAGGTGCACATCTACATTATATCACAAAGATTGTGTGAAAGTTTCGTGAAAATCCATTGAAGGGTTTAGGAGGAGTTGCGGATAAGAGATAGGTACCCTAAGGTGTAACGGAAGGACGGACGGACACCCCTATCATTATATACCCCCACTTTTTAAGCGGGGGATATAATTACTTGGCCATGTATATCTACTGAGCATTTTTTTTCTGAAATTTTAATTTTATTGTAATGTAATTTTACAGTCAGACTGTGTAATAATTCCCCTTGATAACTTTGACTTATCTCAACACCAAAATGTATTGGAGTTTTAAATTATATTTATTTCTTGTTTTTCGTTAAAAGTTCATGAGTATCCCTTATTTTATTGCCAAAATCTGACATAACAAATGGCAGTGAAGAATCAATGTGTACTGTACTTAACTTTTTGACATATTGACATGATTTTCAATGCTTCTCATTTTAATAAGAAGTTCAAAACTATTTTGCAGCTTTTTGGGCAGAGCACAGTGCCAAGTAACGAACATGATCACCAGGGACCAAAATACAGACAAGATGATGATTACCCACACAGACCAAGTTCAAGGCCATCTGAGGCATATATGTCACGACCAAGTTCAAGGCCATCCGAGCCATACATGTCAAGACCAAGTTCAAGGCCATCTGAGGATTATATATCACGACCGAGTTCAAGGCCATCTGAGGATTACATGCCACGACCAAGTTCAAGGCCATCGGAAGATTATTTGAATAGACCAAGGCAAGCAGATGGCTGTACACAGAATGAGGCTACAGGATCAAATGATGTTTTCATGCTTGGTCAGAGGTCAAGGTCAAGTAGTCGGCAACAGTATGAGAGGTATGAACCTGATAATAATGTAGTTGTATCTATAGATAAGTTAACCCCTTAATGCTTGGAAAAAGAAAATGGTCCATTTACATAATATGAGTTGAGTTGAGTAATGCTGAGCTACAGCAGTGGTTTAGCAAAATACGAGATAAAATAAATAATAGTTACAATGGTAATGTTCTTTTTTCACAATGGAGATGATGTGAGAAGTCTTGAAAGGTTGCAATTGATGCTAGTTTCGGGTAAATAAAATTCATTCTCTCAATCTACCCCTGATTCTACCTCTGCTTTGCACTGTAGACATAGTAATCTCGTCCTCGTGGGGTTGATTCTTTTTCTCCCATATCCAAAATATTACTGTGTTGTAAAGCTTGTATTGTAAAAAATACCACAAAATTTTGCAAATTGTTTTATGATGTCACAATCTGAATTGTTGATGCACAATTGAATTGATAATGTGACATCATAACACTTGGTTGTTTGTCTTTACCCAGAGGGTAAGACAGAAAAATGTTAAACAGGTAAAACATGGAATTTTTGTTTCAAAATGGTAGAAATTTAGGGTAGTTGAGGCTTGGAGATATATGAAATGCAAACAAAACACATAATAATCTACCCTGTGAATGTTATTACTCTGCCAATTGCCCCTGTTTATGTACTCACTTAGTCACTTACTTGCCCCTGTTTATGTTTTACTTGCCCTGATCATATTTTCACTCAATTTATGTATCATCATTCTATGTTTTTATCTTACAGGCCGGGAAGCCGTACAGGAAATTACGTCGATCAACCAATTCAATATTATTCACAAAATACAGATTTGGGTTACCCTAGGCAACAACAAATCATTCATCAAAGGCAACACAGTGATCAGGATTTGATTTCTCAAAGACATTATTCTGCACAGGATTATTCTGGAAGACATTTTTCTTCCCGAGGACCAACACCTGTGGACGATTTTTATAACCGACGAATTCCAGCTCGAAGTCAAACTCCAGTGGAACATTGGTCTGGAAGAGACCCTCAGTATCAAAATAGACAGTTGTATGGAAGACAAGAACCGCCACCTGGTGGGGGTTACTATGGTGATAATTTATTTACATATAAAGACCCTGTGTATCCTGCTGTGGCAGGTAAAAGACCTGTTCAGTCATTATCTCAGCCAGGATCCGCTAAAGTATGACAGCGCCACTATGTGGTGTATATAGGCATATCCAAATTTGTCAGTGGAAGCTAATTGAGTTATCCAGTTATTGGCTGAGAGAAAATGTCACATTGTGTCAAGTTCCTTTGTTCCTACACTGCCAGTATGAGATTACATTAGTCATAGTAATAGTTATGACATGAACTTAAAAAGTCTTCAGGTTCAAAGGTCAGGATATAATCAGGAAAGGTCAAAGGTGACATAAATATATAGTTTTCAGGTTTAAAGGACAGGATATAATCAGGAAAGGTCAAATATATGGTCTTCGGGTTCAAAGATCAGGCAATATATTCTGAAAAGTTCAAAGGTCAGGATATATTTTGAAAGGTCAAAGGTCAGGGTATATTCCATTTTGAATGTGTCAGATTTTTGAGAGCAGCTTATTCAAGAGTCAGTGAGAAGACTTGTATGCTTTGGATATATCCAGTGACAGGTAAATTCATACATTTGATGATGGCTAAGGATTTGACGCAGGAGTATTATTTCAGTTTTTATGAATTTTCATTATTCGAAATATTGACCAAAAATTATTTTCTGTAATCAGTAGAAATATATATTTGCACAAATTGAAAGCTTTTGTGTGGAACTTAAAAAAATCTAGTTCCTTGTACCACTATCAAAAAGAGAACACATTATAATAAGCAAATTACATCCATCATTATATTAAACATACAACTGACAATTTAAAACTAACTGTGTTCAGATTTGACAAGAAGAGACCAGTATTACAAATGAGGACCAATTATAGAATCAATTAAGAAATCATTCTTTCTCATAAATAGTACTCTTTATCCATGGTAACATAGCATTGTATTGTTTATCATAAATACTACTCTGTATCCATGGTAACATAAATTGTATTGTTTATCATAAATACTACTCTGTATCCATGGTAATATAACATTGTATTGTTTACATATAATACCAGGGATCAAAGTTAAGTCATTGCTGAATACTTAATGCTTTTTCTATTTGTGGTTCTACCAAGGGTAAATTGATGTTATCTGTTTGATCCCTAAATTATCAAATTGGTTGATCTAGTTCATATGCAATCTTGGATGAAACCATTGGTTTTTAGGGTAGAATAGTATGTTATCACAACTTTCAGTAGTACATAGGACATATCCTGGTCCAGGACCACTTGAATTTTATTTTGGACCAATAAATTTAATATTTAAAGGTCAAAGACCAGGCTACAGTTTCACAATCATTCCTTAACTATAATTTTCCTTAGTTTTGCCATTTTTACGCTCTTTTTGGAACTAGGACTAAATATTTTTGTCAAAACTAAATGCAGATTTCATTAGCTTGATGGAACCTTTAAAATGATACCTTAAATCCCAGTTCTTAACAATTAACAAAATTACAGTATATCCCGTATATATATTGAACTTGCATCTAATGAACTCTTGCATATATTGAAATGGCAAAAATATCCTTTTTTTCTATGACTAAAATATCTCCGCTTACATTGAATTCCTGGTTATATTGAAGACTTTTGGGGTTCCCAGAAGAATAAATACTTTGATTTGATTCGATAAGTTTGGAATATGAAAAGGAAAATCTTAGTTAAGGAATGATTGTGAAATTAGAGCCAGCTGCTTAAACCTGGGTTTGTTAGCTTTGATGATATTTGCTTGTCAGGTTGAACATAAAACATTTTACATATATTTTGCAGAATTCTATATTTGCCAGAATTCTATTTTTTTGTACTGTTTACAAGTATTAATAGTTAATTTTTAATCAAGATTATGCATGGAAATCTGTATCATTTAAAAATGAAATAAACAATTATTTTTATAATTAGACAACAAAGATTTAATTGAGTACGCAAGATGAAAAAATTCAATATTTAGACTTGTTTCAACATATTATGCTACTGTATTTATTTCCATTTGAGGTAACATTTACTTCCCTTTGATTGTTTATATTTGCCAGGCAAAGTATAAGGTAAACAACTTTGACCTGTCAGTTTGACCTTTAATTTAAATATTTATCATGGACAACTGCATTTATCTATAGGAATCGCACAGGGTTATTTTGTATACAAAGTGAGAACACTAGTCACTTATCTTGTGTACATATTATTAACTGTGAATCCTACTACTACCTATGTATAAGGTTGAATCTTCTATATGAATATTCCTAATGAAAGGTCAAATGGACAGGTCAATGTTGTTTGACTATACATCTCACTATCTGATGGCACAGTTTACAGAGTTTACAGAGAGTTTATTTTAATGGAAGGATAGTTGTGACGAATAAAGGCCAAGTTAGCATGTTTATGCAAATATGATGTAAAGCTACTTGCACCTGTATGCATCATTTAACCCCATCTGGGTTTATAAACACTCTGCTATCAGGTTCTGAACCAGCATTACATTTATTGAAATTTAAATCTTTTGTGTTAAAAAATAGTATGCTTAATAGCCTTGTAATCATTGTGCACTTAAAAATGAAAACAAACCATGCTTCAAAAACAACCCAGTGATTTCCCTAAAATTTGTAGCAAGGGTAGATTGACTAATTCAACAGGCCAGGGGTCAAGGGGGGCTCCTAGGCCGAAAACGTTTTCAGGTCTTCTGTAGGCAATTTTATGAATTCTAACCAGCCAATTAGGAGTTTTAGGCAGTCAAATCTGCCTGTTGCTGCCTCTTATGGAAAACACTGACAACCTGTCTGGAAAGTGATTAATGCAGAATCCTGATGAATTTTTCCCAATTTAAATGAACTGTTACAGAACTGTTACTGTTGATGATCTTAATTAATTAAGATTTGATATCAAGTAAGCTATATATATATTTTTTGTTTAGTTTTGTTCTAATGTTTTTAATTAGGTTGTGATATTAATCAGAGTTGTGGAATATTTTACTTTTTTTTTCTTATTTTAAAATAAAACTTTTGATGTTTTTTTTTATTTGAAATAAACTAAGCGAAGGATATTTTAGGTATTTCTGAGTAACACCAACCTGTTCACATAAAAAGTCTGTTATACTTCATTGTTCTGTTACCATTTTAATCTTGTAATTGCTTCCAAAATTTCTTTCATATAAATAAGATAATAGTTCATAGGAAGAAGACAGGGTAACTTTGGCAGTGACTGTTCTTTTGCCAAGCAATTATGAAATGAGTCCTGGTTCTTTCGGATAAACTTGGTCCCATGCTGTGGTAGGAGTGGCAAGATAAAGAACCCTGCTATATAATGCCATTAGTGCAGCGCACAGGCAAAATTTCTGCACCTTCGCCTATAGCTAGCGATGTTTTGATATCAGTGAAATATTCTTGACTTTGGCGTTAAACACAATAACAAATAGTTACTATGGGCAACTAATTTTGAATTGCAAAATGTGTTCACCAAAAAGAGCAAAATGAAATAATCAGTCCTCATACATTTAGTTATTAAGGCTCACAATACATGGTTGGTTATCGAAATATTCTTGGAGCATTTTATCCAGTTGATTAAGGGATGAATATGAATTTTTATGTGAACAGATTGTAATTGTGTTTTTATGAAATGATGGATTAATCTGTGATATATATTATTTTAATTATCAGATTATTTTAGATATTGTTTTACATATATAAACTTGTGGCCTTTGTAAAACTTGCCAGATTTAAACATGCTTTTGGTTTTGAACATTTCATGAATGTACTAGCTACAGAACATATCCTAGACAACACTATGGAAAAATGCATCTTTAGAATTTTAATGTTTTTAACCCAGAATCAAGACATACTACATTCAGGACAAAAACTTATAAAGTTCAAATTTTTCATTTCTCCATAACCATCAGGCAATATCTTGGTATTTTGGATGTACTGTGCAAGCTTTCATGAAATATGTTATCAATATTCTAGAAATCTATCAGGAGTGGGATTTTAGCAAGATGAAATGTGGTTTGAAGTCCACTTTTAACAATTTCACTTCTGTTTGTTCTCCCATTGTGTTGTGGCTAAGTGGTCTAAAGCCACACTCATTGTAGATAGTGCCCCACACCATTAAAGCTCAAATTTCACCGAAACAGGTCCTAATTAAAGAAAGGTTGTCAGTTCCCATGCCATTGGTCATAGGGTTTCAGCCATAATACTAAAACTGATACCTTGATAAAAGTGAAATAATCTTGACATGGACGTAAATCACGCCATTTCTCTTTCTTCACTCTTTTGTATGTTGTATACAACTGAATAGAAAATTCAGAACATCATGTTTTGCATTTTCTCAAAACGTAATTTTGTGTCCTGCAATGACAACCTGGATTAATTTCAATGGAGAAATTATAAAGTTATGATAGAGGCCTGTAATACAATATGTATGTTCAGTAGATTACAATCTATATAAGTACTAAAAATTTTTCTCCAAAATTCTAAAATTATTGACTCTGTTGTTCTTTGTTGTAATTTTGTGCCTTTAATTATGTTAACTCTGTTCAATTAAAAATCTTCAAGATTTAAAGATGAATTTAGTATACTGATCAAAAATGTTCTGAATCCGTCCTTTTGTTTAATTCATTTCTTGTGCCTTTCATGAGATTCTTTATTATTTATATTGTCTATTTACCATTGCAGATTGTGAATCACTTGAACATATCAATTGATTAAGAGTAATTAAAAAATATGCAAATGAAATTTTAAAAGATGTACTTCTGTGACCTTAGAATAAAAGTTGAGTCCGAACTTAGAATTGCATGATTTTAATACAACTCTGATAAATTTATCTTATTTTTAATTTCATAAATTTTAATAATTTGTATGTTGTTTCATTGTATATATACTTTCCTCAAATTCATATTATTGAAGTTATTGCCCCTTAGCATTGAGTTATTTCCCCTTTTGACAGGTTGCATAATATCACTCGTATTCAAATTTTTGTATTCATAAAAGTCTAGAATTGATCATAAAATATTAATAGTTAACATATAAATATAGACTTTTTCAACGTTTTTGTATGGTAATTAATTTTAATTTCAAAAAGGGAGATAACTAACAAAGGGGAATAACTTCGTGTGAAAAAAGGGGAATTCAAATTGTACAAAATTGTTCATATGTATACAATATCATCAACATCAACATGCTATATAATGTACTAGTCAGGTAATTACATAATAAATACATGTATATAGACATCATACCTCATACAATATATCTATATATGTATAACTGTATGATATATTTTATGTACATACTTTATTATTTATCAATATGCAATATTTGTATCATTTCATTTTAAATAAATTGCACAGACTTCGATCAGACAGATTGCAGCATTTTAAGTTCTTTTGATATTACTGTATAATTGTTTAATTCGGCGGAGAAAAAATTTTCCAGTTCAAACACTGGAACTTATTCACGGGTGTAAAATTTCGGGGTGCAGTGCCATGTGTAAACAATTTTCTGTACAGATTATCCAAGTCTAAGTTTAATAAATGCTACATGAAAATATTCACTTGGTATTTGATTTGGGGCTATTAAATCAAACCGTGAATATAGCGAGATTAAATTCCCAGTAAATAAAAGCAACTAATAGTTTGGACAGATTCACAGCATTTTAGAAGTGAATATGTTGTTTCTCGGAAGTCAGGGAGTAGAGTGATTGCACCATATGTGGCGATCGTGGGTTCAAACCCCAGTTGGTATTTACCAAAGACTTAAAAATAGGTATTGACTGTTCTTTTGCCATACACTCAGCATTTAGAAATGAGAAATGAAAGTCGCCAGGCCTTCAGAAGAGACCCTGAAAATCAAAAACAAATATAATGATCTATGTACAAATCACAATCCAGAAACAAAGCAAAGACTTTGAAACTGACAAGTTAAGTTAAACAGGTGAATTTACACCAGGGAAACCATGCCCCGTGTCACGTTAAGCGTGGAACATTAAAGAACCCTCTCCCTGCACATTTTCCCGAGCGCACTACAAAGGTAAATATTTCAAAATTGAAAGGATTTGAACTATACTGATATTTGTTTATGTTCTGATCAATCGGAACACAAATACAATAAGGCAATAAAAGTGGGAGACTGTTAAGAGACAAAACGTATAACAGTATGGTCAAATCAAACGCAAACATACCAGTCCCTGTCCAAATCACAATTCTAAAAACTCAATAAAAACTTCCAAAACTGAGTGTGAACTTGTACCAAGATAGTGAGATTAGATACTCTGGAAGGGTAAACACTTTCTGTCTAGCTAGCTACATCCGTCACCTATGACATCATAATTGAAAATGAAAGGAACTTGGAACTATGAGACTTCAAATATATAGGATATTTTAGGATACAGAGACGTCATATATACATCAACAACAATGTTATTGCGGTCATAAAACCTTTTGAGGGCCTTGATAAGCCTAGGCCTACAATACCCTTGAGTTAACAATTTATTTATGAGCAGCTTGCTTAGTTGTATAAACTTACCGTAGAGGGAAAAAAGCTTTACCATAGGGTATTAATTGTAAAATGACCTTACTATAAGTATATTGGGGTTAAGAAAAGGAACTTGACAACTCAACAAGTCATCTCGATTAAAACAATTTTGGTTTCATATTTTTGGTCAAAGCACTCCTGGTGAGGAATTATATTCCGGAACGGTCGTCTGTAAAATTAAAACTGGTATAGTATGTAATCATTAAAAATCTTCCAATGTAGCCTTTAGTATGTGTCATAATGTAAGTTCAACTATGAAGCCAAACTGTAAAAATCAGTATCTTTTTCTTATTAGGATATACGGTCAAACCTGTCTATAAAGACCAATCAAGGGAACCAGAATAAGTGGCCCTTATGGACAGGTGACCTTTATATACAGGTTCAAATAAGATAAATACTGAGCTATCGGGATAAATGGTCACTGATCTTGATATAGAGGTTTACCTTCATGGCAGGTTCGACTGTAATGACATTTACAGTCTCCAAATAAGTAAACGTTTGGCACTACATTTAATTTAGTTGGTCACTATGATATCTTCCATTTCATAGTAAGCTACTAGACGCACAGATGAACAGTACCTAACGTATAAAGTGTCATAAATGTCCTGAAGGTTGTCTAAATACCTCTTATGATAAACTTAGTTAGTGGTAGGTAGTGGGTTCGAACCTCGCTAGAGTCTGCCTCAAGAAAGTGGGTAGTGACTGTTCTTTCGCCAAGCACTCGACATTACGAAATTAATTTCACGGTTCTTTCGGATGGGAATAAACGAGGCCCCGTGAACGGTAAAGATCCCTGTGGTATGATGCCATCAGCGCAACGCGCATGCAATTTTTATGCAACTTTGCCTATAGCTGGCGACGTCTCGATATAAGTGAAATATTATTGATTGGGACGTCAAACACCATTACTCTACTCAACTCAACTCTTGTGATAAACTGGTAGCAAGACAGAGATGCTTCAGGAAGTAATACACTAACACTGGTTGTATAGGAAGAAGTAAAATATAAAATTGTTAGAAGCGTAAATGTGAGATTCAAACAGATTCATTGTGTATTTTACTGATCATAAAAACACATTTCAGACGATCGAAAAATAACTCGATGATCAAGGGGCTCTAGAACGTGTACAAGAATTAGTTCTATTTGTAGTTAATGTTCTGTACTTTTCAATAATACAAAATTTATTTGGTGCCGTCAATATTTACGATTTTACACCAAAACAAGTACATAATGTACATCACACTGCCTGAAAACTAAGTTCACATTCTATGGAGCTTAATTAAGGGATTAAAGGAAGTAAGAAACACACCTTAGTTTGACTTCAAAGATTTTATTAAAGATTTTACATGTAAGTAAAAACTACAATTAGAATTAAATCTAAATTAAGACATAAAGTTTAATAATGCGGGAATTCCAGATCCGTGATAAACGTCCGTTTTCATTTCATTTGTTACTTAGTTCCAAGGCGTAAGATCAAAGGAATATGTAGAACAGTCCCTCAAAGCATTGCTGAAAATATAAAAAAAAATTATACTAAGTTGGTTGGTTGGTAACTGCTTAACATGGCATCAGCAATTTTTCAGCCATTCGCAAAGAGAACTATTATTAATCTCATTAAACAAGTTCGTGTATGCATGTGAAGTGAGACTGGGTTTATGGCCTTGTGACTTTTGTTGCATTGGCTGTTGAGAGAGAGAGAGAGAGAGAGAGAGAGAGAGAGTACATACCTTTCACTGATCTCCTGAAAGACATCTGGTTGTACTTGAGGTAGGTCCAGATTGTTACACATTATGGTTGCCAGTGTGACGCCTTTTATTGCGTTGATTTGATCTAAAATAAAAAGATTAATCGAAATTGATTCATAAATTGACAAACAAAAAGTATTTACATTTGGACTTTAAAATAGAGTGGGATAAAGGTGTTTTACACTCAAGTCAAAATTCAAAATCTCAAAAGCAAAACCTTAAAAATGCCAAATTAAATAAAACAAGAGAACTTCGACCAAACAAGTGAGGCCGGGTGCTTCTGAGGGCCTTGATAAGCAGATGATTGCAATATACTCGTGTCAACAACTTATTTGTTACTATATTTCTTTGTTGCATAAAGTATCCGTAGTCGGAATAAGCTCTACCATAGTGTATTAACTGTGAATATAGCCTTTAGTGGATGTCATATGAATTACGGTATAGTAATAAATAAAGTGGGATAGTGGAGTTTTACACTCAAGTCAAAATTCAAATTCTTAAAAGCAAAACCTTAGAAAATGTCAAATGAAATAAAACAAGCGTACTTCAACCAGACAAGTGGGGCGGGATGCACCTGAGGGATAAGCATCTCCTGTTTAGTTAGCTACACCCATCATTTGTACAGATAAAATTGAGAATGAAAGGAGCATGGCGCTAAGGGGTGTCAGATATATATAAAACTTTTTGAGGGCCTTGATAATTCTAGGCTTGCAATATACCCGAGTCAACAACTTATTTGTAAGTAGCTTTCTTTGTTGCATAAAGTTTCCGTATTGGAATGTGTTGAGTTAAGTAATGGTGTTTAACGTCCCAGTCTAGAATATTTCACTTATATCGAGACGTCACCAGCGAAGGTGCAAAAATTTTGCCTGTGCGTTGTGCTGATGGCATTATACAGCCGCCTATCGTGACATGGTACCTCGTTTATTTTAAGTTCCCATCCGAAAGAACTGTAACTTTTATTTCGTTATGCCGAGTGCTGGGCGAAAGAACAGTCACTATACACTTTAAAGTCTTGGGTCAGACCCGGTCGCGCTTCGAACCCACGACCACCCATGTACGGAGCGAGCACTTTACCGATGAGCTACCGCAGTAGTCGTATTGGAAAGAAGCTCTACCATAGCGCATTAACAGTAAATCAAACACCGACAGGTATGAGTAGCCTTTAGTTGATATCATAATTGAGGTAGAAGTCCAAGTATGAAGTTGGACTTGATGAATCAGTCGTTTCCTAAATTTAAAGCTTTCTAGGATAGATGATATTCACATTCACTCAAAAAATAAAGACACAAATTAGCAAGCAATGGTGTACAGTTTTTACCCATTGTATACTGATTGTCTATTGGAAATTTATATTGTCAAAACCCAGCAAAATTGTGTTATTATTATCTTATACACTGAAAACATTTTGTTGATGGTATCTTCAGTTTAGTTTTTGTTCTGTATAAATTCTGCTTCATACGAATAAAGGCCAAAATTGCATTGCAATGGTGCACAGTTTGTGCCCATTGGTATACCGATTGTTTGCTAGAGAAATATGTCGTCTATCCAAAACTTTAACATTTTGCTGATGGTATCTTCAGTAGATGTTTGGTTTTAATCAGCATGATCCTTAACAAAATAACCAAAATCCCTGTTCAAAACTAGGTATTTACATCTTTACTGTGTAAAAGAATGACAAGTAAATGGTTTGTTTTATATTATGTTTGTGTGTGTATAATTAAACACTTTGAATGTAATAAGTTTATTGTAACGTCACAGAGGCACGAACAGCTGGAAAGACCTGGGATGAACGGAAGAAGGTAGCCCAAAACAGATGGAGAGGTGTTGTTGAGGCCCTTTGTTTCCCTTTGTTCCTCAGGAAGGAATAAGTCAAAGTCAAGAGTTTATTGCAGACGTAAGAAACTAAAGATGCCTAGTAGTATTTGAAACAAACAGGGACTTTATAATTATGACATACCACTAGTAAATCCAACAACTCCATCCATAGTATCGTCTCTCTCGTACCAAAATCTGTCTCCTGTCTTCAATGTTAGGAACTGTCTGTTAATCACGCAGGCAAATGTTGGTCCAACTGAAGCCCCTGTAATATGTATCTCACTGATTCCTCCCACATAAAAATCTATATCAATAGGGCTCCTAAAAAATAAATGCAACAATAAAGTCGACCTTGCTATAAAGGACACCTTCTTTATAAGGACACCTCCTTTAAAGGTCAGTTATGTTTTCCCGATTGCTCTTTATTTGTGTTATTTAAATGTCTATATAAGGGCCACATTTCCTTAGGACCACCTTTATATAAGGGCACCTCCTTTAAAGGCCAGAAATATTTTTCCTAATTGCTTTTTATTCATGTTATTTGAATGTCTATATAATGACCACCTGTCCTAAAGGCGACCTATATATAAGGACACCTCCTTTAAAGACAAGTAATGTTTTCCCTACTTGGACTTTATCTATGTTATTTGAATGTCTATATAAGGACCACATGCCCTTAAGGCCACTTTATATAAGGGCCACCTCCTTTAAAGGCCAGTAATGTTTTTCCTAATTGCTCTTTATTCATGTTATTTGAACATCTCTATAAGGACGCCCTGCCCATCGAGGAAACTTTACTGGTTCCCTTGGGTAGCTTTGAAGACAAGTTTCACTACATATAACGGCATATAAATTGATATAGGCAAAAAGTATTGACATCTCCGCTTGTCCTTTGATTTGAATATTTTTGTTGACCACTGAAAGATATACAGGGTTGTCATATTAAAATCAAGAGTTATTGGTTGATTACCGGATATTTTCTTAAAAGTAAATGATTTTTCACACACACACACACACACACACACACACACACATATATATATATAATCAAAATTATGTATTTAGTGCTCAGATATCGATGTGACTGTATAAAAATCATGACTTTAAAAATGACTCAAAGCATGTTACATTTACTATCACTAGTGGTTTCATATTTAACAACAAGCATCAAGTGAAATTATATATATATATATATATATATATATATATATATATATATATATATATATATATATATACATATATATATATATATGAATTGCAAAAAACATCAGTTATGTCAAAATGATAACGCTGTGCATACTTAACGATGACGTCATCTATAATATTTACTCATTTCGGAGTTTATTATTTTCTGTTATTATATAAATGAAAATATATCAAAAACATAGTTGTGACGAAATTCGTTTTCCAAGCCTTTCCCCTATACAGTCAAACCTGTCTATAAAGGCCACCTAAGGGAACTGATAAAAGTGGCCTTTATGGGATGGTGGCCTTTATAAACAGGTTCAAATAATATGAATAAAGAACAATTAAGATATAATCTTATTGGCTTTTATAAGGAAGTGGTCCTTATATAGAGGTGGCCTTTAGGGCAAGTTGGACTGTATATTCTTTCTGTAAACGTTAAAGTCATAATAAATTTGTATTATATTCGAAACTTGATCAATGTCAATAACTCGTAATGCAGTCATTTTATATCAACTTAAAAATATTAGCAGACAAGTTTCATGAAATCAGAGCATAAATCGAAACTGCACTTTACAAAAACCGTGGCGTCAATTTGACGTATCGCCGGCCATGTCTGTTATGTTCCGACGTTGACCGCCATAACGGTACAAAAGCGACGTCACGGCAAATAATGACGAACTAATGTCAGTGACGTCATTAACTGGCACAATTCAGACCTTGTTTCATTATTTTTGTGTGTAATTGAAGCGTGTCGGGCCTTTTTCGGAACATTATGGGTGTGGTCGGCAATCCGTCAATTGAATTGTACATGCATAAAACTTGCAATAACTTACAAATAGAGTGTTTTCAACAGTTCTACGGATTCCGTTGTATGGTCCGTCATATCCTCCCAGTTCGTAATGCTAGATAGTCCACAAAAGGTACGCCATTCCGTATAGGGTGGAAGACCGTGATCTCTTCCTCTTTGGATATTAAGTGCGCTAAGGTCAAAGTCGAAGAATAACCAATTTCTAACTTCTTCTTCAAAATGTCTAAAATGAAAAATATATATAATAAAATCGCGAAAATAAAAGAAGCACACTTCCACAACATTATAAGCAGAGAAATAAGAATATCTAATTAAAGTTTACAAAAAAATAATAAACAAACAAACAAGAGTTGACATGTCCGCTTGACCTTTCATTGGGACCATTCTTATATGCAGATCCATCCAATACATTGGTAGCGTTAGAATTTGCAGTTAACACATAAACCAAGCTTCCCTCGATGCAGACGTGGTTTTTCCTATACAAAAATGTACTGGGCCATAATCAATTATAAATTAAAGGTCAAGGGGACAGATCAATCTTGTTTGACTGCTAAATACATGTAGTATACATCTCATTCGCCTTTTGTCCTTCATATGGTTTCCCTTTTTGCTCATCTAGTATTGCCATAAAACCACATTAGGATTCCATCAATAATGAATATTTCAATCATTATTTGTTGTATTAAAATAGAAAAATTGAAGATATTTGCAACTGAAAACATCGTTACATACACTTGGCAACAGCCATCTTGCGACTTATCATTCTTTCCCCATAGCTCTGCCTTGTGTCGTCATCATTACGTGTATTTTATTTTCAGTCACCTGTCATTAGTAATAACCCCGACTTAAGTAGTCTTGTTCAGTTACCGTCATCCCACAAATATCAGCTTTGTGTCGTAATCATTACGTGTGTTTTATTTCCAGTCACCTATCATTCTCAATACCCCCAACTTGCGTAGTCTTGTCAAGTTACCGTCATCCCCCAAATATCTGCCTTGCGTCGTCATCATTATGTGTGTTTTATTTCCAGTCACCTATCATTAGCAATACCCCCGACTTGCGTAGTCTTGTTCCGTTACCGTCATCCCACAAATAATTGCCTTTTGTCTTCATCATTTTTTGTTTCATTTCCAGTTATCCACTATCATTCTCAATACCATCGACTTGCGAAGTCTTGTTCAGTATCATCATCCTCCAAACCTCTTACTTGTGGTTGATTTCATTGACATATCAATGACAACACCCTTGTCTAGAAATATTATCATTGATTGTCATTATTATTATTTGTTATATTTTCTCCATTACTCTAAAACAATGAATTTCAACAATTTCTATTTTTTTCAAATACGGCCGTCTAAATATTTACAATTACAATATCTTTCCTTAAATAAAGTATTTGACGTCGACTATACTTTGCAACTTCATAGAGACATTTCTCTACGCGCTGACGTGATGACGCCATATATCCACTGCTCTCGTTTACTAATAAGAGACGACCCATTTTCAAGGCATTTTGTGAGAATGTGAACCAACACTGTATTTCAAAATAGTTTTTTCAAATTTACATGGAAAATGTGAGACTTCGATAGGTTTATTTTTATAAATATTGTAAATAAAGAAATAAGGTATCTTCCCAAGGCGAAAATTGCAAAAAATTGAGACAGCCAATTATACTTTGCAAGTTCATAAAGACTTTAGAAATTCACCTTATTTCTTAAGTAATAACTATATATATTTATATTTTCACGTACCTGTCAACCTCCATCCCTCTGTCTGAACTCATCCACCTAGCAATTGATGAACTCTTTCTCCGTTGTCGTCTTGTACCATTGCTGGATCTTCAAAAAGATTTCTCAGTCTCGTAGTTCTTCTTTGTTGGTAGTTTTCATTCCAATAACTTTGGTGGTTTTTTATTTGACTGTGACCGAATCTACCTGCAGCAGAGCCATAACCGTTGTATACACCAGCATTGACCAAACTGTTGTAAGGATCGCTAGTTGTGGCTCCTAGTCCATTATTATCCATGTAGGCGTGACCGAGGATTTTAGGCAGGTACTCAGAGTATGTGATTTGTTGCATGAGGGCACCAACAATTTTCCTCGCCTCTTGAAACTTCTTTTTCTCTCCCCATCCACTATGAAATTCGCCAAGAATATCTACTATTCTATTGTGTTCACGGGCAAACATAAGATGCATGACGATAAGATTAGGTACCGTGTTAACCCGTTCATCACCTGTCGAGTAATAAATTATCAAATGTAACCAATTTATAAGTCTTTTACAAAAGGGTCTAAAAACCTCTCAGAAGGAATATAACCACTTATGGAATATTGAATCTTAGAAAAATGTTAGGGACTGAGCAATCTACAGGCTGAAAATCAAAAACAAACGAACCAATCGTATACAAACCACACCATTAAAACACCTCCAATCATACTCAAAAAGAAATGATCGTTTGAGATTTTTTATTTTAATCATGATTTACCTAGCTTACCAAACTTACACAAATGAATTAACGAAATAATAGGTGAGACTGTGGAAGGACTCTGGACAAATGAGTTACCCAATGTAGGCTTTTTCATTAAGGGTTGTCTGTCTTAAATACAACACCTGCTGGAACATCAAGAGCCCTAGAGGTAAAGCACTGATGTAAGTTCGTCAAATAAAAAAAGCATGTACAATTGTAAGCGTAAATTTGCTTTTACATTCAACAGCAAATACATTTCATGCTTAATGTCCAAAATGGTATTATACAATAGCAAAAAAGAAAAGATGTTACAGCTTGCAGGATTTTTTAAACGATTCAATTTTTTTCAATATTTATTTATTTATATATATATTTAAATTTCTTTATACCTTTGTATTCTCAAAATCACTAACTAACCTGGACATATTTGACGCCTTATAGTTTCATGTTTCTTCATTATCGATTTTAATTACACACGTGGCTGGTCAAGGTAGCTAAACGAGAGGATCTTAATATTCTCTGGTTGACGTTCAACTGTTTAATTTAATTTGCCAGTTTTCAGTTTTCACTTTGCTTTTGGCATTGTGATTAGAATATGGAAAGAACACCTACAAACAAACCAGAGATGATAAAGGATTTGGTCTATATTTTTGCGGAATGGTTACTTAAACTTATAGTTTAGACCCTTCTCTTTATCTATTATTTTATAAAACTCATTTTGCTTCAATCCTTAAAGACACTATGTGTCATATGCAATGAAATTTGATAAAAAAGTAAACAACATTTCCCAAACCAAATTTATTTGGATACCCTCAGAATTGACAGCAACACATCACCAACAAAGCAGTTCTTGAAATTCGAAGAAGTCGAGAAGATCAGCTATGAAGTAAGAAGGAAGAGATAGAACTGGATTGGCCATGTATTGAGGAAAGGACAGACAGGCGACGGCGCTGTTGCCCTTAAGTGGACTCCTGAGGTTAGAAGGATAAGAGACCGCACTAAAACAACTTGACGGCAGATGGTTGAAGCACAACCGAACGGTGCATGCTGGAACACCTGGAAAGTGGCACGTTGTGTAGCCTTAGACCGACCGACATGGAGGAATGACGTCAAAGCCTTGTGTGCCTCATGACACTGAGAAAATTAAGGTTAAGGTAAAGTACCTTTAGAATTGATACCATTCTTTGTTCGAACATACCTGCTTTGAAACAATAGTAAATATCTGGGTCTGTTATGTTGCAGTCTGTATCCAAACCTGCAGGCAAGTGTTTGTTAGCTGTCATGTTTAAGTAGGCTAAAAATAGAAATATATTTTTTTAGAAAAGATAATAATGATAATTTCGGTCAAGATATGAGGTGAAAAGAAAATATGGAAACTTAAATATTGCAAGCCTAGGCTTATCAAGGCCCTCAAAAAGTTTTATGGCCGTCATCACAGTATTGTTGACAAGTTTGATGTCTCTGTGTCCAAGATTGCCCTGGATATATTTGACGTCTCATAGTTCCATGTTACTTTCACACAATTTTGATTACACACGTGGCGGGTGTAGCTAGCTGAACAGGAGGTGCTTACCCTTCCGGAGCACCCGGCCTCACTTCCCTGGTGGAAGTTAGTTCACGTGTATAACCTAACTTGTCAGTTCCAAAGCTTTTACTTTGCTTCTGGATTGTGATTCGGATATGCATTAGTATGTTTGTTTTTGACTAAATATAGACAGTAGTTTACAAATATATCATAAATTTGTACTAAAATATTTAGTTTATAAAATATAAATATGTAATATAAGATACTAATGCACACTACAAATCAATATACCGCATCCTATATATCACACCCATTCCCATATCTTCTCAACTCTCGGTATCATAAATGTATTTATGTAAATATATGATAAGAATTAAGCATGTTAAAATCCATATCACATGCTATATTCTACCTTTACCAATATCAGACCCCAGGATAAACCCCTCTGTCTGATGTTCAAGTATCGGGCTCATATGGCATGTGATATGGATTATAACATGCTTTATTCCCTATAGAATTTTTATGCGACAGATTCCACTTTTAGCATATTTGACATTTGTTCCACCCAGTTCGGGACTAATGAAAGATTTGTATCATGTCACGGGAAAATAAAACTCCTTCCACGTTAAGTCAGGATATAAGCCAAATCTGAAGCTTACCAACTTCAGTTTAAAGAGAGATCTAGTATGTCACTGTAGAATCCTCATCATTACTGGCATATTTCAAAGATAAAACTTCAAATAAATATATACCATAACGTACTATAAATGGGTTTATTTATTAATCCAAAGCTTATTAACTCCTCTGGTTTAGGAATATTTTATAAAGTTTTATGGCCGTCGTCACAGCATTGTTTATAAGTTTAATGTCTCTGTGTCCAGGATTGCCCTGGTAATATTTTACGCCCCATAGTTCCATGTTCCCTTCACACAATTTTGATTACACACGTGGCGGGTGTAGCTAGCTAATCAGGAGGTGCTTACCCTTCCGGAGCACCCGGCCTCACTTCCCTGGTGAAAGTTCACGTGGTTTTTATTTTGCTTCTGGATTGTGATTCGGACATGGATTAGTATGTTTGTTTCTATTATAATACTTTTTGATATGTTTAATATCATTATATAGGCATTACATACCTGTCAATGTTCCATCAGTGGATTTATTTCTTAGAGCTTCGGTCTCTTCCAAAGATGAACCATAAACATTAGATGCATCAATGTAGGCCGTGATTTGGTTAATCTGTTGACGAGGCTCTGAAATAAACCATATACATTATTACTGACCAAATGTCAATTTTGCAGCACTAGACGACTGTTTCGAATTAAAATTCCTCATCAGTAGTACTAAGAAAAATTGTGTCAATATTGTGGAAAGACGATGAAATCGGAAAGAGAGAAAAAAATGTATTTTACGATCAATGACAGTTAACATACTTCGTGATTGGCATGTTATCAGCTATCATCAGCAAGGTTTCAGCTACGATCAGACTGGTTTTAGCTATGATCGACATGATTTTAGGTATGACCAGACGGTTTCAGCTATGATCAGCATGGTACTATTTTAGTATATAATAGTTTCAGCTATGATCACAATAGTTTCAGCTATGATCAAAATAGTTTCAGCTATCATCATAATCAGTTTTCCATGCCTAAAAATGTTTAAAGTTTTTGTTAACACCTTACACATTATTCTATCATAACAGAATACTAGTAACTCTTAAAGAGACTGAATGTTCCTTATAATTGCCCTCGATAATTTCATTTCTTGCATATAGAACCAACGAAAATGTTTTTAATATTTCACACTCGCAACTTCTTGTGTAATTAAGGGACTGTTCAGTTATATATGCTTGTTCAAATTCAAGTTTGAAAACGATTACATTTCATATTATACCAGCACGTTACGGACGTTTCGAAACACAATTTCTTATCAGTAATGCTAGGACCAAAATCGTGAAACCAAAATTCTTCAAGGTGTTGAAAAAATACCAAAAGGACCAAAATAATTTAAGAAAATTAAGCTAAGGAAATACTTTACACACAGGAATATACCATAGTTTTTGAGGATTTTCATATTTTAACCAATAGCAAATTTAGACAATAGAATATTTCTGACAATACAATAATATTGCCTACTGAGTTTCTGATATTATCACGGATGCTTAATCCACCGGCAGAGATACCGACCCAGTTGTTTCAATCATTAATTAGTTTCCTCAAAAACTAAGGTATACTCCCTCATGCATAGTATTTGTTAGCTAAATATATTTTGGTTCTTGGGGTATTTTTTCAACATCTAAAAACAATTTTTGTTTCATAGTTTTGATCATGCGCTACTGATGCAAAATTGTATTCCGAAACGAAATCTAGTGTTGTAAAATTAAAACTTGGTATAATGTGTTCTGTATACACATGGAAAAAGCATGAATAAAGTAGTATTTTTCATTAAACTCACGAAATATTTGTCAAAACATAATACAAAATACACTGACCTAATAGGCAAAAAAGTTTTTCATTCAGGAAAAAGTGAACTTAATTCTGTACATTTTTGAACTTTTTAACAAACAACAAATATGACTATGTCAAAAGTATCCCTTCTGTATCTTCTTATTTAGAACAACTATAAACGTTATGTCATAATTGGAATATTCATGATGATCACACCTGGAGAAAAACCCGAACAACATTGACCTACCTGACCCTAAATGCCCTGATGTAACTTTGAATGAGGACCAATTGGTGTATAAACTTATGTGTATCAAATTTCCAAAATGTTCGCAAAATTTCTCTATGTAACTGAACAATAATATTTTTTAATTAAGAATATAATTTGGTTGGTCAGTGCATTTTAAATGCATTTTATTGATAGTTTAGTGGAAACATTTTCAATTAAAAGAAATAAATAAAAACCATGTGCACTCAATTTATGGAAACACAGTAATTATATATTATAACAGTGATAATTTTACAGCAATCGACTACATAATTTGACATTTGAAGTGCTTTATAGTTTATCTGTTTTAACCATACCTGGTAAACAATCATCTGTTTGAAGCATAGGACCAGGTGAACTTCTTGTAAAATTCATACAAAGCAATCTTCTAAACCGGCGGTCATCACGTGGTACCGAGAACGAAAAACACTCAACTCTGAAAAAAACAGGGTGACATTATATCTTTGTATAGACTCTGGAAAAAACCATTAATAAAAAAATTAAAAAATTAAAAATAAATAAAAATATATATTCGTGTTCATGACCTTCTCTACAATCTAGAAATTTAAGATAAAAACGAAATTTGAACCAAAAAAAAGAATAGTAGTAAACTGAATTGAAATATCGAAATAAAATCTATTATGGGCCTCTCTCGAGTGAATTGTTCTCCTATAGTGTTGTCTGGATAGTGCCCGAGCCGATAGGTGAGGTCACTAAACCTTTCGAGACAACACTATAGGAGAACTGTTCCCGAGTGAGAGGTTCATAATAGATTTAGTACATCGCATGCCTTTGTTGAAAAAATTTGCAAATTGAGTTTTAATTTTATTTAACATCAACTGTAATAAAAAATAATTAAATAAAATAAAAATAAATAAAACTACAATAAATTTCACCATCAATGCGTTTTATACATATAAAAAAATATTAGCGCTATGCGTTATCAAGGACAAATGATTTCTAATAAAATAGTATTCATGTAGTTATACAATAAATTAACATGTGATGTAATAAAGTGGGGTATTTCATATACATTTTCTTATTGCAATGTATTCAATAATTATTTATCAATGTTATTTATGTAGTTAGTTAAACAGAATGTACTTACCCTTCCAGAGCAACCGGTCTCAAGTCCCTCGTGGAAGATCACGTGTATTAATTTATTGTGCCAGTTTCAAAGTTTGTACTTTGTACTTTGCGTTTTTTTATTTTTAATATTTATTTTATTTTCATTTTTCATCGTGATTTGAGCATAAAAATGGAATTGTATGTTTATTTTTCATAAAAAAATTGTCTATTCGGATATAGGCCAACAACATTGACCTGTTGGTTTGACCTTTCATCAGGAATATTCATATAGGAGGGTTCACCCAATACATGGGTATTGTTAGGATTCTCAGTTAATACATATACACATTGCCCATGATAAGTGATCACATCATATAGATAACACACATATACTGCAATTGACTCGTCCATATTAAATATTTAAAGCAAAGTTCAAGCTGACACGTCAATGTTGTTTGCCACACTACATGAATAATTTAGATATTTATTATTGACGAGTGTATTTACGTATGGGTATCCACGTGCTTATTTCACCTACAGAATGCGAACACTAATCACATGTCTTGTGCATGTATTATAATTAATCGCGAATCCTAACGTTAACACTACCTATGTATTTGCCGGATTCTTCTATATGAATATTACTAATTAAAGGTCAAGCGGACAGGTCAATGTTCTTTGCCTATACCTTAATGACGTCGAATTAAAGTTGTTGACATTGACAACAACAGGTAGTTTTGGAAACTGTTCGAGTATGGTCCACAGAATTTAATATATGATTACGGGTAAAGGTGGAATATTTAAACCAATCAGAAAACTGGAATTGGGAAAAATTTTAATACATGTATTACAGAAATGTATCCTGTAAAACCTTGACCATCGCACAGATTAAAGAGTGTAAACATTAATTACCCAGCTTCATCTTCGCTAAGACAGCAATCCCCAGGAGCTGTAAAAAAAATATATGTATATGCAAACAACTTTGACTTTTACGCTTGACCTTTTATTAGGAATACTGATATAGAAGGATCCACCCAATACATGTGTAGTGTTAGTGTTTGCAGTTACTTATAATATATACACAAGCCTATACGTAAATGCACTCGTCGATAATAAATATTTGAATAAAAGGTCAAGCGGACAAGTCAGTGTATATAATTCTTTGATACTGTTTTTTAAATAAATTTTGCATAAAAGTTCTATAAATATAAATAATAAATATACATGGAGTATGTAGTTTTTGAAAACATCATTTCCTTCTTTAGTGTCAAAATCATCTTTTTCCCTAATATGAGAACAGTTTATTGGTATATATATATATGCATTTGTAATGTTTTTGTTAAAATTCTGTTTGCGATAAAATTATAATTACTAAAGAGACATCGTTCAGTTTTGTTTGAATTAATATATTGTCGACTTTCATTCTTTAATCAGCAAGCACCTGCTTCTTCTTCTTTTAGTGTGTTTGTTTCAAAGTCAATAGTTATAGTGAACCATGTTCCATGCAACGAAGCAAACTGTGTTACAAAAATAATAGAATAATTGCAAGCCTAGGCTTATCAAGGCCCCCAAAAAGTTTTATGGCCGTCATCACAGTATTGTTGAAAAGTTTGACGTCTCTGTGTCCAGGATTGCCCTGGATATATTTGACGTCCCATATTTCCATGTCCCTTTCACACAATTTTGATTACACACTTGGCGGGTGTAGCTAGCTAAACAGGAGGTGCTTACCCTTCCAGAGCACCCGGCCTCACTTCCCTGGTGGAAGTTCACCACTTGTCTAACCTAACTTGTCAGTTCCAAGGTGTTTACTTTGCTTCTGGATTGTGATTCGGGCATGGATTAGTATGTTTGTTTTTGATTGCATTCCTAGACTTATAAAGGCGCTCAAATTGTTTATGACTGTCAAATTGTTGTATGATGTCTCCATCTAAAACTACCATGATATATTTGATGCTGAATAGTTCCATGTTTCTTTCATTCTTTCATTCCCAATTTTGATGTAACGCGTGGTGGGTGTACCTAATTATATATAACTAATCAGGGAACACTTGCCCTTCTGGAACACCCCCTCACTTCCTTGGTAAAAAGTTGAAATTACTTTTTGGACATGAACTGGTGTTTTCGCATTTGATCGAATGGCCAAGGGTTTTTATGAATATCGAATAGCCAATGAAGGGCATCATAGAGTCTGACATTATAACGGAGCTAGTTTACATCCTTGTTCGGTCATTTTGAAAAAAAATCTTTTATGTCAGAGGACGGTACTATCAAACTTTATTATATGGTCATTGTTTTGCCCTATTTTGACCACCCCGGAACCCACATGAATAAATAAATCTTTAAAATATTTAAAATTTAAAAGATTTCGTTCATCAAATTTATCATCAATGCATTTATGCGTGTGGAACATTATTTCCGTGTACATATGGAATCGCAATGGCGACAGTTACCCGTGAAGACGGCCTTATTCTTGAAATAAAATGTTTTCAATTTTGTTCAGTACAAACGTTTATGAGTATAAGGGTATCGTTCAACAGTGTGTCACGTAAAAAAAAACGCAGCGTTTTTGAGGAGCTATTATTTCCATCGGATATGGAATCGCTTATGTTGACGTTTTCTCGTAAAACGTCGTTATTCCGGGAGTTTGCGATTAAAACGTTTTCCATTATTCCAAATGAACGTTAAGAGGTCTTGATAAAGTAGGACACTTTATATAAAATATAAGGAATGAACAGTTAAGATAAGAGCTGTGTCAAACAAGTATTTCCGTTGGATATGCAATCATACCTGTTCACATTTCCCGTAAAAATGACGTTATTCCGAGAATTTAAGCCGTTAAAGTTTTCGAAAACGTACCAAACAAACGTTAGGAAGCTTTGATCACGTGGTTCAGGGGCGAATCCCATTTAAGGCAAACCGAATAACGCGCGTATGAATAAACAAACAAACCTGAAGATTCTGGTGTTAGAACTATGTCGTGAGCTAAGAACTGTCCCCAAGCCATCAACATAACAGTGTTAGTCGTTGTTTGTGGGTCTGAATCATTGGCAGCTAGAAATGTGTTACTGATTATTCTCGGACTTGTTAGAAGACTTCCATCGACCTTACTCTCATTACGTGGCTCTCTTATACCTGAAATAAAATAAAGAAAAAATATTAAGCTGCAATATTTATGTAAAATATTTCTTTCTGAAATGCTGGCGATTAGTTGATAATCATAATATTTGTTTATGACTTGGTTTACACGTTAAGAAAGTGCATGAAATGATTTGTGTTTAAATCTCACAAGATCTCGCAACTTTTACAAATCAAGAATTGTGCCCCCCCCCCTCATTTGGACAGTCACCAGATGGAATGACAGAATGCAAACTTCTTGCACACCAGATAGAAAATTCCATAAAAAGAGAGATTAAAGGTATCTCCATCTGGTACCCCCTGTGCAAGATAGCCTACACGACGTTTTTCCCTCAAAATTTTATCAACAAAATCAGAGGTGTATCGAAGGTTGAAATTGATTTTAAATTGAAAAATTGTACTTTTTGATGCAAGATATAGAATCAATCACTACTCGAGTGCCAGATAAAGAAATATCAACCCTCGTTCTAATATATTTGGTCCAGAACAAGGCTTGCCGAGTTCTAGGCCAAATATATTAGAACGAGGGTTGAGATTTCCCTATCAGGCACCACAAGTTGTGGTAAATTCTATTACTCTCGTCGAGTCATAGTTGGGACCGATACTGGTGCCCATTCACAAATTATAAAATCTTATATAGTTATTCCACAAACATCAAGTTTTTATCAAGACGGCATTTAAAAATTAAATAACTAAATGTCATCCAATCTGTGTGTCTGTTCGACTATCGTGTCTGCTCTATGGACGAATTTTGATAAAACTTGACACAAATGCAAACCAACATCAGATGACGTTTATTCATTTCAAATTGAAATTGTCCGACGGTCCGTTTGTCCTTGTTGATGACAGGGAATTTGACCCCCAAAGAAATTTCTATCTTGAAAATCTTACCGTCATTATATTGCGGTTCCTGAAGGCGCAACTGAGATTGGAAAGTACTTCCCCACAAATAATTATCCAGGTTATTGCAGGTTCCGTCTTCCGATCGGTACCTCTTAGTGGTAGAACACGTCATTTGTGACTCGGAACAAAAATGACCGGGAACCGTCTCCGCAAATGCTTGCTTAAAATTTTCATGTTGATTTAACTCAAAAACACTTATATGGGTTCCACTATTACTAAAATAAATAAATAAATAAATAAATAAATAAATAAATAAATAAATAAATAAATAAATAAATGTTCAAAAAATGTATCTGATTGTTTGCTAAAAATGTTTTTTTCCCGCAATAATTGTTTGCAAACGTTATGGTAACCTGTAAAACTCCATAGTCAGTTTAAGATTGCAAATGCATTGAAGTTGTTATTGGACACCACGTGTACGCATGCTTCCCTATGGGATTGCCGTTAGAAGCTGTGCATCCATATGTGGGAGGTCGGGTTTGAATCCTAGCTGGGGCTGAGTGACCCTTAGAAGTGGCTGTTTTTTGCGTCATGAAATGAAAGTGACGGGTACTTCAGAAGATACCTTAAAACTCGAGCTTTGCTTTTTAATAAAATACCAAACACACTTACTCGACATTTATTGCCTTTTCTATTTCAATCAAGATTTCTTCTCGTTCTAAAGCATTTATTTCGAGAGCATAGCTGTCTTTCTTCTGTTTGTGCTGGTTGTTGAGTAGCTGCTGGCTTGCTGCCACCTCTGGTGATAAATAAGACACACCATTAATAATAATAATAAGAATAATAATAATAATAATAATAATAATAATCTTATGATAAATAAGTCACACCAATAATAATAACAACAACAACAACAACAACAATAATAATAATAATAATAATAATAATAATAATAATAATTAATAATAATAAAACTGATGATAAATAAGACATGTCATTAATAATAATAATAATAATAATAATAATAATTATAATAATCTGATGATAAATAAGACATGTCATTAATAATAATAATTATAATAATAATAATCTGTTGATAAATAAGACATGTCATTAATAATAATAATAATAATAATAATATTATTATAATAATCTGATGATAAATAAGACATGTCATTAATAATAATAATAATAATAATAATAGTAATAATAATAATAATCTGTTGATAAATAAGACATGTCATTAATAATAATAATAATAATAATAATAATTATAATAATCTGATGATAAATAAGACATGTCATTAATAATAATAATTATAATAATAATAATATAATAATAATCTGATGATAAATAAGTCACACCAATAATAATAATAATATAAATAATAATAATCTGATGATAAATAAGACATGTCATTAATAATAATAATAATAATAATAATAATAATCTGATGATAAATAAGCCATGTCATTAATAATAATGATAATAATAATAATAATAATAATCTGATGATAAATGACACACAAATAATAAAAATAATAATAATAATGTAATAATAATAATAATCTTATGATAAAAAAGACACCTATGATAATAATAACAACAATAATAGCAGAGACATAATATAAAACCATATATGTCTCTGATAATAGTAATAATATTCTCATCAAGATTAGATGCTGGAATACAACTTCTACATGATATTAATATACAGTACAGACCTGTCGAAAGTTTAACACTAAATCAACGAATTAGCACCGAATCTGCTGCTCTTATAGAAGTAATATCTCGACAGGTTTTCCACGGTTGTCAACTACCTATTGGCAGTTTTGTAGCGAATTGTTATCCTCGACAGTCGAGCTTCAGCAGAGTGTTAAACTTTTGACTGGTCTGTACTGTACATGAAAGGATGTCACAATTAAGATCTTGATCCAGAGGACAGGACAAAACAGTAAAATGTAAGTGAATGTGTACACGTACACAGAGTAATAAATGAATGGAGTGTATAGCCGGGTAAAGTACACGGTGAATACTTTCCAACCTGCCTTAAAGACCACCTCTATATAAGGGCCAACTGCTTATAAAGGCCAGTAGAATTATATCCCAATTGTTCTTTATTCATACTATTTGAACCTGTATATAAAGGCCACTTGCCCATAAAAACTTCTTATTGGTTTCCTTGGGTGGTCTTTATATCGGACAGGTTTGACTGTATGTGCATGTTGTAGAGTAGCGATAGGTGACCATTCGACCACCGGGAGTCCTCTACCACAGAGACTCGATACACACTTACCAGCACATTGATTGAATTGGGTTTTACGTCCAGTCAAGAATATTTCACTTATATCGAGACGCCACTGGCTATAGGTAAAGTATAAAAAAATGTACCTTTGTAGTGCGCTTATGACAATATACAGGGGTGTATTTAATTATAAAGTGCCTCGCTTATCGTGACAAGGTCCCACTCCACTTACCATCAGACCTGTTGGCTTTTAGGATTTCATAGAGAGCAACTCTGTCCTTAGCTATCCTTCTAGCAGCTTTTATCAATGAGACATAATCCTCTTTAGAAGTGCTTCCATCATAGATCACTCGTTTACTGAGGTGAAGTTGATCTTTGAGGAAATCTCTCAGCTCCTCTAAGACAGATAACTCGTGATCAGCGGATACGTTTATAACGATAAATACGGTAAAACACACTATCCCAGCTAACAGCTTCATCTAGAATAGAAAAAGTATATTTATTCCCCATATTTACAAATTATAATATGAATTAAAAGGTATTTCAGGTATTCGATGTTTATCTATATTCGGTTACTATGAATTCGGGAATGTATTTTGTTGTAAGCAAGTAAAATGAACTTAATTCGTTGTAAGCAACTGGGCAATTATTCGAAATGTTATTATGAATTCGCGACAATGTACCAGAATTTCGTTGTAAGCTTCTAGATCCACAATGCAAATCCATTTCAAATTATGAAATGTCCAATGTATTTCGTTTAAAGCAGCTTAGACACTTATTGAGTATAGTCGGTTACTATGAATTCAAAAATGTATTTCGTTGTAAGCAAATAGTTCCGCATTACAGACCCGTTCATATGAAATCTCTAATTTCTTTGTAGGTAATGAAATGTCTATGTATTTCGTTGTACGCAAACACGTATTGATATTAATTTAGCATCGGTTACTATGGAATATCCATTGCATTCAACTGTAACTAGATGAACTCTAGCCAAACATTTTTACCACAAATGAAATAAACAAATGAAAAATGATAACTATTTAATTATCTCGAAATCGCGTTTGTGATGCTAAAACTTCCATTTCTGTGGAAAAACTGAACAAGGCGTGCTAGTTATATAATCAATGGTTATATTAACGTATCGCATTTTTTGACAATCTTAATATTTTTAAATCCTGAAATAAATTTAAAACACTGACATGTACGACATGCAATTCCAATTGCTGGAGCAGGCAATAATTGACGTCCCGCTTATAGGCATAAGGGAGAAATGAATGACGTCAATGAATTAGCGATGGTAATTACACCTTTAAAATTACTTGCATTTGGACACAAACAAATGTAAATTCATGTAAAACGAGTGCTAATGTAATGATGGATGCATCATTACAAATAAGGCGCCCAAACGAATAAAAATCAAACCCTGTATTCAAAACACATATTAGGACTTGTACTTTTGTTGCTTTTTTCCATTTCCATGACAATGGCTGAAAACTTTAAATCTTTAAATAAGTTCTACACACAATAGAAAAACTGTTGAGAAATTTTAAACTTGTAATATTCTTTTCATTTTAAGATTTAATTTTATATAGAGAAGTAGTACATGAATCCAATTGGTTGAAATTCAAACAATAGGCAAAGTTGATTGACATCACCTATACCCAATATCACAAACCATTGTTTTGATGAGCTAATGATGTGTTGATTTTAAATTAATCCAAGCATTTACCCATATAATGTCATATTGATAACTAAATGCAGCTACTCTATCGAATTGAATAAGAAATCATGCCCCAGGGATAACTGACCATAAATGTTGCTTATAAAAAGAATTAGCTTGAGAGCTTTTAGACATGGATCAGTGATTACTTAAGTATCCTTGACAATGAAAATTAATGTTTATTGTTTTAATTCTTAAACAAAATGATAGCAACCAGCCCATGAAGAAAACTGTAGTTTGAGGGTGGGGATCTCAAAGTTAGTACCTAGACCTACCTGTCTCCACCCTCCTATTGGAATGCCCATATGGGTTTACTTTAGTATCAATCTATTCAACTTTTCATAAAGAATAAGAAAATATATATGTTAGGGGTGGGGATCTCAACTGATCAAAAGTTAGTACCCAGCCCTGCCTGTCCCTGCCCTCCTCTGGAAAACGCCATGGGCATTTCTTCAGTATCACTCTATTCAACTTTTAAAACAGAACCGGAAAATATATAGTTTCAGGGTGGGATATCAACCATTTAAAAGTTAGAACCAAGCCCCGCCCATGCCCACCCTCCATCAGAAATGCCCCTATGGGATTTTCTTTAGCATCACTCTATTCAACTTTTTATGTAGAACCAGAAAATATATAGTTTATGGGTGGGGATCTCAACCGTTTAAAAGTTAGCACACTGCCCCGCCCATCCCCTCCCCTCCCTGATACCCCCGGGAAAATCTACTAATACAGACTTGTGCATCTTGAGATACTGATCATGAATATATATGGTTTTATAGTACAAAATAAAGTATAAATGGCAAAATTGATCATTATTGTTTTTAAGACCCCGCCCTCCTGCCCCTCCCCTAATGACCCCATGGGCATTTTACCTCGGCCTCTGGGGGAGATGGGGATCAACCTTCATGTGAAGTTTGGTTAAGATTGGACCAACGGTCTTTGAGAAATTGGTTGGACAAGTTCATGGCCGGAAGAAGAAGAAGAGGAAGAATAATAATAATAATAATAATAAGAAACGGTGCAAAAACAATAAGTCGCCAAACTTTGTTTGGGCGCCTTAATAATATCTACTAGATGCATAGGTTAAAAAAAAAAGTGCTCGAGAAATCAAACACGTGTACATTTTTGTTTTCTACTATCAGTAAAATAAATAAATAAATAAATAAATAAACACTTACACGGTTTCTTCTATCATTAAAATAAATAAATAATTTTATTAATAAATCTCAAATAAATAAATAAATAAATAAATAAATAAATAAATAAATAAATAAATAAACTGAAAACAAAAAAAGACAATAATACTCACCGTAAGATGTAAAAAGTTCTTTAAGGAAATGTACTTTTAAAATTAATTACAAAATTATCACATCTACCCGTGTAAATTCACACCTGTACCGTAGACATTATTTTACTATAATGACCTATTAAGTTGAACCGTAAGTGGCACCTGTAACCCGAATTTATAAAACTATATTGTTAATGAACAAATCAAACCAACTGTGAAAAAAATATCAAAATTTTCCTTTAATTCGTGATAATTGTAATCACAACCTTGAGTATAAATATTCGATTGATTTAACACGATAAACTAACGTCAACAAAGTTTTGTTAAATGTATTTTTTCATCTATCATAAACAGGTTTTAAATATCTTCGGCTATTGTTACCGCCTTAGACTTTTTTTGTCCCTGGTCACGATTTTTGAAAAATATTTTTTCAACGATGACGTCAGGATTCACGCTTCAAGGTTCAATTGTCTAGACCATTATTACTATTATTATTCATTATTACTAAAAGTCCGTTTTTCAGAGACTAGCCCTATTTTCCAAAAAAAAAAAAAAAAAAAAAAAAAAAAAAAATTCTTGTGCCATCATTTTATTAGGAAGTGTCCTAATGTATAATATTAGTCTCTGCTTACACTCCTCATAATGTGTGCACACTTTGTAAAATGACCACTTCAAATGTCCAAAACTTACACCGCCTTTTTTATCCTCAAAAGTTGAGTTAAGTTGAGTAATGGTGTTTAACGTCCCAGTCAAGAATATTTCACTTATATCGAGACGTCGCCAGCTATAGGCGAAGGTGCAGAAATTTTGCCTGTGCGTTGTGCTGATGGCATTATACAGCAGGGTTCTTTAGCGTGCCAAGCCAACCTTGACACTTTTAAGTTCCCATCCGAAAGAACCGTGACTTTCATTTTGTAATACCGATGTGCTTGGCGAAAGAACAGTCTTGGGTCAGACTCGGCTGGGGATCGAACCCACGACCTCCGACTTACGGAGCGAGCACTCTACCAACTGAGCTATCGCAGTGGTATATTCCTCAAAAGGAATGATTGCTAGCCGGTAATGTAGTCTAGTCACGGTCATAAATAACAGCGTGATTTGTGTTGTTTTTTGGTCTTAATTTAAAATGTTCAAAATATGCATACAGGAAATTTATTTAAAAAGTGAATAGAAACATCATAAATAAATAAAATTTAAAATAAGTTAAAAAAAATTCAATCCACAATTTTAATAAATAAATAAATAATAAAATTTAAAATAAGTTAAAAAATATTCAATCCACACTTTTAATCAATAAACAAATAAATAAATAAATAAATAAATAAATAAATAAGATCGAAATGACCACATATACGAAACATTGATTAAATTGAGAAACAGTGTTTCATGGTCCAGTCAATATTCTTTCGTCTATTTGGACGGTCAGTTCCGGTATGAACAAGACCAGGGAAATGACAGTGGTTAGTTGGGTTCGAACATTTTCGGTGATCGGTAAGTAAGTGTTACGTTATACCACTTGATCAGGCTCCAAACATTTTTTTCGCTAAGTTGTATTATTATACTTGTCTGAAATTTTAATGATTTTAATTTTAAACTTTAATCGGTTAAATCATAAACACGTGTCATTGAATCGAGCACAAACACACAGGTCCATGTCCAAATCACAATCTAAACATACTGGTCCATGTCCGAATCACAATCCAAAAAGTCAAACACAAACATGCCAGTCCATGTCTAAACCAAAAAAAAAAAAAAAAAAAAAAAAAAAAAAAAAATCCAAGAGTAAAGCAAAACTTTAAAAACTGACAAATTAAGTGATATCGCCTTTGAAATCTAATAGATTATATCGTTTTAAAAATCAACAAAAACTCGGAAATTCATGAGTTGTAAAAATGGTATGAAATAAAAAGTGCAATATCACAATCTTTCCTTAGTCTGAGATCTTACCTTTCGTCCGGCTGATAGTGAAGCTGTCTACTTGTCCTTTCTTATTTCTTCAGAATTCTTACATATATATATATAGGCAAACAACATTGACCTGTCCGTTTGACCTTTCATTACGAATATTCACATAGAAGAGTCCACCCGATACATATGTAGCGTTAGGATTCACAGTTTATACATATACACATTGCCCATGATGAGTGTTCACATCATCTAGACGAAATATACACGCATGATCCCTATTACTTAAATTTACTCGTCCATAATGAATATTTAAATCAAAGGTCAAGCGGACAGGTCAATTATATATACTGGCAAGTTAGAAACCGTGGACCGTAAACACATAAGTATAGATAAATAAGTTTTATATATCACGATCGGGGTAAATGGTCACGATTTTCGATTTTTTAAATAGAATGTTTTACATTTTTTTAAATTCAAATAATGACTTTGACGTTTTAGATAGTTTTTCTACCCACGAAATAAATTGGAGTCATATATCTTGAAAATACTTAAAATAAACGAGGTCCTGTGTCACGGTGGGCTTGACACGCTAAGGAACCCTGCTGTATAATGCCATCAGCGCAACGCACAGGCAAAATTTCTGCACCTTCGCCTATAGCTGGCGACGTCTCGATATAAGTGAAATATTCTTGACTTGAACGTTAAACACCATTACTCAACTCTTGAAAATACAATTTTAAAAAATATAAGACCATGCCAAATTAATGTGTAGTTTGTCGGACCCGCTCGCCTGTAAAATTTAAATGATTAAAAGAAAAATTAAATTAAATTTCAAATCGTTCTCTGCCTGTCCAAAAAATATAGACCCAGTTGTTCGAAGCTTGATTAGCTTAATCAGTGATTGGCAGAAATTTAAAACATGAATAAAATTCAATATTTCGTAATCGAATCGACTGTTTTATAACAATTTACTTTAGTTTGGTGGAATTTTCCTTCATTTCCAACTTTTCAACATTAAGGTAATAATATATCTGAAAGTATGAGGCTTCGAACACCTGACCCCTGGTAAAATCCCACCTGGCCCATTCCGTCCATTTTCTGTCTTTGATGGAGAATATTTTAACATCAAAAGTCCGTTAAGGACGACGACAAACATTATGGATGCGTGTTTGGTGTTTTTGCAAAATCCACAGTTGTATTGTGATATATTAGGACCGGGGGGGGGGGGGGGCTGTTTTACGAAGCTAGCCTAAATGGGGTTCGCCGCTGTACCCGTGACCTTTACCTCCTAACGTTTGTGCGGAACGTTTCGGAAAACGTCAACGTCACATATTCCCGGAATGACGTCGTCGATTCCATATCCATAGGAAATAAGTATTTCGCACAAACGTTAGAGGGTATCATGTGGTACAGCGGCAAATCCCATTTTGTCTAAGTTATGTGCTAAGATGAATTGTATGACTAGACAAGGATAATGTCATGATCTTCTTTTTGTCCTAAGTTGAGGTTCATATATGTTGTCAGTACAAAAAATGGCCCCAGGTTTATTTTGAGCATTGTTTGTTTTTCTTTCCGATCGTCTGGTTCAAATTTTGTGCACCTAAAGAAAATTTTTTTGGAAAAAAATACATTTGATTTTAAATCTCTCGCTCGCCTCTATATTTTTCCAGAAATAAATCCGACGAACTAAAATTTTATTTGTTGTGGCCTAAAACATGTTTGATCTTTTGGTGTTATAACAGACAATTATCTAAAATTAGTAAAGACAAAACTTAATAATCCAACACAAACGCACTGGGCCATGTCAAAATCACAATCCCTAGAGTAAAACACAAACATATTACTCCATGGCCAAATATACTGGTCTATGTTCAAATCACCAATTCAAATTAATCACACCAGTTCATGTCTAAATCACAATCTAAAATCAAACATAACACATACCGGACCATGTACAATCACAATGTTAAAAGTCAAACACAAGCATACAGGTCCATGTTCAAATTACAATCTCAAAAGACAACTGAAACACACCGGTTCAGATCACAATCACACAAAAAAAAAAGAAAAAAAAAAGAACATGTTCAAGTCACAGTCCAAAAAGCAAAACTTTGATGACTGGGTAATCAATCACAAACACGCCGGTCCATGTTCAAGCCACAAATTCAAAAGACAAACTCAAACATACCGGTCCATTTTCAGATCACAATCCCATAAGACAACCACAAACATACCGGTTCATGTTCAAGTCACAATCCAAAAGTCAAACACAAACATACCGGTTCATGTTCAAGTCACAATCCAAAAGTCAAACACAAACATACCGGTTCATATCCAAACCACAATCCCATATCAAACTTAAGCACACCGATCCATGTTCAAATCACAATGTTAAAAAAAGTCAAACACAAACATACCGGTCCATGTTCAGATCACGATGTTAAAAGTCAAACTGTCTAACATATCGGTCCATGTTCAAATCAAGTCAAACTGTCTAACATAACGATCTATGTTCAGATCACAATCCCACAGACATACCGGTCCATTTTCAAGTTACAATTTCAAAAGTCAAACACAAACATATCGGTCCATTTTCAAGTCACAGTAAAAACTTGAAAATTAAACATGTGAACTTAAAGCAGCGAAGGCGATAAGCAACTCCTGTCTAGCTAGCTACATCTGCCTTGTGTTAAATCAAAATGCGGAATTAAAGGAGAAAAAGAAACATGTTAGAATATAATCCCAGATAATGTTGGATACAGGGACATCATACTTATAATAATAATTTCCCGGGTAAAATTTTCACATCGTATTGAAGAAAATTTAATGAATGGTGAAATGGTGTTGAATGCACTAGGCTTATTATTTCTTTTATTTACCTACACAGTCTGTTCTAGATTGTTGAGGAAACCAAAGAACTTGTGGGGAATACAATTTATACTGACGTTCTGGTTTAAATCTGTGTCAGTTTCCTGACATGATTGACAGATCAACAGAAATGTCCATTTTACCCTCTCAACATGTGATTTGAACATTTTTGTTGAGAGACGCTGTGGCGGTTTAGTCCACTCAACCATGGAACCGCTGCGGTATCTTAGTTGATAGAGTGCTCGCTCCGTAAGAGGAAGGTCGTGGTTTCGAACCCCCACCGGGTCTGACCCAAGACTGGAAAGTGGGTAATGACTGTTCTTTCTCCAAGCAATAGGTCTAACTAATTATTTCGGATTGGAACTTAAAATAAACGAGATCCCGTGTCACGGTAGGCGTGGCACTATAAAGGGACAGCGCAATGAACAGGAAAAACTTCTGTACCTTCGCCTATAGCAGGCGACGTATCGATATAAGTGAAAAATTATCGACTGTGGACGTTAAACAACATTACTCAACTTAACTCATAGATGCCCAAATGAGAGAAATTTGTCCCTCATCACGTAGGTGGATATATATAACTATAAGGTCAATTATTGAACAAGATAGGATCAAGTAATTTGATATGCTAGCTGACCTGGTTTTGATCTAGCATCAGTGACGATCTGATAATTTTAAGAAATATAGTACATACCTGTCAAAAGTTTATTAACCCCTTCCCGTTTCTCCTACCGGTACAATTGCACCAGTAAGCATATTTACAGCCTATGCGTCATGGAAAAATCTGCGATAACTTGGATATTTTTAAGCGATTTTCTGCGGAATGTCTCATTTGAACTGGCATAACTTGCAGAGAAAAAACAAATCCCCCCCCCCCCAAAAAAAAATAATTAAAAAACATATTAAATTGAAATAAGCATTTATTTAGAACGGGAAAGGGTTAAGCTAACGAATTCTCCAGATATGGCAGAGTTTGTCTCGTAGATGGCCCAGAGTTCACAATCATTCCTTAACTAGATTTTCCTTTCATAAAATCTGGTTTTTAAAACATAATAGTTTAGTTCATTGTAAAAATATTAGATTTAAGATGTCAATTTGTAGATCGCTTCTAGCTTATATTTAGTGTTGACAAAATGTTTATTCATTATTCCAAAAGAGATTGTCAAAATTTGCTTAAATCAAGTTCAATAAAATGTTAGTTAAGAGTTTATTGTGCAACTTATTTATTTATAATTTAAACCAGGTCCCAATTCGAAGTTTGATAAATTTAATCATATAAAACATGATTAAAATCAAAATATCATTATCAAATCGATAGTTTTATAATAATGTGCTTAAGTTGGATGGAAATTTTTTATTCATTTTCGAAATTTCAATATTAAGTTCACAAAACATCTGAAATAATGAAAAATTCAAATTTTCACTAATTAATTGATTAAACTAATCAGGTTTCGAACAACTGACCCAGAACCCAGTTGTTCGAAGCTTGAGTAGTTGAAATTTGATTTTTGCATAATTTCTGACAACGTTGTAGAATTAAAAGCTGAAAATCTGAAAAATTGCTAGAAATTCATCAAATTAAGGCACATTGTTACAACAATATTGATTTAATAACGATATTTTGATTTCTGTTGGTTTTTTAATTTTCTGTTAATCACTGATTAAGCTAATCCAGCTTCGAACAACTGAGCCAAGGTATCTATCTGTCGGAAGAACCACTGCGGTAGCTCAGTTGGTAGAGTGCTCGCTCCGTAAGTGGGAGGTCGTGGGTTCGAACCCCGGCCGAGTCTGACCCAAGACTTGAAAGTGGGTAGTGACTATTCTTTCGCCAAGCAGTCGGCATTACGAAATGAAAGTCACGGTTCTTTCGGATGGGAACTTAAAATAAACGAGGTCCCGTGTCACTATGGGTTTGGCACGCTAAAGAACCCTGCTGTATAATGCCATCAGCGCAACGCACAGGCAAAATTTCTGCACCTTCGCCTATAAGTGAAATATTCTTGACTGGTATGTTAAACACCATTACTCAGCTCAACTCAACTCTCGGAAGCTCGCATCTCACCCACTCGGGAGCCAAGCTTCGACGAGCTTCGACGAGCTTCGACGACCTTCGACGACCTTCGACGACCTTCGACTCCTTTTCGTTGGCTCAGTGTTAAATTTTTGACAGGTCTGTAATGTAGCATGACGTCATTTTGATCGAGATATTTTAGTAATTATTATTTATCTATTTATTTTACTATACGTTATAATTTCACAAATTTTAGCACAAAATGATTTTTTTTCTTTTTAAAGTTAACACAAAATGATTTTTATCTTTTTAAAGTTATCATAAAATGATTTTTATCTTTTTAAAGTTATCACAAAATGATTTTTTTAAAGTTATCACAAAATGGTTTTTATCTTTTTAAAATTATCACAAAATGATTTTTTTCTTTTCAAAGTAAGCTCAAAATGATTTTTAAAAAAGTTTTTATATCGTAAAACCACTGAAGCATGTTTCATTAGTGTTTGGTATGATTCGCTTTATTGAGCGTACCTTTCTTTGACAAAATAAGCGAACTGATTTTATAAATTTCCTCTTTGGTAAGATATAAAATAATAATAATAATAATAATAATAATAATAAATAATAATAAGTTATTTTATTATAGTTTCACACATTAATACACATCTAATATGTACATACATAAATATGGAAAAGTTTTCTCACTGAAAGTATTAATGCCCAGCCATTATTGACTTATGAGACACTTTCATTATTTAATACATATTAAAACAATTAATTGTGCTATAGTTAAAAATAGAATTAAATGTACAGTACATTTAAAAAAGGTATACAATAAATAAGTAAAAATAACACATGTCATCGAACTTCTGGGTGAGCATAAATAAATAAAGTTTCTAAGTTTTAAGCTCTAGTCAAGATTCTTTCACTTATACCGTAAAGGCCAGCTGACGGATGGACGAGGATCTGCCTGAGTGGGGTTCTAACCTATACGGTGTTTGAAATCAAAGATAATTTGTCAAAGGCATCTTTCGTTCCCTGGGTACAACAATTTATTAATACTTCTGACCTTCCACCCCCATATAGTTGATATTAAGGAAAGACTTCCATTTGTATACATTGTAGTTAGTTTAATAGTTTGGTAAAAAAATTAATATTCTAAAAACTCAAAACGTTTTTTTAGAAATTTGGTATTTAAGGTATATAGTTAAAATTTCAAATATCCAAATTTTTAATACTTTTTTAGTATTTTATATTGTTGTATGCACGTGCACTGACTTTGATATTTAAGAGTTTTAGTTAAAAATTAAAATATTCAAAGTTGTAATAGTTTTTAGGATGTTAAATTGTAAAGCATTGCACGGAGCTTCAGAGTACAGTCAAACCTGTATATAAAGGCCACCCAAAGGGCCTTGATACACAGGTTCAAATAATATGGATAAGGAACAATTTGGATACAATTCTACTGATCTTTATAACCAGGTGGACCTTATATATAGGTGGTCTTTAAGGCAGGTTGTACTGTAGTTATTACTTATACTCGAGCGTTTCTTCATTGTACCAACTTTAGAGAAGTTCTGAAAACCATTTCCATGGAGATCCAAATACTTCATAATTATTATCCACCCATATTTTCTTCGTTTTCATCATTCATAGATACATGTATCAAAGCCTATTATAAGATTAATTAAAACCCCAAATCAATCAATAAAATCAGTCAGCGGATAATCTGCAGGTAAATCCGTCATCTAAAACGTCCGACAGATTTCTAACAAAAGATTGAACAAATCAAGTGAAAATTACATACAATATTTCCATTACGTAAGATCAATATATTAGTTTTTATTGAGTTTTCTAGGATGCGTTCGACAGGTAACTATCGGTATCATGATATACTCTAATATGGCATTAGTATTACTGCAAGATTGGTCGAATGAATGGTGGTTTCACGTCGCAGTCAAGCATATTCCACTTACATGGAGGTGGATTGGCAATAATTTTGACCATTGCCGCAATACGCTCAGGGAAATACTACTACTGTGACATCGGTTTTGAGGTCAACGTAACTTTCATTTCTAAGTAATGAGTGTTTTGTAAAAGAACGGTAACTACCTTTAGATCATGCCAGGGTTCAAACTCCGAACTCCCACATAGGATTATTCTACAAATAAGCTACCGTGGTGGATAATAGCTGTAAGGTAAATTATTCATAATTATCTTTGACATTTTATTGAATCTTAAATCACTAGTACAATACAGTGCAGTTTACCTTAAGCAAACGAAAATGTATCGAAGTTTGACTGTTGAATAACCGAGATATGTATGGCTAGTGACCGAAAATGCTGTTGAAATATAACTAACGAGCCTGAATAGACTGTCGAGTCGGGGTTAATTTGTTAACTTAATGTTAAACTTTTGACAGGCCTGTACTGTAGATGTTGTCATATTATATTTATTTTAATTTTCTTAATGAAATATTCGAACAACTGCGGTAGCTCAGTTGGTAGAGTGCTCGCTCCGTAAGTTCGAACCCCGGCCGGGTCTGACCCAAGACTTGAAAGTGGGTAGTGACTGTTCTTTCGCCAAGCACTCGGCATTACGAAATGAAAGACACGGTTCTTTCGGATGGGAACTTAAAACAAACGAGGTCCCGTGTCACGGTGGGCTTGGCACGCTAAAGAACCATGCGCCTATACGTCTCGATATAAGTGAAATATTCTTGACTGGGACGTTAAACACCATTACTCACTTACTCACTTAATGAAATATTCAAAAATTTATAATATGACAACTTTTGAATATTTAATTCAGAAAATTTATATGACAATGTCTAAAACAGTAACTCAAACTTGGCTACGTTAGACTACTAAGGTACGAGCTGTATCGTTCTGAACGCATCCCATGGTTTCTTCTGATATTGATTAAAAACTATATATAAGGTAGAAAAGATGGATTCCAACGTATGTGTTTTGGTTGTTACATTTATAAACTCCGTGGTAAGTTGTAGGGATACAGGTGACTATACCATTGCTCACATATTTATATACATATAAATTACATATTATACCAGTTTTAATTTCTCAGCTCTAGACGGCCGTTTCGGAATACAATTCTTCATCAGTAGTGCTTGGACCAAAATTATGAAACCAAACTTATTTTGAAGATGTTGAAAAGCTACCCAAAGGAAAATATATTTTACCAAATTCAGCCAAGGAAATACTTTGCATGAGGGAGTATACCTTAGTTTTTGAGAAATTTCAAATTTTAACTTGCAGGAATTTTGACAATTATAGTATATTTCTGACAATAATACGAAATTATTGCCTACTGAGTTTGTGATATCCTCGGGGCACCAGCCACCAGCAAAAAAATGTTCAAGTATACAAAGCACCGTATTTAGAATTAATACCAAACAATGTAAAAAAAAAAACTTCTTTTCAAATAACCTTTGTTTACAGAATTATAAATATTAATGTTTTAATGTTATTAATGTATTAATGTTTACCAAATACACATAACTTGACAACTCCGGTTTGGTAGGCCGAAATCATAGACAATAATTTTACCGAAATAGCTTATCGTATCCAGTTCCATTTAGCCGACTACTATAAAAGTATTAAAGCAACCGTGTTTATCAACAGCATAGTTATTTGAAACCAAAAAAAATTATGTACCAGAATCATAGCGAATAATGTTTACCAAATAGCTTATAACCTTTGGTTTGATTAGGTTGGCTACTAAAATGTTCAAAGCATTAATTTACTCGGTACACTCTAGGTTCGAATCCCGCTCGGGACACATTCTAGTGCGAGAAAAATTGTAAGTTTGCTTACCAGAGCTCGGTGGTTTTCTCCGGCCATTCCGGTTTCATCCACCATCTCTGAACCGACCAATTCGATATAAGTTGAAGAATTTTGACTGGGGCATTTATAAAACACAATTACTCAACTCCATTTATAACTACATGGTCGTATTTAAACGAGCATAGCAAATTCCGTTTCTATCATCGTTTTAAATTGACCAATCTTAATTTATTATTAACCCCCAGGCCCGCAAACGATATTTAGGGAGTATATAGGAAGCACCCAGTCGTCGGCCTGTCCGTCCGTCTGTCCTTCCGTCTGTCCCAATATCATGTCTGGTCCAGATCTTCCATGTCTATAGATGGATTTTGATCAAACGAATACCAACATGAGGCGATATGTCGCATAGCAAATTTAGTGTCCGTCTCTCCGTATACGTCTGACCGTTGGGTATGAGTGAGGGATATTTGTCTCTCAAGAGATTTATCGAGTTCCTCTAATAATAGATAAAATAAAATATGTATATATCTTTGCTTTTTCAGATGACCTTGAACAATAGTTCTAGTGTCCCCAGTAAGGACATTATCAACCAATCACCAACTGGCATAGAAAGTTACGTCATAGGACCACTTAAGATTTGGCACATTTGTGGCCTGTCCGTCTGTCTCATCATGATTATAGGTAAGATTTTGAACCAGTCGTATCTGACGTATACCTTCCTCCACTGTAATTAGGAAACTCATTTATATTGTCTCCGAGTAACTTGATGACATAAGGATATTGCAAGCCAAGGCTTACCAAGGCCCTCAAAAAGTTTCATGGCCGCCATCACAATATTGTTGATAAGTATGATGTCTTTGTATCGAAAATTAACCTTGATACAGTCCAACCTGCCTAAAGGCCACCTCTATATAAGGACCACCTGCTTATAAAGGCCAGTATAATTGTATTCCAATTGTTCTTTATTCATATTATTTGAGCCTGTACATAAAGGCCACTTTTACTGGTTCCCTCGGGTAACCTTTATAGACAGATTTAACTGTGTATATGACGTCTCACAATATTATTGATAGGTATCCAAAATATAATTGACATCCCATAGTTCCGTGTTCCTTTCATTCTCAATTTTGATTTCACACGCTGTGGGTGAAGTTACCTAAACAGGATGTGCTTACCCCTCCGGAGCACCCGGCCTCACTTACTTTGGAAGAAGTTCACGTGTTTCACTTATGCCAGTACATTTTCGAAATTACACCATTAAGTTCACAAAATATCTGAAGTGATGGAAAAATTCCAATTTTGATTAATTAATTGATAAAACTAATCAAGCTTTGAACAACTGACCCCAGAACCCAGTTGTTCGAAGCTTGATTAGTTGAAATTTGATTTTTGCATAATTTCTGACACGTTGTAAAATTAAAGCTGAAAATTTGAAGAAAAAAAGAATTTCATCAAATTAAAGCACATTGTTACAACAATATTGATTTAATAATGATATTTTGATTTCTGTTGGTATTTTAAATTTCTGTTAATCACTGATTAAGCTAATCCAGCCTTCGAACAACTGAGCCCAGGTATCTATCTGTCGGAAGAACCACTGCGGTAGCTCAGTTGGTAGAGTGCTTGCTTCGTAAGTGGGAGGTCGTGGGTTCGAACCCCGGCCGAGTCTGACCCAAGACTTGAAAGTGGGTAGTGACTATTCTTTCGCCAAGCAGTCGGCATTACGAAATGAAAGTCACGGTTCTTTCGGATGGGAACTTAAAATAAACGAGGTCCCGTGTCACTATGGGTTTGGCACGCTAAAGAACCCTGCTGTATAATGCCATCAGCGCAACGCACAGGCAAAATTTCTGCACCTTCGCCTATAAGTGAAATATTCTTGACTGGTATGTTAAACACCATTACTCAGCTCAACTCAACTCTCGGAAGCTCGCATCTCACCCACTCGGGAGCCAAGCTTCGACGAGCTTCGACGAGCTTCGACGACCTTCGACGACCTTCGACGACCTTCGACTCCTTTTCGTTGGCTCAGTGTTAAATTTTTGACAGGTCTGTAATGTAGCATGACGTCATTTTGATCGAGATATTTTTAGTAATTATTATTTATCTATTTATTTTACTATACGTTATAATTTCACAAATTTTAGCACAAAATGATTTTTTTTCTTTTTAAAGTTAACACAAAATGATTTTTATCTTTTTAAAGTTATCATAAAATGATTTTTATCTTTTTAAAGTTATCACAAAATGATTTTTTTAAAGTTATCACAAAATGTTTTTACTTTGTTTTGGGATTGTAATTTGTGACATTCATTGATATGTTTATTTTGATTTAGATTGATGTAGGAGACTGCATGTTTTGGAGCTTTATTAAACGTTTCTTACGTCAACATGGCGTTATTTGTGTAAAAGGCATTCCCAAATTTAACGTTAGGGGATAACACTTCCTAAACGGCTGAATTCTTTATTTCTGCGGTCCCGAATAGTCTTAAACCCCACTATTCCAGAACTGATCCTATCGATATAAGAATAAACAACTTGACTGGGGCGTAAAACAACGTTAAATACCACTAAATTTTATTCATAATTACTTAAACGAAGTTTTTTAGATAATGAAGCCACATTTTATCAATTTTTTCTAGTGGCATCATTTTATAAGAGGTTTTAGTAATAACTAAATGGTTTGACCACTAAACATTTAAATTTTTAAATTTTAAGGGTTTTCTCATACGACCCCATGTCTTTCACGACCCTTAAGTCTAGACTCTCATGTCATTATTTGGTTGGCAAATGCTGCAGTTGATGTTCATTTTTTCAAGTTGAATTGGGTTATATCCAATTTAACTGCCTAATTGTTTTCGTCATTATTATTATTTGAAAAATTGCAAAACTAACAAAATTTCCACCATATTTTCGCGGTTTAGTTACACAATTTTCATTATACTTTATTATATAAGTGATAGTCGTCTGCTGTTGTGTTGACGTCAGAATACCAAGGCCCCGAAATGAAATAGAGAAAACCTATAAACGGAGGAAATTACACAGAAAATACGGGGAGGATTTCTTCAGCATAACGGGTCAGTATACCCTCTCTCTCTCTCTCTCTCTCTCTCTCTCTCAGATTGTCGATTGTCGCCTGTTGTATTGACGTCAGAATACCCAGGCCTCAAAATGAAATAGAGACAACCTGTAAACGGAGGAAATTGTACATCTCTCTCTCTCTCTCTCTGATATTGCTACAAGCATATTGCATATTACCATCCCACTTTTGGTTGGCGTTTACGTAAGCACACATAGGACACAACTCTAACCACCTGGTATGAACGACAAAGACCCAATATTTGCGCTTGTGGCTATCTACGGAATGAAACTTGGTTGGTAATACGATTCATTTGAGCAAATCACTTTCATCGAATTTAGTCAGATTAAGCAATAATGGATTCTTTCTGTACGTGTATCACACATTTTTCCGCAACATTTGTCTTTTACCATTCCTGTTATATTGACGAAACTTTACAGGAATGATCAATGGATAGTGCAGTAGTGTAAATCGGTTTTCAGTTCCGGTTTAATGATTTTTCTAAGAGTTATAGCCCTTTTTATATTTTAATTAATACCTCTTGGCGGGACATATTGCTTTCACTGAAAGCTCTTGTATTTGTCGATATTAGAACAAATACATAATAAAAATAAAAGAATACTAAGAGAAATAATAAACCCCATAACTTGTAGTCTTGATATTAGAAACAACATGTGAACTGAGAAATATATCCTTTGGATGTTACACATTGATTTCTCTTATATTAATTTATCTATCTTTAGTCGACATTTACCTAAAACGTGTTTTTTTATTATTAATTTTCATGTTTGTTTGTTTTGTTTAAAATTTTGTATTGCCTTAACCAATAATGTAAATTGTGTTTGAGCAATAAATATGATTATTATTTTTTTATTTTACTTATTTTTGATTTTTTTTTTACTTTTAATGACATGTAGGGACCAGTCTAGAACCCATTGCAAAACCAGGCCCACATCAACCGGTACATACAGATAGACGGTTGAAAGTTAAACAGAATAATCTGGGACAGGTATATGACTTCAAAAACGTTACAACTGAAGAAGATATGACAGCTGGCGGTGAAGGAAAATTCAGCCTCTATACTGGAAAAAGTATTGGTACAAAACTGGGTAAAATACGACCGGTACAATCTGGAGTCATGAAATCTATTGCATCATTACATCCCAAGACTGTCACAAAAGATGTCAAATTGTGACATATGGGGCTAGACGTCAAAAAGACATTCTGGGTTTTTCTAAGGTGAAATACATGCGTTTTCTGAAGAAACGTAGTTCGAATCAACAAATGAAACCATACAATGACTTTATAAAAATTGCTTGCATGCTCTGAAAAAATATATGTAGAGACAACTAGAGAGACGATGTTTCAAACCTAATTTTATCAGGGTATGTCACCCTTCAAAGAAATTTCTCGCATAGCGATTGGTTAACTTGCCGGGGTACATGGAACTATGTTCGTACATGAACGCACGCGACGTTTAGCGGTAAAAGGGAAGTAACTCGTACATCGCTGACGTCTAGTTACAGTAAACAAACATGGCGACAATGAACGCAAGTCACTGACACAAAATACGAAATGGTTGTTAAAAAGATCCAACTGGCTATGCTTTGAAGGGTAACAAAAACGTTATACAGGGCTTTGACGGGGTACATCGGGCCATGTAACCTGCCAAAGCCCTGTATAACTTATAATATCATTATTTTTGGTTGCCAAGCCATGTTGGTATCAAAGGCAACACAAAAGCCGATTCAGCTGCTGAAGCGCCATTATCGTAAAATATAACAACTTGTTTAATTTCTCGTATAGAACATGATGAAGTTTTGTATATTGTATATTGCTGCGCATGGAGACGGGTTGATATAAGTTTCGGGCTTGTTCCCGAATCTTATTTACATGTTTCAGTTGAATATGTTTATTTGTACAGTCAAACCTGTCTATAAAGGCCACCAAAAGGAACCAGTAATAGTGGCCACCTGCCCATAAAGGCCACCCAAGGGAACCTGTATATAAAGTCCACCCATGCATAAAGGCCACAAAGGGAACCGGTAAAAGTTGCCTTTATGGATGGGTGGACTTATATATACAGGTTCAAATAATATGAATAATATGAATAAAATACAATTGGGATACAATTTTCCTGGCATCTATAAGCAGGCGACCCTTATATGTTAGAGGTGGCCTTTAAGGCAGGTTGGACTGTATATGTATTTATTTATATTGAATAAATATTGTTTAAACTAAACTATTGCTGCATAACACATGTGACAAAGAATCAATACAATACTTACTTGGAAATCTAAAAATATTATCAAAAGGTTGAATATGATTAAAGATAGAAGAACCAAAATGTATTTCAAATCCAATACAACCAAGACGAGCTAAGACAAATTTTTCATTTAGATATAATATATCATTGATATAATTTTGTTTTTTCTCAAATAGTATAGGTCATAACGAAAAATGGATCGTTTTTTTGCTGAAGTAACGTTGAATTTTTTGTGTTGTCTTGATACAAGAATTTGTTTTAAACCAAGTGAAGCACAGAAAATACAACACTAATGTAATATATCATTGATAAAATTTTATATTTGCTCTAAGAGTATATGTCACAAAGAAAAATGGATTGTTTTAGCTAAAGTAACGTTAATTTCCTTGTGCCGTCTTGCTACCAGAATTTCTTTTAACACCAAGAAAGGACAGAAAATACAACAATTATTTACTATATCATTGATAAAATTTTATTTGTGCTCAAAGAGTATGGGTAACAAAGAAAAATAGATAGTTTCCTGCTGAAATAACGTTATTTTTCTTGTGCCGTCTTGCTACAAGAATTTGTTTAAAACCAAAGGGGAGCAAAGAAGATACAACATTTATATAATATATCCTTGATAAAATTTTGTTTCTGCTCAAAGAGTATGGGTCACAAAAAAAGATCGTTTTTATCTGAAGTAACGTTACTTTCTTGTGCCGTCTTGCTACAAGAATTTGTTTAAAACCAAAGGGGAGCAAAGAAAATACAACATTTATATATCATTGATAAAATATTATTTTTGCTCAAAAAGTATGGGTAACAACGAAAAACGGATCGTTTTAGCTGAAGTAACGTTAGTTTTCTTGTGTCGTCTTGCTACAAAAATGTGTTTAAAACCAAAGGGGAGGAAAGAAAATACAACATTTATATAATATATCATTGATAAAATTTTAGTTTTGCTCGAAGACTTTGGGCCACAAAGATAAACAGATCGACTTTTAGCTGAAATAACATTTCTTTTCTTGTGTCGTCTTGCTACCAGAATTTGTTATATCATTGATAAAATTTTGCCAAAGAGTATGTTAGAAAAAAGGATCGTTTTTAGCTAAAGTAACTTTACGTTTTTGTGTCGTCTTGCTACTAGAATTTGTTTGAAAACCAATTGGAGCAAAGAAAATACAACATTTATATAATTTATATAACATATCATTGATGAAATCTAGTTTTTGGTAAAAAAGGGTTTATTTTTAGCTGAAGTATTGTTACCTTTTTTGCGTTTGTCTCGCTACCAGAATTTGTTTTAACCAAGAAGACCACAGAAAATACGACAATTTTATAGTATATATCATTGAGTTACTTTTATTTTTGCTGAAGGAATATGGGTCACAAAGAAATACGAATTGTTTTTAACTGAAGTTTTAAACCAAGGGAGGAAAGAAAATACAACATAAATATATTATTGATATCATTTATTTTTGCTCAGTGTGTGGGTCACAAAGAATTAGCTGAAGTACTTTTTTGGTGTCTTGCTACTACCAGAATTTGCTTTAAACCAAGAGGAGCACATAAAATACAACATTACATTAGTCATTTACAATATCTTATATATATAATCAATATCATTTCATAATGGGGTCCGCCGCTGTACCACGTGATACCTTCTAACGTGTCTGCGAAACGCTTGTTTCCAATGAACATGGAATCGCAGAATATGACGTTTCTCCGTAAAAACGACGTAATTCCGGGAATTTGTGACGTTGGCGTTTTCCAAAATGTTCCGCACAAACGTTAAGAGGTACTGACCACGTGGTACAGCGGCGAACCCCATTACTTTTGTAACTATAATAGTATTGGAATTCATATGGTCGATTAGCTCTAAATGGTGTCTATAAAATACAGGCCTGTCGAAAGTTTAACCACAAAATGACAAATTAATGCGGAATAGACAGTCCATCTCTGCTATATCTCGACAGTTTTTAAGCAGCAACTTTACATCTCTTAGTATCTTTTCATCCACTATCTATCCATGGGTCAGTTCGAAACGTGATTGTTTAATCAAATGATTAGTCAAAATTTGAATTTGGTATAATTTCAAATATATTGTGAACTTAAAGTTGAAATGTTGAAAATGAATAAAAAAGTACATCAAACTATATAAAATTGAAATAGCACTATCGATTGGATAATGATATTTTGATTTGTATTCATGGTTTAAATTTCTGCTAATCATTGATTAAACTAATCAAACTTTGAACGACTGTGTCCTGATCTCGGTCTTTGAGCAGACGAACTCCGACACCTTTTCATTAGCTCAAATTTTAACTTTCGACAGGTCTGTACTTCAACGTCTTTTTTCACTCATCTTATTCTTCCCAAGGCTTGAGGTTGAAGAAATCGGCATAAGCGTCACAATTGTAACGTTTATTGCTGAAACATAAAAATAAATACATGTACATATTTGACAATCGTATCCATACAAGAATATATGACTCGACAAACGCCCCAGTTTTACAATTTTAAAATTACTCTTTTGTGGTTTCCATTCTCTAAAAATTGCATCTCACCGCCTTTGTTCGAATCCCACTCCGGACAGATCGCAATGTGAGGAAGTTTGACAGTAAGCTTTCAAAAGACGCGGTTTTCTTTTGGCACTCCTGTTTTCTTTACCATTCATGAACTGAAAGACTCTTGACAAGGGGCATCGGATTTAAAGGTATCTTCCGAAGGACCCGTGACTATCGTTTGTAAAAAAAAACTGAGTGCATTGCGAAAAAAAAAGAAAAACCATTCCAGTCCAAGATAAAACCACAATCCAAATATCAAAGTAAAAACTGGCAAATTCAGTTGCACAGGCGAGTTTCTGAGAAGTGAGACCGGGTGTTCCGACAGGGAAAGCACGTCCCGTTTAATTAGCTACAACCGCCATGTGTGAAATGAAAATAAAAGAGACAACAAACCATGGGCCAATCAAAAACAAACATAATAATCCATGTTCAATTCGTAATCCTAAAGCAAACTCTAAACTTTAAAACTGTAAAGACCAGGTAAGTCAAATTAAGGATAGAATATAGTTATGACGGCCATACACCTTTTTGACGGCCTTGAAAAGCATTGCTATATCCCTGAGTGAACATTTTATTTGTAAACTTAGATTTTATTTAATACTTATTGAGCAATACCTTTGATCATTAGTCACGTGACTGAAGACGTCCTTTTGTATCTCTCCGGTGTCAACATTGTTACACATTACAGCTGCCAGGGTCACGTTCCTAATAGAAGTTATTTGATCTGAAATTGATGTTATACACGTGAAATTATTAATATTATTATCAAAAACTAAGGTATGCTCTCTCATGCAAAGTATGTCCTTAGCTAAATTTGGTTTAATATATTTTGGTCCTTTGGATATATTTTAAACAACTTGGTTTCACAATGTTGGCCAAAGCACTACTGATGAGTAATTGTATTCGGAATGTTTTTAGAAAGCAGCTGGCGTTATTTCAAATGAGCAATTAAGTCATAGCAATGTAGTCATAGCAATGTAGCATCCAGTGGTTTGGTGTGCTTTAAAGATTTTTGTTGATTGATAGACACCCGCTTATTTTTTTAAATCGTTGTAATTATATACACTTGTATTTCATAATTATGATCGGATCGGTTGAAGGTTTATCAACCAAATTAAAATCAAACATACCAGTCTATGTCTCTATGTCCAGCTTACAATAAAAAACAAACCAAAAGTTAAAATATTGAAAAATGTCAAATAATGTCAGCACACGTGAATCTACAACATGTAGTGAGACTGGGTGCTCCGGAAGGGAAAACACATCTTGTTTCGTCAGCTAGTATACTCGTTATGTGTGTATTCAAAATTGAGAATGAAAGGGCCGTGGGACGACAAAAACATCTAGGATAAACTTGAATACAGAAACATCATACGCATCAACAATTTTGTGATGGCGACCATATCACCGTGGTTGTGAAACAAATTTCAAAAGGTTGAAGAATAACCTATGAAATAATTTTACTTGTCCCACAGTTACTGAAATAATACACTGCCCTCCATAAATTATCAAACATGTTTAAAACTGGTTCTATCATAACAGACTCAAAATCTTCACAAAATTAAATTGTTGAAAAATCATTTTGCTAAAGCTAAATGTTTTTTCAGATAGTGTTTTTATCTTGACAATGTAATTTCCCATTTTTATTATATTTCCCCCCAAACTTTCGGAAAATTCCAAGAAAATTAATTTTCAAGAAAAAACAACTTAATTGCATACATTTAGATTATAAAGTTAAAATATCACTTTCAAACACTGAAAAACTTCAATATTTCAATTCTATGAGCAAAATTAGATATGATGATCTATTTATAGAGAGCAGTGTGTAGCTGGATTATAAAAAACGTTTAAATTAAAGTCTGAACCACATATAATGTTTAGTATACCTGTTGAAAAGCCAACCTGTGGTTCCCCGTGATCGTAAAAAAACCTATCTCCATATTTCAGCTTTATGAACTGATCCTGAAGTATGCATGCAAATGTGGGTCCTACAGACGCACCAGATAAATGCTTCTCACTGACACCACCAACGAATAAATCTATGTCTTCAGGATTCCTGTGGAAATATAATACACATGTTATCACACAAAATACAACTGTATAAAACTTTTACACATGAAAACCCATTTAAAACATTTAGATACTAGTTGGTTTATTAGTTGATTGAATTGAGTTTTATCTCCCAGACAAGAACGTTTAAGACGATGAAGTGGCAGAAATTTTTACCTTTGCATCGCGCTCAGGAAAAGGTGGATAAATAGATATATAGCTTGCCACAGTCACCATTATACGTAAAATCGGTTTTTAAGGTCTCTTTACAAGGAGCCGGTGACAAGCATTTCTAAATGCCAAATGCTTGACGAAAGAGCATCCACTATCTCCACTACCTATTTTCTAGTCCATAGTTCCATGTTCCTTTCATTAAGTTTGATTTCACATCTGGCTGGTGTACCTAGCTAAACAAGAGGTCCTTATTTTTTCGGAGCACCCGGCCTTACTTCCTTGGTAGATGTTCACGTGTTTAACCTAATTTGTCAACTACGATGTCTTTATTTTGCTTTGGCATTGTGGTTTGGGCATAGATTGGTATGTTCGTGTTTTCAGGTTTTACATTTCACTTTGTCTTAAACATTACAGTCCCGTCAAATATTATCGAACTAAGGTTGAATAAGCAGCTCAACTTGACCAGTAGTTGGCTTTATTTCGAAAGCTTTTCGACAGCTCTTACATATCTCTCGTCAGTTTTTCGGTTAATAGCTTTCCATATTCCAGTCACTTGGTAGCTGAGCGTCGACTTCTTTTTGTAAGCTCGAAAAAAACTTTCTGTGCTATACAACCATGTTAAGCCTACTTTTTCCAGACATTGTCTGCGGTTTATTATAATACCAAGTTGTTAAAAAAGTTTCAAGACATTAAAATGATCTTTTTTCGCTGACCATGCTACTCATCCTGCTAGGCTAGGGCCGTCTAGCTTACCGATATTCTGTACAGGCCAAATTTGCGTTATTGCTCCTTCGACCTAAAAACAAAGAAACGAAGGAGCGAAAACACGATGGCGTAGTAAAAGGGAAGTTATGATAACTGGAAGGAGAAAAGATACTCTTTCATCTTCGCAATTGCGGTTCTTCATCGAGTTTTCGCTCATTCACGTTATCGCAACTTCGCTCTCTCGTCATCATATGTTCGCTCCTTCGCCATGCTATGTTGGCTCCTTCGCCATCGTGTTTTAGCTCAGACACTAGCGTGTGTTTTGCTGCTTTGCATTCAGGCCGAAGGAGCGAAGACGCCATCATGCAAATTTGGCCCTAACAGAACGCCAGAAGATTCTGTTCCATCTTGCTACATTACACAAATATATGCACAGACTTACTCGTAAACTTCTTGTAGCTTTTTAATTGTTTCTGCGTCATGGTCTTCCAGTTTGCTCCAATCTGTTAGTTCTGATAGGCCGCAGTATAGACGCCACTTACTATATGATGGAACACCATGGTCACGCCCTCTCTGAATATTAAGTGCAACAAGGTCAAATTCTTTAAATGTCCAGTCTCGCACTTCCTCCTCAAAAAATCTGTAAAACCATATAAAGATAAGGCATTGTTTATGCTAAGAAATATTTGTTTTTCTATCGCCAACTTTCCTTTTCTTTGCAGCAATACAGTCCAACCTGCCTTAAAGGGCACCTCTATATAAGGGCCCCTGCTTATAAAAGCCAGTAGAATTGTATCCCAATTGTTCTTTATTTATATTACTTGAACCTGTACATAAAGGTCACCTGGCCACTATTACTAGTTCCCTTAGGTAGCTTTTATGGACGGGTTTGACTGTATACCAGTTTTTCTGTTTATGGTGTATTTGATTCACAAATAATACGCTAGGGTAGTATGATAGAGCTTTTTCAGAAATTTATACAACAAAGCAATCTGCCTAAAATAAATTGTCGACTCATGGATATTTCAGCCCCAGGTTTATCCAAGACCCACAAAGAATTTATGACCGTCATCAAATTATTGTCAACTTTCCTTTTCTATGCAGCAATATACCTGGTTCTCCTGTTTCCCAATTAATACGCTATGGTAGAGCTTGTTCCCAATATGGGAACTTTATACAACGAAGCAAGCTGCCTACAAATAAATTTTTCACCCAGGAATATTGCAAGCCTAGGCTTATTAGGGCCCACAAAATTTTTTATGGTCGTCATCACAGTATTATTGATAAGTATACTGTCTCTGTATTCAACATTATATATTATCTTAAATATATTTGACGTTCCATAGTTTCACGTTCTTTTTAGTCTCAATTTGATATCATACCTGGCGGGTGTTACTAGCTAAACTGAAGGTGATTACCTTTCCAAAAATACCTGTCTTACTTCCCTGTTGAAAAAGTTTACTTTTTACTTCATTTTTCAGGTTTACAATAGTTATTTCGATTATTCGTTAAAATAAACAATACTTATAAAAAGAAATGGTCACCTGTCAACTTCACGCGATTTTTCCGTAGCCAACCATCGAGCAACTTCCGGAACTCTTTTTCCTTCATTGTTTTGTAACATAGAAACGTCATCAAACTGATTTCGTAATAAAGCTGCTCTCCGAGCTGGTTTAAAACTGCTATCATAATATCTGAGATGGTCATTGATCTGGCTGTGTCCAAACCGGAACGCTGCCACAGCAAACTCGTTAGTGATTGAAGGGTTCAAAGACACGTCATAGGAATCTTTCTCTGTTTCTATAAAGCCTTTCTCATTAGCGATTTCGATGCCAAGCACCTTGGGTAAGTACTCTGTGTAAGTTATGTGTTGTACCATAGCGCCAATTATTTTCCTAGTTTCTTCAAATACCATGTCCCCGTCCCAGCCTGTGTTAAGGGCTGTTAACAATGCCGCAATTCTGTTGTGTTCTCTCAGAAACAGAGTATGAAGAAATTGGAGATTAAGTACAACATTCGCTCTGTCATCACCTGGGGATAAGAAAACATATAATCAAGCATAAAGATACTGGCCCATGTCCAAATCACAGTCCTAAATTAAACCTTAAGCATTAAGTGAACATTGCGTCAGCGGATGTTAAATAATATCAATGCCCTCCTGCTCAAATTTATATCTTCTTCGATGTTCCATATTGGGTAAAATGGGTGTATGCCTGCAGAATTCTCTTGGTTTTTCTCAAAGAAAAGAAAACATATATTCAAACAACAAAGATACCGGTACATGTCTAAATCCCAATCCCAATTAACTATCAAAAACATACTGGTCCATGATCAAAGTCAAACAAAAACATGTTGGTCCATGATCTACTTTTCATCTAAGATGGCAGCCTCCACCTCATAAAAGGCACAGAAAGACCACCTTTTCGTCTGGAGAAATTAATGAGTGAAGAGGTTGAGTGCAATTTGATGGCAGTCTCCACCTCAAAAAGGGCAAAGAAAGACCACCTTTTCGTCTGAAAAAATTAATGAGTGAAGCGGTGGAGTGCAAGTTGGAGTTATTGCTAATGTACAGTCTGTGTTCTGCTTCTTTCTGTATCGTTTCCAACATCTTCCCTTGACCAAATTTTAAATTATATTAATGCCATCCTGCCCAAATTTATATCTTCTTGGATGTTCCATATTGGTTAAAATGGGTGTATGTCTGCAGAATCCTCTTGTTTTTCTCCGTATTTTGTTGATTGTTAGTCATTGACAATCTTAGATCTATAAGTGTCCATTTTGAAATGCTTTTAATCAATGATGGTCCAAAGGTTGATTAAAAATTTCGTTATTTTGACGAGTGGTTTTGAGCAACGGATAATCATTTATTAAATTTAACAACTCCTTAAAATCAAATTTAACTGCAACTGCCCCCTGCATTGTGTATGTATTTATTGTAAATCTTAACACTACCCATGTATTGGGTGGATCATCCTATATATATGACTATTCCTACTAAAAGGTCAAGTTGGAAGGTCAATGTTGTTACCTGTAACATCAAATCCTAAAATTACCCATGTATAGAGGGTGAATATACCTAATGAAAGGTCAAGCGGACAGGTCAATGTTGTTACCTGTAACATCAAATCCTAACATTACCCATGTATAGAGGGTGAATCGTCGTTTATGAATATACCTAATGAAAGGTCAAGCGGACAGGTCAATTTTGTTACCTATAACGTCAAATCCTAACATTACCCATGTACGCTCGTATATAGGGTGAATCGTCGTTTATGTATATACCTAATGAAAGGTCAAGCAGACAGGTCAATGTTGTTTGGCTTTATCATAAAGTAATGGCGTTACCTGCTTTAAGACAGTGGAACTTTCGGTCAGAACGTCTACAACTGTCCTCAGCACCAGATGGAGGGAAGTCACTTCCTTCAGCTTTTAAAAATCCTGAAATAAAATAAAAACATATTTACTAACACGAGTAATTTTTACTAACGTGACCAGCTGCATCTTAACCGAACAAAATAGGATAAAAAGAAAAAACAAAGAGCAAGTTTTTGCCGGATTGTTCTTATCAAAAACTAACATACTAATTGATGTCCAAATCACAATCCAAAAGCAAAGTAAATACTTTGAAACTGACAAATGGTGTTAAACACGGTAACTCCCATGAGGAAAGGGATGCCGGAAGGGTAAGCGCTACCTGTTTAGCTAGTTACACCTGTCTTATGTGTAAGCAAAATGGAGACTAATATGGGGCGCAAAATAATACAGCCATGGTAATCTTACCAACAATATTGTGATGACGTCCATTAAACGTTTGAGGACCTTGACAAGCCTAGGCAAACGATATTTTTCAGTCGATAAATCGATCAAATATGGAAGGAGATAGGCAAGTGGTGAAAACCTTCCAAATTTGTTTTGCGGAAATAGAATTAGCGATGGTTATTATCTAGACCGAACTATCTGCCTTGATATAGGGAAGTGCTGAAATACCTTCCAAAATTATTTTTGCGGAAATAGAATTAGCGATGGTTTTTATCTAGGCCGAACTATCTGCCTTAACAATTGCAATTCAATTTTTCTAATTTTTTCTACCATCGATGGTAGTAATATAAAAAATAACTTAACCAAGTTAAGGCAGAAAGTTCGGCTTAGTATTTTTCTTGAGCGCAAAGTGCACAAAAAAGACTAAATACCTGAGGATCCGTCTCTAAGAGCATCCACTTCTTCTTTCGAGGATCCATAGACATTTGATGCATCAATAAACGATGTGATTTGGTTGATTTGCTGTCGAGGTTCTGAAAAAAAAAGCAATTAAAGAGAAATAAGAGACCCTTATAGGCTTCCGTAGACATAATCTATTCTAAAGTGCGTACATTGTATGGAACAAAAATGTTGTTGGTCTTAGCTTGAGAAATTATTACCACAAGAATACGTATACAGCAAAACCTTGTTATAATGTCCCTCCATAGCTCTACCACCTCGATTATCACCACAGGAATTTGAAGTCTAAAAATCTACTTTTAGACAACAACCGTCTGTAGGAAACTCGAAAAGTGGTTCATTATATATGTTCTCAAGATATACTGTTTACGAGAAGTGTTGCATGAGAGTTGGTTAATTCAATGAGAATGAGAGAGAGAGAGAGAGAGAGAGAGAGAGAGAGAATTACCAGGTTTACACATTGTCTCCAGGGAGAGAGAAATGATCCAGTCATATTGATCTGGGGGCTCCATCACAGGCATAGTGGGGACACCACCAACAATGTGGGGACAAATCTTGTGTCCCCAGATTTACTCAGAGAGAGAGAAAGAGAGAGAGAGAGTTACCAGGTGTGCAAATGGCCTCCGGCAATGGACCAGCCGCTGACCGTTTAAAGTTCATACACTTCTTGTTCTTAAACCGCTTATCTCCAAGTGGTAACTCAATCGGCAGGCATTCAATTCTAAATGTACCAATAATTATAACAATTAATGATGATGATGATGATGATTAAATAATAATTAAAAGTTATAATACATGTATTATAGTATTTTATAAATAAAAAAGTTAAGAGATTCATTGGAATCATAATTTTGATTCTGAATTTGTGTCGCCATGTGCATGTTTGATATTTCAACTATGGTGTATATGTCAGTCGAAAGTTTAACGACAAACTTTCGACAAATCCTCACTGTATAAAGCTACCTACGACAACGAAAAAGGAGACATTGTGTATTTTTTTTTTATCTAACGTTAATATTCTGGTAAAGCGAATCAATAGTATTCGCCATGGCAGATTAGCAATTCGTCACAGTATATCATGAATATCACACAATGTCCCCTTTCGTACATTTTTTCCTAAAGTATGGTGCCCCGATGGGGCCAAATTTGCAGTATCGCTCCTTCGACATGAACGCGGAGCAAAGTGTTGAAAGCAAAGAAGCAAAGTTGTGATGGCAGCTTCGCTCCTTCACCATCGTAACCTCGCAACTTCGCCATCGTATTTTGGTCGTGTCCCATCGTATCCTCATAACTTCGCCATCGTATCCTCGTGTCATATACCATTTTTTGAATTTAATCATAAAATACATTCAAAAAATTGTCATATACCATTTTTTGAATGTATTTTATGATTAAATTAAAAAAATGGTATATGATACGAGGAACTTTGCCATCGTATCCTCGTAACTTCACCATCGTGTCCTCGTAACTTCACCATCGTATCCTCGTAACTTCGCTCCTTCACCATAGTACCGTCGCAATTTCGCCATCGTATTTATGCTCGTGTGCCATCGTATTCTCGTAGCTTTGCCATCGTATCCTCGTAACTTCGCTCCTTCGCCATAGTACCGTCGCAACTTCCACATCGTATTTATGCTCGTGTGCCATCGTATTCTCGTAACTTCACCATCGTATCCTCGTAACTTCGCTCCTTCACCATAGTACCTTCGCAACTTCGCCATCGTATTTATGCTCGTGTGCCATCGTATTCTCGTAACTTCACCATCGTATCCTCGTAACTTCGGCCCTTCACCAGAGTACCGTCGCAACTTCGCTCCTTATCATCGTATCCTCGCAACCTCGCTCCTTTGCTGTCCTATTTCTGTTCCTGTGCCATCGTATCCTTGGAACTTCGTTACTTCGCCATCGTATCCTCGCAACTTCGCTCCGTTGCGATCGTATTTTAGTTCCTGTGTCATCGTATCCTCGTAAGTTCGCTCCTTATCATGGTATCTTCGCAACTTCGCTCCTCTTCGTGTCTCACTCAGGTCGAAAGAGCGAAGGAGCAATAATACAAATTCGGCCCTAACGGCACACCTTACGAATGCGTTATTTCATATGATGTATTACTTATTGTGATGTTTTACGTATGTATTACCTAGGAACTGGATTGGCCTTTAACTCTTTCTTGCTCAAACAACAGTTTAAATCCTCAGACTCTGCAAAAAATGATTTATTTTATTGAGTCATTGAGCGTTTAGGTTTTTTTCATAATGTGATCGTTGTGGCTTGTATCAACAGTCATCGTTTTCAGGTGTGTGTGTGTGTGTGTGTGTGTGTGTGTGTGTGTGTGTGTGTTTTACTGTAGGTTAGATCGAACTCTGCTTGATATTGTCGGACTGGCATCGGTGCCTACAAAGCAAGGGCGTAAATAATTTAATTTTTTAAGATTCCTTACTAATTTTTGGCAGGGCCTATATGTAGATTGTGGGATCAAGTACATGTACTCTTATTGTCACATGTAGATATAAACTGAACATAAGTTCAGTTTACTCGCCATATTTCGGTACCACTACAGTGGGGAGTGCGTCCGGGGTTCGAATCTTGGCCGGGTCTGTTCAAAACTTGAAAAGAGGTGATGACTGTTCTTTCGCCAAGCACTCAGCATTTAGAAATGAAACTAACGGTGTCCTTGGGAAGAGACCTGTAAACCAATGTCTCGTATGACAGGCGTGCTAGGCTAAAGAAAACACCCCTGCACATTGCCCTGAGCGCACTGCAAAGAGAAAAATTTCCGTTACTTCGCGACACGTGTAGCTAGTGACTTTGCATTGCCAGAAAAGCCTTGTGTAAAAAACATCGATACGCGTCAACCCTTGGGAGAAAATTGTCCTGGTATGTTCCAACGAAAAAAATTAAAACAAAAATCTAATGCATTTCTTGATATGATACTAAAACAATATTTACACGAGGAAAAAGAGAATTAAAATTCGGTTGTTGTCCGTTTTATCAAAAGACGCAGTGATATACCCCCTCAAACTAATTTGCGGGGGTACACAAAATAAAAATGTATGTACAAACACAGCTGCACAGCTATTGGCTTACATGCACGCTACGTCACTGACTAGAGCTATGACGCAATTCTCGTTTTACCTTTAGATGTTGGCGTGAGTACCATATCGTGGTCCAAAAATTGTCCCCAGGCCATAAACATGACGGTAAAGTCGGACTCTATCTGATTAGCCCTGTCACTGTGCATCACTGTGTTGCTGATTATCCTAGGACTGGTTAGTTTATTATTGCGTGAGGTTTCGTTTCTAGCCTCTCTTATTCCTGAAATTAATACGGTGTGGATGTATAACATATAATATGAATAAAAAGTGAAAATAGACATTTTTAAAGAAAATGTAAAGAAAGGTTCATCAACCAGGTGTGATTTACTAAAATAGTATTCATACTATGGAAAATCGCTCCGAACAATCCACAAGGCGTGATTTATGAAAATAGTGTTTCATACTTTTGGAGAATCGCTTAGGAGAAGGGGTGTCTGGACGGACGGAGGTACACCCCCTTTCTTCAAAAGGCGGAGGAAAGATATATGAATAATGTTGTTTTTTTTTTTTTTGGGATGGGGACATCGCCTTTGTGTACCGGCCTGGTTCTATGCCAGTTGTCGTTTTGGAAACGGAACGGGGCACCAGCTTGATTTTCCGGTTTTCTCACACAAAAATACCTAACGCGCTGATAATAATTCAATTCTTTAGATGAATTAATGCATTCTAAACCCTTGTGCAACAAACACAAACTATTTTTTATTTATTCTCATTCTCTGTCTCTTGTCGCCACATCGCCTAGTTTATACTCTCACTCGGGATAGAGCTTATTGTAAGAGAGATTGTCAATTCGCTTGCCAATTGTCGGTGGTTTTCACCGGGTACTCCGGGTTTCTCAAATATCCAGAACTGACCGCTTTGCTGTAAGTGAATAAATCCTGATTCGGGTGTAAAACTTCTACTTTCTTGTGTATTGCTGTCATACATTTTATAAATAATAAAATCATATAATGTAAACATATTTAATTCCGCGTGTATTTATTTTCGCGGTATAGAAAATTTAGACATATCTGCATAGTTTAATTTTTGCGTGTTTTTTTAAATATGCACTACAACACAATAAGCATAATATCATTTTCGCTTGGTATTCATATTCGTGCCGAACAAACAACCGCGAAATAGGCGAAAAATGGTACACAGCGAAAATAAATACGCTTACAGTAATCGACAACATTCAAACGCAACTAAAGCATCAAAGAACAAAGGAATGAAACAAGGCAAGGTGGTACATAAAGATAAATTATACACTACAAGCCTGTCGAAAGTTTAACACTCGGCAAACTATTATTATTTTTTTTTTTTTTGCCGAATTGGCAGCTGATTTCGGTCCTTTGTTAGCTATATCTGGGTATAACAGATAGATATTTTTGTTAGCTCTGTGTTTAACTTTCGACAGGTCTGTACTGTATTCATTTAAGAAGTGGCGCCTTTTTTCAATCGTTCATCAAGGTATAAACTCTTAACAGTTAATGCAAGCTGGGACAAATCACATAAATCGCAAATATACTTGATGAACAATTAAAAATTAAACGTCATTCCTTATATTAACAATCATGTAAGTGGATGATTTTCAAAGAATACAGTCAAACCTGTCTATAAAGCCACACAAGGGAACCAGTAAAAGTGACCTTCATGGAAAAGTGGCCTTTATATACAGGTTCAAATAATACGAATGCAGAACAATTTGGATACAATTCTACTGGCCTTTATTAACAGGTTGCTCTTATATAAAGGTGGCCTTGGCAGGTTGGACTGTATCAGATTGAACAGAAGAAGTCGATTTAGAAATATCAATTGGAACTATTTCTGCATTTGCGTTTCATACGCCATGGCGGAACTATTTGCACTGTACACAACAGTTCATGGAAAAATAACGTTAATCGTACAAAAGCGTGTGATGATTAGATTGTAAATCTAGAAAAATTACCATCAGCATATACAGGAGGACTCAATCTTTGCTGTGCTGTAAATGCGCTTCCCAATAAGGGCTTGTCTAGATTGTTACACGTGCCGTCATATGATCTATATTTAGCCGTAGCGTCACAGGTAACACTGGAAAAGTGGCAGATACCCTCGTCCTTCGAATCTTTGGAAATAACTGTGTCGTAGGCAGCCATGAAATTGGGAAATTTCATTAAATCGGCGATTTTCACCTCGTTTCCACTGAAATAGAGAAATAGAGACGAGAATTTAACTACCAACATTTACAAAAAATTGGTGTTATAATATTCTATTTAATTTTATCGTCGTCATTTTTGTCGTGCCTTTTCTATAATGTACAATAAAAAATGTCTATAAAGGCTACCTAAGGGAAGTGGCCTTTACGGGCAGATGGTCTTTATATACAGGTCAAAGTGAAATGAATGAAGAACAATTGGGATAAAATTTTACTAGCCTTTATAAGCAGGTGGCCCTTATATAGAGGCGGCCTTTAAGGCAGGTTGGACTGTATTGTAAAAGGAAATTGCATTCGTTTTATTTTCGCGTAAATTCGCAAGATTTACAACACACGAAATCAAACTCAAACACACAAAAACTTGTTCTTAAATTAATCCTTAGAGATTTTTAAAGTTGCTCTCGTCGCGATTAGGTGAAAAATTACTGATGCGATGTTAAACAATATTACAACCAACCGACCAACGTAATTTATTCGTCTAATACAATTTTTATACTAATATCTTACGATGATGATGATGATGATGATGATGATGATGATGATGATGATGATGATGATGAAAATGATGATGTTGGAGGTGAATGGTGGTGGTGGTGATGATGATGATGCTGATGTTGTTTTTGTTATAGCGCCGTTGTTTGTTGATATCGAGGCTGTTTAACATACTCTCTCTCTCTCTCTCTCTCTCTCTCTCTCTCACACACACACACACACACACACACACACACACACAACACACAACACACACACACACACGTGCGCGATTTATAACTTACCCCTGGCTTGCTGCCTTCTCAATTTCGATACTGAGTTCTTCTCTCAACAAACCATACTTTTCATATGTTTCACTTATTTTCTTCAATCTGTGGACATTATCCAGTTCTTTTTGGCTTGTCAAATCAGCTATCAAAAAAGTTACAATCATATTACAATGCTTCCTCGTTTTATTGCCCCTCGTTATATCGCCAACCTCACTTATCGCCAAGAATTTTGTGTGCCCTGTTTTTCTTCTATGTATTTTCTCTCTTTATAGTGCCACCACCTGCGGTAGCTCGGTTGGTAGAGTGCTCGCTCCGTGAGTGGGAGGTCATGGGTTCGAACCCCGGTCAGGTCTGACCCAAGACTAAAAAGTGGGTAGTGACAGTTCTTTCGCCAAGCACTCGGCATTACGAAATGAAAGTCACGATTCTTTCGGATGGGAACTTAAAATAAACGAGGTACCGTGTCTTGGTAGGCTTGGCACGATAAAGAACCCTGCTGTATAATGCCATCAGCGCAACGCACAGGCAAAATTTCTGCACCTTCGCCTATAGCTGGCGACCTCTCGATATAAGTGAAATATTCTTGACTGGGACGTTAAACAAAATCAGGGGCGTAGCTGGGGTGTTTATGATGTGTACGCCTAAAGAGGGCAGGGGGTTTGGGGGCCGCCCTGATGCGAATTTTCGGCCCTCAAGGGCGCTATTTACTAGTATCAGAATTTTTCTTATAATTTTATGCTATGCTGTGGTAGTTTTTGTCGTTCTTTTAAGGACTGGTTCATTCTTAAACCTGAAGACGAGGTACAAGGGGATCTGATGTTGTATGGCATAAGCACTACGAAAACAACACTCAATAATTGAGAAAGTCAAATTAAAATGGGAGTGTAATTAATGTAGTGGTGAGGTTAAACGGAGGAGAGGAAATATATTTGTAAACGAAACGATGTGGACGTTTTTGCGTACAAACGTACGCCTGGCTACGCCTCTGAAAATTAATCAACTCAACTCTTTATAGTGCCATGTTTAACTATCGCTATCCGCCACATGCTTTTGCGTGCATAAATTTTAAACATATAATCAAACGGTCAAAAATTTGACAATTTGACGTAAACAGGCGCGGATCCAGACTGGGGCACACACATGGGGTAAGGACTGCTCTATATAGTTTTTGTCCCCAAACTCAAATTAGAAATTTGTCAGTGTGCCCCCCTCTAACATAGAATCCTGGATCCGCCTCTGGTAAACACTTGGCATGGTCCATTTTCACAATCATTTCTTTAGGTTTTCCTAAACTTAAATCTTACAAATTTAAAATTTGAATAATTTGGTTATTATTCGAGATGTTTATGAATTTAAGGTGCCATATTGGAGATAACTCTAAGCTTATAACATCTATATTTGAATTTTGTTGAAACTTTATCGGTAGATCTAGTAGCATAAAACATATTGACAAAATTTGTCTAATTTAAGTTAAGGGAAATCTTAGTTAAAGAATGATTGTTAAACTGGGGTCGGCCAATTTCACAAAACTTAATATAAGCAATCATTAATTTAATCCCAAATATTTAAATGCTGCTTTCAATTTCTCGATAGGTTATTTCTCGATACAGATACAATAATCAAACTTACTGAAAAATTGTCAAATTATCTCCCCTTATACATGTTACATGAAACGTCTGTTTTTTTTTTTTTTGTTTTTTTTTTGTATGAATATGGCATATTATTTGTCAAAAAAAAATTAAGAAAAAATTAAAAATGCAAAAATACTTTATTTGTGAATAAAATCATTGTAAATCATGAAAGACTATTTATTTGGACTAACAATTATTATCCATACTTGCAAGGAAAACGAAAGCAGATTGACATTTAGCTAATTCTTAGTTGTATAATTTCACACAAAAAAAATCATAAGAAAAGCACATGGCGCAACCAGGCAACCACACAACAAGTCTATAACCGTAGCGAAGAAACGAACACGTCAAATACAGTACAAACCCGACGAAAGTTATATACTGAGCTAACGAAAAGTAGTTGAGGCTCCACTGTGGAAATATGGATAGCTAGTTGCCAAAAAGCTGTGGAGAGATAAATAGCAGCTGTCGAAAAGCTGTCGAGATATAGCTAACGAGTAGCCGAGATGAAATGTTGATTAGGCGCCGATTCGTTAGCTTAGTGTTAAACTTTCGACAGGTCTGTACATTCAGCAATTAACTTTATTTATGTTATAAATAGAGGATCTTGCATGAGTGTTTATGTAATATTGAATTTATTGAACGAGTTGAATAATTTTTTATGCAACGAGCCTTGGCGAGTTGCATAAAACATTATTCAACGAGTTTAATAAATTCAATATTGCATTACACAAATGCAAGATTCTATTTATTATATAATCCCCTAAAAAACGAGTTTTTCATAGATTTAAAAATTGTCTTCTCATTATAAGAAAACAGCTGATTGACCGAAACGCAACAAATTCACGTAACTGTCTACATGCGCCAAAAGTGATCCTGCTGAAATATTAAAAGTAAATAATAGTCTTTCCGCAGGATACAAAAACAAAACAAACATTTTTAATTTAAATACAATGTATCTTCTGTTTAGAAGAAAAGTACAAAAGTATCGGCTTAAATTAGAATCAACAAACAGTGTCAAATGAAACAAACAACTGTGAACTAGGTCAATTGTGTGACGTCACTCTGGAATGACTTTTATTCTTTTATGACGTCATACTCATTCAATACGATTTTTATTGTATGACCGTATTACATGGAGTATTGGGGATTATATAATAAATCGCTGTATTCCAGGTTTAAACATTCAAAGAAGCGTTATAGAACACTAAAAACGTTTCAAATATATAAATTGAAAACTACGAAAGCCCATTGGTCTCATTTTTGTAGAACAACAAACAATCGTGTAATAACGCGTTATATTTACGAAAAACCGCTTAACTTTCGTGTGATAGCGTGAATGAAACTTTCACTATATAACGCATAACTTTCGCGTAATAGCGTGAAACTCTAAAATAATGCGAAACTTTGGATAATAGCGTAAAACTTTCCCGAAATAACGCGTTTTTTTATCGTAATAGCTTGAAACTATCGCCAAATAACACGTAGCTTTCGTGTAATAGCTAGAAACTATCACCAAATAACACGTAGCTTTCGTGTAATAGCTAGAAACTATCACCAAATAACACGTAGCTTTCGTGTAATAGCTAGAAACTATCACCAAATAACACGTAGCTTTCGTGTAATAGCTAGAAACTATCGCCAAATAACACGTAGCTTTCGTGTAATAGCTAGAAACTATCGCCAAATAACACGTAGCTTTCGTGTAATAGCTAGAAACTATCGCCAAATAACACGTAGCTTTCGTGTAATAGCTAGAAACTATCACCAAATAACACGTAGCTTTCGTGTAATAGCTAGAAACTATCGCCAAATAACACGTAGCTTTCGTGTAATAGCTAGAAACTATCACCAAATAACACGTAGCTTTCGTGTAATAGCTAGAAACTATCGCCAAATAACGCGTAGCTTTCGTGTAATAGCTAGAAACTATCGCCAAATAACGCGTAGCTTTCGTGTAATAGCTAGAAACTATCGCCAAATAACACGTAGCTTTCGTGTAATAGCTAGAAACTATCGCCAAATAACACGTAGCTTTCGTGTAATAGCTAGAAACTATCACCAAATAACACGTAGCTTTCGTGTAATAGCTAGAAACTATCGCCAAATAACACGTAGCTTTCGTGTAATAGCTAGAAACTATCGCCAAATAACACGTAGCTTTCGTGTAATAGCTAGAAACTATCGCCAAATAACACGTAGCTTTCGTGTAATAGCTTGAAACTATCGCCAAATAACACGTAGCTTTCGTGTAATAGCTAGAAACTATCGCCAAATAACACGTAGCTTTCGTGTAATAGCTAGAAACTATCGCCAAATAACACGTAGCTTCCGTGTAATAGCTAGAAACTATCGCCAAATAACACGTAGCTTTCGTGTAATAGCTAGAAACTATCGCCAAATAACACGTAGCTTTCGTGTAATAGCTAGAAACTATCACCAAATAACACGTAGCTTTCGTGTAATAGCTAGAAACTATCGCCAAATAACACGTAGCTTTCGTGTAATAGCTAGAAACTATCGCCAAATAACACGTAGCTTTCGTGTAATAGCTAGAAACTATCGCCAAATAACGCGTAGCTTTCGTGTAATAGCTAGAAACTATCGCCAAATAACGCGTAGCTTTCGTGTAATAGCTAGAAACTATCGCCAAATAACACGTAGCTTTCGTGTAATAGCTAGAAACTATCACCAAATAACACGTAGCTTTCGTGTAATAGCTAGAAACTATCGCCAAATAACACGTAGCTTTCGTGTAATAGCTAGAAACTATCGCCAAATAACACGTAGCTTTCGTGTAATAGCTAGAAACTATCACCAAATAACACGTAGCTTTCGTGTAATAGCGTGGTCAAACTATCGCCAAATAACACGTAGCTTTCGTGTAATAGCTAGAAACTATCACCAAATAACACGTAGCTTTCGTGTAATAGCTAGAAACTATCGCCAAATAACACGTAGCTTTCGTGTAATAGCTAGAAACTATCACCAAATAACACGTAGCTTTCGTGTAATAGCGTGGTCAAACTGTCGCCAAATAACACGTAGCTTTCGTGTAATAGCTAGAAACTATCGCCAAATAACACGTAGTTTTCGTGTAATAGCTAGAAACTATCGCCAAATAACACGTAGCTTTCGTGTAATAGCGTGGTCAAACTATCGCCAAATAACACGTAGCTTTCGTGTAATAGCTAGAAACTATCGCCAAATAACACGTAGCTTTCGTGTAATAGCGTGGTCAAACTATCGCCAAATAACACGTAGCTTTCGTGTAATAGCTAGAAACTATCGCCAAATAACACGTAGTTTTTGTGTAATAGCTAGAAACTATCACCAAATAACACGTAGCTTTCGTGTAATAGCTAGAAACTATCACCAAATAACGCGTAGCTTTCGTGTAATAGCTAGAAACTATCACCAAATAACACGTAGCTTTCGTGTAATAGCTAGAAACTATCGCCAAATAACACGTAGCTTTCGTGTAATAGCTAGAAACTATCACCAAATAACACGTAGCTTTCGTGTAATAGCTAGAAACTATCACCAAATAACACGTAGCTTTCGTGTAATAGCTAGAAACTATCGCCAAATAACACGTAGCTTTCGTGTAATAGCTAGAAACTATCACCAAATAACACGTAGCTTTCGTGTAATAGCTAGAAACTATCACCAAATAACACGTAGCTTTCGTGTAATAGCTAGAAACTATCGCCAAATAACACGTAGCTTTCGTGTAATAGCTAGAAACTATCGCCAAATAACACGTAGCTTTCGTGTAATAGCTTGAAACTATCGCCAAATAACACGTAGCTTTCGTGTAATAGCTAGAAACTATCACCAAATAACACGTAGCTTTCGTGTAATAGCTAGAAACTATCGCCAAATAACACGTAGCTTTCGTGTAATAGCTAGAAACTATCACCAAATAACACGTAGCTTTCGTGTAATAGCTAGAAACTATCGCCAAATAACACGTAGCTTTCGTGTAATAGCTTGAAACTATCGCCAAATAACACGTAGCTTTCGTGTAATAGCTAGAAACTATCGCCAAATAACACGTAGCTTTCGTGTAATAGCTAGAAATTATCGCCAAATAACACGTAGCTTTCGTGTAATAGCTTGAAACTATCGCCAAATAACACGTAGCTTTCGTGTAATAGCTAGAAACTATCACCAAATAACACGTAGCTTTCGTGTAATAGCTAGAAACTATCACCAAATAACACGTAGCTTTCGTGTAATAGCTTGAAACTATCGCCAAATAACACGTAGCTTTCGTGTAATAGCTAGAAACTATCGCCAAATAACACGTAGCTTCCGTGTAATAGCTAGAAACTATCGCCAAATAACGCGTAGCTTTCGTGTAATAGCTAGAAACTATCACCAAATAACACGTAGCTTTCGTGTAATAGCTAGAAACTATCACCAAATAACACGTAGCTTTCGTGTAATAGCTAGAAACTATCGCCAAATAACACGTAGCTTTCGTGTAATAGCTAGAAACTATCACCAAATAACACGTAGCTTTCGTGTAATAGCTAGAAACTATCGCCAAATAACACGTAGCTTTCGTGTAATAGCTAGAAACTATCGCCAAATAACACGTAGCTTTCGTGTAATAGCTTGAAACTATCGCCAAATAACACGTAGCTTTCGTGTAATAGCTAGAAACTATCGCCAAATAACACGTAGCTTTCATGTAATAGCTAGAAAATATCACCAAATAACACGTAGCTTTCGTGTAATAGCTAGAAACTATCGCCAAATAACACGTAGCTTTCGTGTAATAGCTAGAAACTATCGCCAAATAACACGTAGCTTTCGTGTAATAGCTAGAAACTATCGCCAAATAACACGTAGCTTTCGTGTAATAGCTAGAAACTATCACCAAATAACACGTAGCTTTCGTGTAATAGCTAGAAACTATCACCAAATAACACGTAGCTTTCGTGTAATAGCTAGAAACTATCACCAAATAACACGTAGCTTTCGTGTAATAGCTTGAAACTATCGCCAAATAACACGTAGCTTTCGTGTAATAGCTAGAAACTATCGCCAAATAACACGTAGCTTCCGTGTAATAGCTAGAAACTATCGCCAAATAACGCGTAGCTTTCGTGTAATAGCTAGAAACTATCACCAAATAACACGTAGCTTTCGTGTAATAGCTAGAAACTATCACCAAATAACACGTAGCTTTCGTGTAATAGCTAGAAACTATCGCCAAATAACACGTAGCTTTCGTGTAATAGCTAGAAACTATCACCAAATAACACGTAGCTTTCGTGTAATAGCTAGAAACTATCGCCAAATAACACGTAGCTTTCGTGTAATAGCTAGAAACTATCACCAAATAACACGTAGCTTTCGTGTAATAGCTAGAAACTATCGCCAAATAACACGTAGTTTTCGTGTAATAGCTAGAAACTATCACCAAATAACACGTAGCTTTCGTGTAATAGCTAGAAACTATCACCAAATAACACGTAGCTTTCGTGTAATAGCTAGAAACTATCACCAAATAACACGTAGCTTTCGTGTAATAGCTTGAAACTATCGCCAAATAACACGTAGCTTTCGTGTAATAGCTAGAAACTATCACCAAATAACACGTAGCTTTCGTGTAATAGCTAGAAACTATCACCAAATAACACGTAGCTTTCGTGTAATAGCTAGAAACTATCACCAAATAACACGTAGCTTTCGTGTAATAGCTAGAAACTATCACCAAATAACACGTAGCTTTCGTGTAATAGCTAGAAACTATCGCCAAATAACACGTAGCTTTCGTGTAATAGCTTGAAACTATCGCCAAATAACACGTAGCTTTCGTGTAATAGCTAGAAACTATCGCCAAATAACACGTAGCTTTCGTGTAATAGCTAGAAACTATCGCCAAATAACACGTAGCTTTCGTGTAATAGCTAGAAACTATCGCCAAATAACGCGTAGCTTTCGTGTAATAGCTAGAAACTATCGCCAAATAACGCGTAGCTTTCGTGTAATAGCTAGAAACTATCGCCAAATAACACGTAGCTTTCGTGTAATAGCTAGAAACTATCGCCAAATAACGCGTAGCTTTCGTGTAATAGCTAGAAACTATCGCCAAATAACACGTAGCTTTCGTGTAATAGCTAGAAACTATCGCCAAATAACGCGTAGCTTTCGTGTAATAGCTAGAAACTATCGCCAAATAACACGTAGCTTTCGTGTAATAGCTAGAAACTATCGCCAAATAACGCGTAGCTTTCGTGTAATAGCGTGGTCAAACTGTCGCCAAATAACACGTAGCTTTCGTGTAATAGCTAGAAACTATCACCAAATAACACGTAGCTTTCGTGTAATAGCTAGAAACTATCGCCAAATAACGCGTAGCTTTCGTGTAATAGCGTGGTCAAACTGTCGCCAAATAACACGTAGCTTTCGTGTAATAGCGTGGTCAAACTGTCGCCAAATAACACGTAGCTTTCGTGTAATAGCGTGGTCAAACTGTCGCCAAATAACGCGTAGCTTTCGTGTAATAGCGTGGTCAAACTGTCGCCAAATAACGCGTAGCTTTCGTGTAATAGCGTGGTCAAACTGTCGCCAAATAACACGTAGCTTTCGTGTAATAGCGTGGTCAAACTGTCGCCAAATAACGCGTAGCTTTCGTGTAATAGCGTGGTCAAACTGTCGCCAAATAACGCGTAGCTTTCGTGTAATAGCGTGGTCAAACTGTCGCCAAATAACACGTAGCTTTCGTGTAATAGCTAGAAACTATCACCAAATAACACGTAGCTTTCGTGTAATAGCGTGGTCAAACTATCGCCAAATAACACGTAGCTTTCGTGTAATAGCTAGAAACTATCACCAAATAACACGTAGCTTTCGTGTAATAGCGTGGTCAAACTATCGCCAAATAACACGTAGCTTTCGTGTAATAGCTAGAAACTATCGCCAAATAACACGTAGCTTTCGTGTAATAGCTAGAAACTATCGCCAAATAACACGTAGCTTTCGTGTAATAGCGTGGTCAAACTATCGCCAAATAACACGTAGCTTTCGTGTAATAGCTAGAAACTATCGCCAAATAACACGTAGCTTTCGTGTAATAGCTAGAAACTATCAAATAACACGTAGCTTTCGTGTAATAGCTAGAAACTATCACCAAATAACACGTAGCTTTCGTGTAATAGCTAGAAACTATCACCAAATAACACGTAGCTTTCGTGTAATAGCTAGAAACTATCACCAAATAACACGTAGCTTTCGTGTAATAGCTAGAAACTATCACCAAATAACGCGTAGCTTTCGTGTAATAGCTAGAAACTATCGCCAAATAACGCGTAGCTTTCGTGTAATAGCTAGAACTATCACCAAATAACGCGTAGCTTTCGTGTAATAGCTAGAAACTATCGCCAAATACACGTAGCTTTCGTGTAATAGCTTGAAACTATCGCCAAATAACACGTAGCTTTCGTGTAATAGCTAGAAACTATCGCCAAATAACACGTAGCTTTCGTGTAATAGCTAGAAACTATCGCCAAATAACACGTAGCTTTCGTGTAATAGCTAGAAACTATCGCCAAATAACACGTAGCTTTCGTGTAATAGCTAGAAACTATCGCCAAATAACACGTAGCTTTCGTGTAATAGCTAGAAACTATCACCAAATAACACGTAGCTTTCGTGTAATAGCTAGAAACTATCGCCAAATAACACGTAGCTTTCGTGTAATAGCGTGAAACTATCGCCAAATAACACGTAGCTTTCGTGTAATAGCTAGAAACTATCGCCAAATAACACGTAGCTTTCGTGTAATAGCTAGAAACTATCACCAAATAACACGTAGCTTTCGTGTAATAGCTAGAAACTATCACCAAATAACACGTAGCTTTCGTGTAATAGCTAGAAACTATCACCAAATAACACGTAGCTTTCGTGTAATAGCGTGGTCAAACTGTCGCCAAATAACGCTTGACCTTGAGTAATAAGCGTGAAACTATCGCAAAATAACACGTAACTTCGCATAATAGCTCTATAGGTTTTCGTAGAAAGCCACAGGAGTACAAAAATTTTTATGCAGACTTACCATCGGGCTGATCCTGAGATTTCAGTAACATATAACCGTCAACCGTCTGTTTAGCTTTTTCCAGTGCGCCCTCTATGAGGGTTTCAAAATCTGAAATATCGGTATTTCCATCGAATACAACTCTCTTATTGACCTCCAGATCTCTCTTATCACTCTCTAGATGTTCCAACTCTTCAAGAAGTTCCAGCAATTCCTCTCGGTCATATTGCGCGCTAGTTACAACAATCATTGTCATGGTAACAATGGCCAATTTTAAGATATCCATTCTGAAAACATATGAATAACTCTTAGTATATTTGAAGCTATATGACGTGATGACTTAATTTTTCTATTGTAAATTTCATTAATGTACCTGCTTCTCCCGTGTATAGACCGAATTATTTCTGTCGTCAACGGCACTTTTTATTGATGCCCCCCATCACCATAAAAGGGGGCCGTTGACAACAGAAATAATTCTGTCTTCTGTTTATGGTGTATTTGTTTCACAATTAATACACTACGATAGAGCTTGTTCCCACTACGGGAACTTTAACCAACGAAGCAAGCTGCTTGCAATAAAATTGTTAACCCAGAGATATTGCAAGCCTAGCCTTACCAGGGCCCTAAAAAATTGTTATGGCCGTCATCACAATGTTGTAGATAAGTATGCAACTGACGTTCGGTGAGCTAAAAGTCGTTACGAGTGCGAAGTAGTACAAAGTAAAAGTAGACATGCACATACCACGTCCTGTCTGTCATGGACACATCGGGGTAACCTAGTGTGATCACAAGCACCCCAGTGCAACAAATTTACATGCACCCAAACAGCCTAAGTCTGACTAATATAATGAATTACTAGTATTTCATAAATAAATTCATTGTACATGATTTTAATTAAGTATTTCTTTTATTCGAAAATGTTTCTGTCAAATTATAAATGAAATTAATCCAAAAAGCACTAACCTAACTTAACTAATTTATATTTTTCAACACGGGTCATGTTGCAACATCTTCAAAAGCAATAGTCCCCCAGAGTTCTTTAATTCAGATCCTCCCTGTTTTCACAATTAATAAACGGGTCTCCACTACGCCGTATTGTCAACAAATTTACATCAGAATTATAATTTGCAAACAAAATTTAAATAAATAAAGTAAGAATTGCTTATCCAAGAAATAAATGTTAGATATGTTCGAAAAAAATATTTCTCTTTAAAACTCATTTGTTATAAATCGATATAGGTTACACCAACATATTTGAAATACATGTATTATACATGTATAATGGCGACAAAAACGATTTTAATAAATCTCTTTACTTTTTTATTTATTGGGTACTTTATTTGGTTACTTATTATTATTATTATTATTATTATTATAAAAACGTACCTTATTTTGTTCTTCAGTGTCGGCTATATTCCTTAGCAAGATCCTACCAACATGTTTACTCTAACAAAAACAGCATTGTAGTGTAAATTTAAAGTTTTTCATCTTTATACTTTTTGAAGTAAAATCGTGACTTTTCATTTTAAAACTCCCAACCGTGAAATATCGGGTGTCTAAGAACCAAGATCAAATAGCATTTTAATCTAGACAATGATTTCATGACCAAGTTAATTATAAATATTCGCAGTACAGACCTGTCAAAAGTTTAACACTGTGCTAAAGAAAAGGAGTCGAAGCTCGACTCTGGTAGCTCAGTTGGTAGAGTGCTAAATCCGTAAGCGGGAGATCGTGGGTTCGAGCCCCGATCGGGTCTGACCCAAGACTTGAATGTGGGTAGTGACTAGCTGTTCTTTCGCCAAGCACTCGGTATTACGAAATAAAAGTCACGGTTCTTTCTGATGGGAACTTAAAATAAACGAGACTCCGTGTCATGATGGGCTTGGCACGGCAAAGAACCCTGCTGTAATGCTGTAAATGTGCAACACACAGGCGAAATTTCAGCACCTTCGCGTATAACTGGCGACGTCTCGATATAAATGAAATATTTTTGACTAGGACGTTAAACATCATAACTCAACTCGAATCTCGGCTGCCGGGGCTTAGATAGCTAGTGGCAGATAAACTGCCGAATGACATATACAGTAAAGACCTGTCGAAAGTTTAACGCTGAGCTAACGGAAAAGAGTCGAAGGTCAGTCGAGAAATGGATGGTTCGTGACCGACAAGCTGCAGAGAGATTTACGATGCAACTGCCGAAAACTGTCGAAATATATAAATATAATGTCGGTCGTACATCTGTGTATAGTATGACCTGCGTCTGACAAATACGTCATTTGAGCAAGTTTTTTGGACTCGGTGATGCAATTGGTTAGGTCGCAGGTCATTCTTATGCTAGGCGAGTTGGTGTCGAAGGGTGTGTGTTCGAGCCCCTAAAGTGGCAAAAAAAATATTGTCGAAATATGGATAGCCAGGGCTCGAGATGAGCTGTCTGTTCAACACTGATCAACTACAGTAATTATAATTAGCTTAGTATTAAACTTTCGACAGGTCTGTATCTGTCGAAAAGCTGTTCAGATATAGCTAACGGAGTACAGAAATGAGCTGCAGTTTCGGCACTTAATCGTTAGCTGAGTGTTAAACTTTCGACAGGTCTGTATCTGTAGTTATACAGTACAGACCTGTCGAAAGTTAAACACTAAGCTAACAAATAAATTCCAAATCGACAGCTCATCTCGGCCCCTAATTAGCTATACCTCGGCAGCTGCTATCCACCTCTCGAATAGCAACCCTATCTCGGCCAGTCAACAACCACTGCGGTAGCTCAGTGCTCACTCCGTAAGTGGGAGGTCGTGGGTTCGAACCCGTGTCATGGTGGGCTTGGCACGCTAAAGAACCCTGCTGTATAATGTCATCAGCGCAACGCACAGGCAAAATTTCTGCACCTTCGCCTATAGCTGGCGACGTCTCAATATGAGTGAAATATTCTTGACTGGGACGTTAAACACCATTACTCACTCACTCACTCGGCCGTCAACAGTCGAGTTTGACTCCCTTTCGTCAGCTTATTGTTAAACTTTCGACAGGCCTGTTAAATACACGTCATTAATTTTGTGGTGTAAAGTAACAAAGTTCGTTAAAACTTGGGACATTCTTTTGTAGAGATGCGAAAAAAATTCTTTAAAAAAGAACTTTTTTTATTTTATTGTTTATTTTCATTATTTCAATTCTTTTGTCCATTTGACGTCAATGGCACTTGTTTGAAAATTTCTTTAAATTACAATTTTTTAGTCATTATTTTTAATTGTTGAATACAGAGCTTAAAATGTCGACTCAGTAGTATTTGACGTGGTTGGAATTAAAAAATAACACTCTTCAGACCCTCTCGATTTTCGTGTATTATTGTATCGGCACGTCAAAACATGGCGTGTATCTTCTCAATTCTGTTTTAAATAGGTTGGTTGGTTGGTTAGGTGTACTATTTCATGTTTATTAATCTCTATGGATTAATCTATGAACAATTTCATGTATGCATGTGAAGTGCGAGCATGTTGTACGGTCTGCCTTGTACTAGTGCGCACTCAGGGCGACTTTAAAGTGCTAGCTCACTAAGACAGTACGCAGCAGACAAGCGTACCTTACACCGGTACTGATACCAGGTGAACCAGTAATGCCCCAGTCAAACATTCACGGATCACCTCGCCGGATTAGCTACGGATACGATCCGGCATCATTCGTGATAATTTGTAGTGCTCCGTAGCTTTCCGTATAGCAGCCGTAGTCAACGGCAAGGAAAATTCACTTTCCCACATGTGGTCTGAGCGGGACTCGAATTCACAGCGTTGAGAGACCCTGGATTTGTAGAATGACGTCTTATCCATTAGGCCACCGCGGCCTCTGTTTTAAATGTGGATTGTCATGTGTTTGGTAAAAAACATTCGCTACCGATTTCCAAGTTTTGGGCAGACCTATCTAGACAGTGTTTTCAAGTAACGTGATTCGAGATAGATTGCAATCTGTTTTATGTTGCCATACCATGATACAGAGTATGTTTATAGGCATTTCGCAACACAATATTTTCAGACAAATAATAATCTTTAAAGAAAGTTAATAATTCATTATGTGTGTCTGTGCAAGTTTTTTTTTTTTGTCTTACTTTGAAAAGGTAAAACCGGCTACTGACGATTTTCATAGCACAAACTGTTTTGAATGGCAATATGACATATTGGGAGTAGAATACTCTATCAAACATTAAGCTTGCAAATCAACATTTTCACCAGCCTCGGTGGCCAAGTGGTTTTAAAGCACATGGTTACGGGTCATAGCTCTTCTCATCGCTTAGGGTTCGAATCCCACTCAGGACACCTCATACTTTGACAATCGTTTTAGTTCGCTTACCGAAGGTCGATGGTTTTTTCCGGGCTCTCCAGTTTCCACCACCATCCCGGAAACCCAGCACCTCGATATAAGTTAAAGAGTCTTGACTGGGCGTGAAATTCAATGAAACCACGCTATTTAGCAAACAACATGGTCATATAATACATATATCGTACCAGTCCGTACATATGTACCTGGTAAGGCAAACTGTTTTCTCTCATGCAACCGACAAGGTAGAATAAGCATCAATGAGTGAATGGATGAATAAAAAAGCCTAAACTATTTGCAGTTATAGAAAAGGCAAAAGATATGGACCTGTCCGGTTGCCCTTTAATTTAAATACTTATTATTGACCAATACCTTTATGGTAGGGATTGATTGATTGATTGATTGATTGATTGATTGATTGATTGATCGATTGATTGATTGATTGATTGATGGATGGATGGATGGATGGATGGATGGATGGATGGATGGATGGAAGGATGGATTGAATGAGTGGGGTTTTACGTCCCAGTCAAGAATATTTCACTTATATCGATAGGTCACCATCCACAGGTGAAATGACGGAAATTTTGACCATAATATTGCAGTGCCCTCGGGGCAAGGTACATGTACTGGGAGAGGGATGATTCTTTAACTTGCAAGGCACAGGGTATCGGTTTCAAGGTTTCTTCCGAAGGACCATGTGGCTTTCATTTCTAAATTTATGATACTGGTAGAGAACACAGGCATATATTTGTTCTACATCATGGGGGAAACATGTATTGTTGATGCATTACTGCGAGTTCGAACACTCTCCGTGCATTGGATGGATGAATTAAATAGTGGATCAATAGTGTCCATGTCCTCTTTGAAGATCCTTTCATGGCTTTCCGGAATTGTGAAGGAAACTGGAGTACTTGGAAAACACCACAGATCTTTGGAAAGCGATGTGGCAAAACCAGAGTGGGGTTCAAACCCAGGCGGCGAGAAGCACCATGATCCATAAGCCTGCGTTTCGGACCACTCGGTCCCCGAGTCCATTTCAGTCAGTACGATGATAACACGTAAATGGCATTTGCTTCTTTTAAATTTTGATAAAATAATGACAATTTATTGTCATGTATTATTAATATTTCTGAATGCATTATATCATAAAAATTCAAAAGTACCACAGGAGACCAACAAAATTATCAATGTCATATTTCACATAACCTTAAAGCAGTATAGTTTTTTGGGGTTTTTTAATGGTGATTTTTTTTTCATCAAAGCTTCATTAAAAATTTTGAAATACGTGAAATTTCGAAATATCAAAATAAAATGCCAAAAATAATTTGAGTGTTTGGATTTTAAAATAAAGTGCATTTTACGTTTCACACAGACTCCAAGCAGTATAGTTTTGTTGTAAAAAAAATCGTGATTTTTTTTTCACCAAAGCACAATTAAATATTTTTAAATACGTGAAATTTCGAAATATCAAAATAAATTGCCAAAAATAATTTGAGTGTTTTAACTTTAAGATAAAATGTTTTTTTTTACATTTTACAAACCCTTACAGCAGTAAAGTTTTGTTCTAAAAAAATCGTGATTTTATTTTTCATCAAAGCTTAATTAAAAATACATGCAAAATATCACAATAAAATGCCAAAGATAAATTGAGTGTTTGGATTTTAAAAAGATGTAATTTACATTTCTTTTATATAAAAAAATCACCAATTTGTATTCACGTTGTGTGGGTGTATGTTTAAATGTCAAATATAACACCACTTCTCAGGTCCCCGTCATGACATTAAGGGAACAATAACCTCAATTGTAAAGAAACACGCAATACATTCATTTTCATTGACCTTTTCAAATTGCCTTGGTCTCATTTCTTTTAAAGTCTTACATAGGCAAACAACAATGACCTGTCCGCTTGACCTCTGATAAGAAATATTCATAAACGATGATCCACCCAATACAGGGTTATTGTTAAGATTCACAGTTATTACACAAAGTATGTTTCCCATGATGCACACTCGTGTTTCCTATACACACATGGTAGATACATTTATTAATATTTAAATCAAAGGTCAAACCGACAGGTCAATGTTGTTTGCCTGTAAAAATCTGTAGTAGACATCTTGCTTGCGATAAAATCAGTTATTTTCAGTAATCTTAGGTCTTAAATTATTAAGAAATAATTTTTCTACATTTGGTTATTTGTTTATATTTTTTCTACAGTGGCTGAAAGAGGCCATGTAGAAAAATAAATAACAGTTTACGTGCTGATGTGGAAATCTTTAGTGCGCCCGTAAAAGTTTTCATAATACAAATGTAGTTTCATGTGTGCACGCAAAAATTTCATATGCGCGTCAAGATTTCCACGCGCGCACGCAAAAGTTTCCCGTATGCAAGTACTAATTCCACGCGTGAGCCCGTAATGATTTCTACATGCACACGTAAAACTTTCACACACGATCGAAAGTCTTCGTATCTTAACAGTGTCAAAAAATAATTCCAATTTTCAAAACGGTGGAAAAATAAAAAAATAAATTCAAAACAGAAACACGATTCTCGGAAAAAGCGGGTTATCGTTCCTACTGTACAGGTCTGTCGAAAGATAAGTGACGAATCTTGTCCCGTCATTAGCTCTCTCTCTCTCTCTCTCTCTCTCCTCTCTCTCTCTCTCTCTCATTTTGACAGTTGTTACTTGTATCTATCTTTTGGGCAGATTTTCGACCAACAGCAATCCATATCTTTGGCGCTCAGCAGCCGACATTTGAACCCTTATCGTTAGCTCATTGCAGGGGCGGATCCAGGATTTTTTTAAAGTGGGGGGGTTGAGAATTATATCAATGCTAGGTGCGAGCTCCGAAGGCACGAGCTTCTAGAGACGAGGGTCTAGGGCAGAGCCCGATCGGGGCCAAGAAAATGATTTTTAATATTTCTGAGGACCTCTGGAACAACACGGATACAGAAATGGGTTGTTATATTAACACATGAGGGTCACATCAGTCAATAGCTCTCTCTCTCTCTCTCTCTCTAAATTTTTCAAAGGAGGTTGCAACCCCCGAACCCGCCAACCCGATTTGAGCATCAGTTTCACCACCAAATTACGATATACGCCATTCTATTGAGGCCATATCCAGGCGGTGTGTGCGCCTTTTCCCTAAAATGGTTGATTGATTAAATAGGGTCAAAGACATTTCACTTATATCGAGACGTCACCTGCTATAGATAAAGTGGCTGAAATTTTGACCTTTGTAGTGCGTTTAGAGCTATGTGCAGGAAGAGTTCTTGACACGGGACATCGGTTTTTAAGGTTTCATCCGAAGGACACCTGACTTTCATTTCTAAATGCCTAGTGCATGACGAAAGAATAGCCAGACTTATTTTCAGACCCGACCGGGGTTCGAACCCACGACCTTCCATATACGAAGCGATCACTATACCGCTGAACTACCATAGTGGTTTTTCCCTAGAATGGGATATTTTGAGTATAATAAGTACCATACCTGAAATAATATTTGAAATGGATCCTCTCAACCTCTTGCCAAATATGAAATTTTATAATGATGTATAAATTGCTGCGGTATTATCCCCAAGTATAATTCGCATGTATAGTCAAACAACATTGACCTGTCCGTTTGACCTTTAATTTTAAATTTTATTATTGACCAGTTTATTATTTGTGTATAGGGAAAACAGGTGCTTATTTTCTGCTACATCATGGGAAATACGCTTAATATGTATTAACTGCGAACCCTTACCCTATCTATGCATTTATAAGGTGGATTAGCGTGTAAATGAAAGGTCAAATGGACAGGTCAACGGTGTTTGTCAATAAAACTATGTGTAGGTAAACAACTTTGACCTGTCCGTTTGACCTTTAATTTAAATATTTTTTTTATATGGATGACTGCATTTATATATAGGAATCACACGGGTTTATTTTGTATACATAATGTGAACACTAATCACTTATCTTGTGTACACATTATTAACTGTGAACCCTACCACTACCTACGAATAAGGTGGACTCTTCTATATGGATATTCCTAATGAAAGGTCAAACGGACAGGTCAATGTTGTTTACCTATAATCCGTGATTACGAACCATGAGTATGCTAACGAAAAAAAGAAACGCAAGTTTATTTATTTTTAATCGCCATTATTTAATCTGATTCTTCGATGATTAGATCATTATTTGGGCTTGTTTATTTCATTTTTTCATCATTACTGGATATTTTTGTGATTTTTTTTTATTATTATTATCCCTCGCATTATTTAAAACCCATTTAATTGGATGTTTCACAATCACATGACGCATTAAATAAATAAATAATTCCCACAAAAAATACTGTCAGCGTGTAACAACCTCTCTAATCTGGGCACAGCCATGTGATAATACAATTGTCACCCTGTGTAACACAGTTAGTGATAACACCGTACAAGGGAGTTAACTCGGTATGATAAAATAATTATTTCCCTCTAGGCATGTGAACATCTAAGCTTGTCACCCTTCAGAAGAGATGTCAACTCCGGGTGATATCCTCGGGTAACAACCCTTCTGAAGGGTGACAATTCTGGATGTCCACATTCCTAGAGGGAAATATTGTTTATTGTCCAATCACAGACGGCGTTTGCGAGAAAAGGATGTACGGTTATTTGAAAAATCTGCTGAAAGCATGAAACCAGTGTGGTTACGCTCAGATGGGTTTTAACTGGAGAACATTTTCGCATTGCACTGTCAATTCAATTTCGTAGTTACACTACAAAAACGGAACTTCTGTTTTTCAGTTTGTATATTTCTTTCAAGTGCGTATTTAAAGGATGGGTTGATTGAATGAATGTCACAGTCAAGAATATTTCACTTATAGCGAGACGTCACCATCTGTTCATGGAAGGTTCTTTAGCATGCTACGAATGTCGTGACACAGGACATCAATTTTAAGACCTCTGTGACTTTCATTTCCAAATGTCGAGTGCTTGGCAAAAGAACAGTCACTTTTAAGTCTTGGTCAGACCTGGCCTGGGTTCGAATCCCAACCATCCACATAAGGAGCGAATACTCTACCAACTGAGCTACCGTAGTGGTCCATTATACATACACACGGCACAATGGTAAAAAAGTCATCCAAAAGTCCGTTTCAGTTTGCTAAAACAAAGTACACGGAAAGGATGCCAGTCTAGGCTTATCAAGGACCTAAAAAGTGTTATGTCCGTTATCACAATAGTGTTGATAAGCACAACGCCTATGTATACAAAATTATCCTGGATTATTTCCAGTGATGTTGCATAGTCCCATGTTCATTCTTATTAGCAATCTTTCTTTCACACGTGGCGGATGAAGCTAGCTAAACGTAAGGTGCTTATTCTTCCGGAACATCCGACCTCACTTCCATAGTGGAAATTCACGTTTTTAACTAAATTTGGGATTGTGGTTAATCGGAACAAGCATTGGTATAGTTTTTGTTTTTATTTTTTTTTTTTTTTGTTGTTTGGAATTCTAGAAACAAATAATAGTACATGTTGCCTAATAATCTTTATTTTACAATGAATTAACATGGATATAACGTAACGATCTTTTTAACAATGGTTTGCGTTTTATGTAAAATGTTGTTCGGGTTTCTTTGTGTAATAAATGCATATTTAAATGTATTAATTTTCAGTTCCCAGGTTCTACTTTATATAATTTTTATTGCATGCTGAAATTAAATACAAGTTTATACTTTAGGCCGAATTATCTGCCGCCTTAAGACGGTATGTTATTTTTTTATATTGCTGCCATAGTAATGATAACATACCATCGTTAAGGCAGATAACTCTTTTATACTACCTACAGTACAGGCCTGTCAAAATTTTAACAATAAGCTACAGTAAAGATCTAGGCCTGTCGAAAGTTTAACCCTACCCGAACGAGAAGGAGTAGAAGTGACCGAGATATTGATAGCTCGTGGCCGAAAAGTTGCCGATAGATATATAGCGGGTGCCGAACATCTATCGAGGGACGAAATGAGTTTTTGTACTAATTCGTTAGTTTAGTGTTAAACTTTCGACAGGTCTATACTCTAGTTCACGCTTTGTTGCGGAATTGGCAGCTCATCCTGGTATTTCCTTAGTTATATATATGCACCACTGCGGTAGCTCAGTTGGTAGAGTGCTCGCTCCGTAAGTTGGAGGTCGTGGGTTCGATCCCCGGCCGGGTCTGACCCAAGACTTGAAAGTGGATAGTGACTGTTCTTTCGCCAAGCACTCGGCATTAAGAAATGAAAGTCACGATTCTTTCGGATGAGAACTTAAAATAAAAGAGGTTCCTTGTCACGTTGAGCTTGGCACGCTAAAGAACTCTACTGTATAATGCTATCAGCGCAATGCACAGGCAAAATTTCTGCACCTTCGCCTATAGCTGGCGACGTCTTGAATATAAGTGAAATATTCTTGAATGGGACGTAAAACACCATTACTCAACTCAACTCATTAGCTATGTATCGGCACAAGGTCCAGAGTACTATTTATATACCATGGATAAATACAGCCAAACCTGCCATAAAGGCCACCTCTATATACATGTATAAGCCATCCATTTATATAGGCCAGTAGAATTGTATCCTCATTATTCTTTCTTCATATTATTTGAACCTGTATATAAAGGCCATCTGCTCATAAAGGCCACTTTTACCGGTTCGCTTGGATAGCCTTTATAGACAGGTTTGACTGTACTAGTATTTTTAATTCTTAATATGACTCTGGTACCTGTGTATCTCAACAGCTGCCATCCCTCTCTTGAAACCTTTTCTGTCCCTAGCTATTTATATCTCGGCCACTGGGCAGTTTAACTTTCAACTCCTTTTCATTAGCTTAGTGTTTAACTTTTGACAGGCCTGTACTGCAGTGTAGGAACCCCATGAAACAAGTCATGGTAGTAGTTGTTAGTGGGCCAACACTAAAAAATGAAAATGTACAGTCAAAGCTGCCTTAAAAGACATCTCTATATAAAGGCCACCTGGTTTTAAAGGTCAATTAAATTTTATCCCAATTACTCTATATCCACGTTATTTGAACCTGTATATTGGGGTAACCTGCCCACAAAGGCCACCTTTACTGGTTCCCTAGGATGGCCTTTATAGACAGGTTTGACTATTTGTAATTGTGACAAAACCAGAATGTTTATGTCTTTAATTTCGTTAAAATCAAAACAATTACAAAGTATTACAAAAATAACAAAAATTGGCTGCAAACACTAATATACAACCTCATTCACAACAATACCACTTTTAAAATGAAAAATGTCACCTCAATCACAATAATACGGCTCATAAAAAACCAGTGTCTGTCTAAACTAAAAAAATATGGCCTATAAAAGCCAAAAAGCAGTGTGTCTGTCTAAAAATAAATATAAATAAAACGGTATAAAATGGATAAAACTTGATCAAAGTTAAAATAAAACAAAAACTATATGAATAACAACATTGCACTAAAAGTGTGTCTGGTTTTACTAAAACAGTGCATAATAAAACATTTCATATTATAAATTTAAAACACGCATTTTAATATTATGGCAAATTCTGTCATGCACACATTCTAAAATTGTAGTTATGTTCACGCACAATCAATTGTTTCCCTGTACAATGGGTTGTGTCCTCCTTGCTGTCACATTCTTGGTTTCAGCCATTCTTTTTCCCTCCCGCGTTCTTCCTTTTTTGTTTAACCACGCCCCTTTATCGTTTACGTTTGCCTCCCCTTGCTCCAACGGCTGGTTCTTCAGCCTTTCTTTTTCCTCTCCCTCTTCCACGTCCTTTTGGTTTCACTTCTTCTTCCTCTTCACTTTCTTCATCGACTTCCATGTCTTTTGCTTTTTTACCCCTCCCTCGACCTTTAGCTGCTGGTTTAGGTTTTTCCTCCTTTGCTGGTTTTTGTTTTTCCTCCTTTGCTGCTTTTCCTCCTTTTCCTCCCTTGCCACTACTCTCTGCCTCGCCATCTTCTATTTAAAGAACATACAATAATTGACATGGGTAAAATTTTGACTACAACACTACTAAATTTACCTGACAAACAATAATTTTTTTATAATGCCTCCATAACAATACCAGCTCACTTATCGCAATACATTCTAATTTTAGAAAAGACCATTTGTTCTACTTTTTTCAAAAATATCCCTCAAATTATCATCAAACTAATGCCAATTCGGGACTGAACAAATGACGTCGGCGATGACCCACTGTAAACGTATTTATATTCGCGGAGTACTAAGTTTCGCTTATTTTGCGGCCGTTTGTTTGGCGCTGCGATAATTAATACCGATCAAAAATTAAATTATGTTTATATTGTGTTGTAGTGCAAAGTTAAAAACGAGAAAATTTAACTACGCGGAAATGTCTAAATTTCATAAACCTCAAAAACAAATATACGCGAAATTAAACACGTTTACAGTACCGTATTAAAGACAGCAAATCAAACGTAAAAATATAAACCTATGTTCAAATCACAATCCCGAAAGTAAAGTAAAAACTTTAAAAGCTGACAAATTAAGTCAAACATCTGAACTTCCACCTGGGAAGTGAGGCCAGGTGCTCCGGAAAGGTAATCGAAGAATAAAATAAGACAAAAGGGCAAGACAAGCAGACATTGCATGGCATCTCAATTTAGGGCCGGAAATGAGCTATCTCTATTTCAAAAGTTTGGGACCGGAGATGAGGTTTATTCGCAAAGTCTCTCTCTCTCTCTCTCTCTCTCTCTTCAGGTTTATATAGCTTGTATCGCTATAGCTTGTATGCCTGAGCATTTCACACATTCTCTCTCTCTCTCTCTCTCTCTCAGTACCTTTAGGCGTATATGGCTTGTATCGCCTCAGTACTTCACCCCATCCTCCACCTGTTTTCCAGAATGACCAGTTGTATCCATCTGTATATATGGAATACTCCACACATTTCACCAGCTTATCAAAAATCTGTTGGTCAGTCAATGGTTTAATCTTTAAAACCTACATCAAATATAAAAAATAACCTTGATTAGTAAACACGTGTGGTTTCTGGAGCAACGATACAAATGTATCGATACCCTATTTCACGATACGATATGTATCATGGTTAAAAATATCGATACTTTTCAATATCATATAAAAAGCAATCATTCAAACAGGATTTGATTTAATAAATTTGAAACTTTAGCATGATGGTTTATTACTTTTTGCAACGGTTGTTGTTAAAGATGATGTTACTAATGTGCAGTTCTGCCAGGGAAAATGACAATGTGAGAGTTAGGCCATACAAGTCTTTTGAAGTCCCAAAACCTACAGCCAGTTGGACGCTTATCACGTTTCATTTTCGTATCGTATCGTAAGAAAAAATTCGTGATAGCGTTGTATCGCGATAAATCGTTTAACCTCCATCTATGAACCCCGGACCAGTTTCACGGTCATTCCTTAACTAACATTTTCTATAAATTAAATTTAGCTAATTTTGGCAATCTTTGGAAATAAAAATAATTATTTTAAGACATATGTTGTTGTTGGGTGTGGTGGTGGTGGTGGTGGTGGTGGTGGTGGCGTTGTTGTCGCTGTGTTGATGAAACTGTTCCGTTGTTATTGATATTATTTGTGATTGGGGTGGGGGTGAAGGCGGTGGCTATTGTAATGTTGTTCTTGATATATTTAGAAGTGGTGGCGTACTCAGTGTTCAGTGATATCACGCTTGTTCACGCATTTTTAAAAGCGAAACTCATGATCAGTAGTTTGAATGATGTTAAAATAACAACATACACAAAATATACAAACTTACATTGTACCAATCCGTGTATGTCGCCATACCCTCAATCCGTTGAACCGATTCTTTCATATCTTTCACCATATCTGGTGTTGGGAATCCTAGACTGCTGTCATAGCGACGGATCAAATCGGCTCTCGATTTGCCCTTCGGCATTGCTATGTCCAGAAACAGCACCTATAAATGCAAGAATTAATAACTTAATCAGTGATTCCTCTATAATCTGTATGCATTATTTCATAAAAAATTCTAAAGTAGCACATACCACAAATTACACAATTTTGATTACACACGAGGCGTATGTAGCTGGCTGAACAGGAAGCGCTTAACCTTCCGGTGCACACAGCCTCACTTCCCCGGTGAAAGTTCACGTTTAACTTCATTTGCTAACTTCAAAGTTTTTACTTTGCTTTGGGGTTGTGGTTTGGACATGGATTAGTAAATATGTTTGTAATTTTTAGAACCGCGAAAATTGAACACCTCTAAAATAAATAATTTCACAGTATTATTAAGGACCCTCGGTACCGTTAAACTTTCTAATCTTTTATTACAAAAGAGTTCCACTATACCTGGAAAGCTAACAGTTTACGGCTGACTTTAGTTCTCTCGTAAGTTTCTTTTAGCCTGTAAGCTTTGTCCGTATCCAGCATCCCTAGTTTCGAATCCTCTTTGACGTACCACATGACATTTCTTTTCCAGCTCTCGGACAAATAGGCCTCAGCCGCGTCCTGCCACCTGGTGTACATAAATAATACAACATCAGCAAATGGGAGACTACTGGTTATAAAATGAAGTGGGTGATAAGGACCTTAAAAAAGTACTAATTCATCGATATATCCGGACGGACGTCTTTGGGCAGTGTCCATCCGTCTTTGGACAGTAATCTGTCAATCAACTTCCTAAGTATCAAGTTGTGTGTTTACCTTATGGCTTATCTTCCTATAATACGATCTGTCAAAAGTTTAACACTAAGATAACGAATTGCTGCAGTTCATCTCTGTCCCCTTGTTACCTATACCTCGGTAGCTGCTCTCTCTCTCTCTCTCTCTCTCTCTCTCTCTCTCTCTCTCTCTCTCTGCACTTTTTCAGTCACTTGCTGTACAAAAAATAGATATTGAACTTTTCCAATTTTATTGAATTGGGTTCTCTCTTTTGTGATTTGCACTTATGTTCAAAGGGCAGCAACTCCCAGGAAAATATGAATACCATCGATATTTCAGTGTCTTGAAGGGCGGATATCGCCCTCTTCGAGGATAATTAAAAAACTCAAATCAATTACCTATATTTCCATGAAGCTGACAGCAGCATCAACCATTCTCCTATATGTGGGCATGCTTTCTTGCTTCTGTTGTTTTCATCATCTATAAATTCCTGGAATAAAAATGAGTCCACTAATGAATGAATAAATGAATTTTTGTTTAAAGTTGCAAATAACGAAAAGTGCCGAATAGACAGTTCTTCTCGTTCCCTGGTTTTGCTATATTTCAACAATCTTTCGGTAGGTGCTATATCTCTTTTGGTAACTTGTTTGGCAAAGAGATTCGTTTCCTTTTCGTTGACTCAGTGTTAAACTTTCGACAGGCCTGTACTTTAGGGAAGTATAGTTTTACTTTAATCAAAATTAATTGATCTGTTATTTACATATATACAGAGGTTAAGAGTTGAGTAATGGTGTTTAACGTCCCAGTCAAGAATATTTCACTTATTTCGAGACGTCGCCAGCAATAGCCGAATGTGCAGAAATTTGCCTGTGCGTGCAAAGCCCACCGTGACACGGGACCTCGTTTATTTTAAGTTCCCATCCGAAAGAACCGTGACTTTCATTTCGTAATGCCGAGTGCTTGGCGAAAGAACAGTCACTACCCACTTTCAAGTCTTGGGTCAGAACTGGTCGGAATTCGAATCCTTGACCTTCAACTTACACAGAGGTTAAGAAATAAGCATATAATATGATTACCTTCAGTCTTCTGTCACACTCCTTCTCGAGTCCGGGGTACGTTTCCAAAGACCATAGCAACAGACGGTGTAGCGCAAAGTAGCCATTTAGTGCATTATCGCTGGTATGCTGCGTTCCTTTGGAGAACTCCACCACGGTGGCGCTCATCAAATTGGGTACCACCTTAATAATCATCTCTTCTATAGGTGTTTTATTAGGTTTACATTTCGGCAGTATTTTGGCTACTTCGTTGAGAGTTATTTCAAATTGGTCTTTAATTTCTGAGCCGTGGACCGGATGAATATAGAGTGGTAGAAAATATTGTATCTCTTCTTTCATGACACTGTGAACTTTTCCCGCGCTTTTCTTCATGCCATTAAACTGCTCCAGTGTCAAAAATTCACAAGGCGTTGTCAAGGCCGGTCTGTGACTTGGTCCCGAGACTATTAAACCATATCCAAACAATTCTTCATTAGACTTTGGTTTAACTGTTTTAAATTTCTCCTTTGAAATATAGCAGACGGGAACATTGGCATTATCATCGCTGGATTTCCCTCCCTTTTTGGTCTCCTTTTTGGAGGATTTTTCTGGAGTTCCTGCATCAAGTGGTGGAAATGGCTTTTTGAAATTATGGCCACAGTCATCACATTTGAAGCTTTTAGATAACTTAAGGTTATGTTGGTACGTGTCCTTCATCCAACCAGAGTCGCCGGTCTGTGTCTCGGCAAGAAATGCCACAACGTTCAGTAAAATCGTTTGGATGGTATAACCTGGAGACCATCCCAGTCCTTTCTGGTCTTTCCATTCAGTGTGTATGTAGGCAAAGTCGGCAAATATATTCAAGCATACTTTGGTCCCTTTCTTCCCGGGCATAGTGGCTCCGCTGTTGTAACGGAAACCAACGGGAACGAACTCGGCGCTGGGCGAATTATATGGGTAATCTTCAGGGAGGTAGAGTATTAGATGATATATGGTATCGTCACATTTAAAATTACAGTGCCATTCAAACATGTTTTCATCTAGAGGATTGCTACCGGTTCCCGCCTTAATTCCTCCAAGTCCAACATGAGACGCCTCATTGCCCGCTTCTTCTGCTGATTAACCGCCATTTTATCAGACCTCTAAAATCTGCAATAAAAACCGTTTAAATTTTTATATTTTACTCACAGGCAGTTGGGGTCAGGTATAATTTTTTTTAATTTATTTTTTATCAACCCAACAATGATATATTTTGCTATTTTATCATATCTGACAACGTTCTGAACTAAATGGATTAAGCATCAGAAATACACTTATTTTATTGCTACTAAAAAATTTTCTGAATTTTGTCTAGATCTATATAAAAAATTCAAAATGTTATAAGATCTATGTTATTATTTATTTTAATAATAATAGAACAAAAATTAAACATATATATTGACAGTAACTGCTTCCATTCGGTAATAACAATAGGTGTGAATGTACTTTAGAAATATGCACCCTTAAACACTTAATACAAATTTTGGCAAACCAACTGAGTGGTTAACCTAACGAAGGTTTAAAATCTGAACTGCGGTCCTGGTGATTACTATGAAATGGACAGGAGGAAATGCCATGTAAACATTATGAGCACTTGTCTTAACAATGCAAGCAGAAAATCATTCCAAGAGTTGCAATCTATCAAATTGCCACGCCCCCTTTTTATAAAATATCAAGTTTTTAAAAGGTTTACCGTCCGATCGCCGTTCTAGTCGGTCAGCTTGTCTTATACTTCATGTACCGGTTCACAACGCTTTATATATCGTGGATATATGGATATATGACGTATGGCCGGTACGTGTTATGACAAGACTTAGTTGTGAAATTGTATTGCTTCCTACTTCAAGTTACGACATGATTCCTAACCCAAATCATACAGACGTTCATAGACAAGCGTAAATATTGGATAAAGGCCAGCAACCATCATCACAATTTGAACAGACAAGAAATAGCTTTCTGAAAAAGCATCCAAGCTTCCTTTCGCACCCTGTCAAGCCACATCAAATTTTATGTAATAATTTTGGGGGAAATATCAAAGAACTGTTCTTTGCTTTCGACGATTCCATGATTTTAAGCCTGTTCAGTCATAATTTAGATTTTAGTGGTGTACCTAATGTTCCAAGCCTTTCCCATTCACTTACTGTATTATACATGTACTAATTCTTCACCAACGACATTTTGATTGATTGGTGGAAAAACTTCGAAGTGCATAATTATTTAAAATATGTTAAAAATAGCATTTTATGCATAGTGATGTGTCAAGATCAAGTGAAATGACTAAAATGTTATGAAATTAATGTATTTGGATTTAAATTATGACAATTAGGTAAATTGGGTTTTAGTAGGCCGACCTATCCATCTTCTTTAACATGGGGATAAGTTATTTTTTATTGCTAGCAATATATATATATAAAAAACTTACCATCGCTGATGCAGAATGTTCGGCTTATGTTTAATTTTAAGTTCCATTCAAAAGTATTTCCGATGATTATATCGAAACTTTGCCAGATAAAGACAGGAGAAGTTATATATAGGATCAGTCATGAAAGAATGGAGGAAAAACCAGGGGCATGCAGGAATTAGAATAAATACCGAACTGTCTGCGTGAAATGAAAAAGTCCACATCATCAGAAGACCATCAGACACGGGAGTCGAACACAATCTTGAATATAAATACCATCAGGCGCGGGGGTGAGAGTGGTTGGGGTCGAATATAAATATGGTCAAAAGTTCATGAATATTAAAAGGGTATTTCATGGAGTTCTGATATGGTATACAAGAAGTGTCTAAAATCCTGAAAACCTATTTAAGCCCCTGCAAATATCACTAGCCCCGGTTTCACAATCATTCCTTAGCTAAGATTTTCCTTAACTTAAATCTTGCAAAATTTCAAATCTTTATAATGTTGTTAATTTTGAAGATATTCAGGAACTTAAGGTGTGAGTAGTAGGGAGTGACTCTGTACCTTCCTTGTTTGCATCACCCTTTGTTCTACTAGGACCTACTGCATCACCCTATTGTTCTACTAGGACCTATCGCATCACCCTTTGTTCCAAATATGGGTCACCGCATCACCCTTTGTTCTACTAGGACCTACTGCATCACCCTTTGTTCCAAATATAGGTCACCGCATCACCCTTTGTTCCTTATATGGACCTATCGCATCACCCTTTGTTCTACTAAGACCTACCGCATCACCCATTGTTCCTTATATGGACCTATCGCATCACCCATTGTTCTACTAAGACCTACTGCATCACCCTTTGTTCCAAATATAGGTCACCGCATCACCCTTTGTTCTACTAGGACCTATCGCATCACCCTTTGTTTTTTAGATAGGGTTCAAGCGTGTTGGTTCAATCGTGTGCTAGCAATCAGAATTCTTTAAATCTTGTTCATTTAAATAATGTTCCTTATATGGACCCAATGCATCACTCTATTGTATTGGCTTATGTTCGGACGTTTATATTTTAAAACTTATATGGACGATTTAGACGAAGGATTTTTTGAAAAAGAAATTGATCATCTGTGTGAGCTGTTCAAACGATTGCATTTATAAAACAGAGATATGGATTCAGGTAAGTCTGATTAGTTTACATATAAACATTAAATAGAAATATACTTGTAAGAATTTAACTTGTGTGAGAGTACACTTGGATGTAATCAACGCAAAACTAGAATTATTTTGTAAATCTTGTAAATGAATTTATATTACGCGCCATACGATTATCCCCCTTAAAATGTCATATTATCTTAAACAGTCTACTTGTTTTACATCAAAAGAACGAACTATAGTAAATAAAGTTCATTCACGCGTTCAGTAGGGTATAACCTTATTGTCATTTTTTTAAAGGTGAGAAGTGCGTTAATATGTGTAGTAAACAGATGTACGTACTAAAACTAATATAATGTTTGGTTTTTATTATTGTAGAAAAAGTCAAACAACATACAGAGGATTGTGAAGATTTATTTTTAATAGAATGTGAACACTGTTATGCTGTAATTAGTTACAGAGGACAACCTCATAATTGCCCCGTAGATCAGGAGGAAGACGTGGGCTTTGTTGATGATTTAGAACTTTTATGTGAGGAAATCGGGAGAAAATTATAGTATCATCTAGAATGGAATCAGATGCACAACTATCATTTGTTGGATATATATCATAGAATTGTTTTCAAAAATGACAAAGTGAAAACTGTAAAATGGGAAACTCATTTGAAATCATTTGTTGTAAAGTTGTATCAATTAGAAACAAGGTTATGTATATAAAGTGCAAGTATATTTTGTTGTTATTTTTACTTCTAACATGCATTCAGTGAATAGAATCCCATCATAGCTTAACAAGTACTAGGTTCGAATCATGTCTACTTCTATCACAAAGGTACCTTGTCAATAGAGAGAAGAAATCATTGGTACATAGAGTTCGAATCCGACCACAGAATTTTAGAGTATGTAAATAAATAACAAACGCAAAGAGTAAACTAAAACTATTTTTTTTATTAATTTTGAATTATTTGTTTCACTAAGTATTAATACATTACAAATTAATAATATATACACTGTTATATACAAATAATATGCATGGATATACATAAAAATTACAAATCTTTTACATCACTCGCTTTTACCCAAGAATTGAATTTCTTGGGCCAATATAACCATTTAACCAAATATTGTTTATTTTGACCTCTCCCCTTTGTTTTTAAGATTTTCTCAATTTTCCACATATCATCATCTCTCACATCTGATTTAGCTAATTCACTTTGATAGAAACTTCCAGAAATTGCAGAACCATCATAATCTTTGAGTTTATAAATTGGTAGACCGTCTCTTAGAAATCGAGAAGCAATAGTGAAAATTTCGCCTGTCCACTTTTCGTCATATTCGCGACTAAAAATATTTTTTAAGTGTGAAATTCTAACTTTATCGCCCACTTTAAACCTAAAAGGCTTTCGTATTCTTAATCTTTTTGGAGAAGAACTTTTCTTTTTGTCTTGTCTCTGTCGAGGAATATACATACGTTTCCATATACGGGGTTGTTGTTTTTTAGTTACGCTAGCAGGAGCCATTCCTATAGTGCGGTGAAACGTTTGATTATAACTATCGGCAAACGATTGAAGTTCTTTGACATATTCATAACCTTGTTTAAAAGTGAAATATCTATAAATTTTGCTTTTCAAAGTTTTTATCGCTCTCTCGGACACTGCAGCCTTGGTTTCGTTATACGCTAACAGGTGTTTAATGTTTTTGCTTTTTAATAGTCTTTGTACGACTTTGGCTTTAAATTCCTGTCCGGCATCTGTTCGTAATTTATTTGGTATTCTCTCTTGTTTAAAAATGTCTTCAAAGGCTTCTACAACACTCTGTCCTTTCTTATCTTTCAAGGGACGTAACCAAACATATTTCGAAAAGACATCGATCACTAGTAGCACATACTGTATACCATCATTGTACTTGGCAAATTTCACCATATCCATTAAATCTGCTGACCATTGATCGTCAATACCGGAGACCACTATCTTGTTTCTTTTAAATTTCCTTCTTACTGAGCGTTGCAAACTGTAAGATTCTTGTCTTTGTAACCATTTTCTTATTTTATATTTGCCGATAACGTATTTACCATCTCTTTTTACAAATCTATACAATTTGTCTGGTCCCGAAAATGCAGCTGGTTTTGAAGGGTCAAAATAAATATCCTTCAAATAATCTTCCCAACTAGGCATCTTTACACCTTTAAAGTCCACTTTATACTGTTTAATTTAACACAAAATGTTTCTATTTTATACACGTTAATCTTCTTCAGTCTCGCTTTCAACATCACTGACCTCGTCTGTTTCATCATCATCATCATCACTCATATCATCTGTTTCATCATCATGGTCATCATCATCACCATCATCATCTTGACTTCTAGTCAAAGTTTCAATCATATCATTGAGTAAACTTTTTCGCAATTTAACTGCCTGCTGGATGGCTTCAAACTTTTTCATGTCGAAATCAGTCTCGAAACGTTGGGCTGTTTTCATGATTTCAAGGTGCACAGGATCATGGTTTAATTTATCCACGTTGATTAACAACTCGACATAGGCTTTTCTAAAATCTTTACTTAATGCCGGCAAATAGTCTCGAATTGCTTTTCGACGAGCTTCGCTTTGAGAGTAATCGTCTTGTGTATATGATTTCATGGCAGCTTGTACTTTTGCATTGTCTTTGAATACTTGACCACCAATAAGCTTAGCCCACACTTGACTACTGGATACTTTTGCTTTTTTGCTCAGGCGTCCTCCTATCTGCTCCGCCTTACGTTTATTGGATTTAGAATCAGTGCACCAATTTTTCACATGTCGCTGAACATCACTGGAATTATCAAACACGAGTCCACAATCGTCGCAAGATGGCATACTTTCGTATTCTTGATAGGTTGGTGTCACTGCAGTCTGTGTTGCAACAGTTGGTTTTTCAGACATCCTTTCAGCCCAAGTGTTTTCTTGTATTTGATAGTTTGGTGAAACAACCGGTGTTTTAAATGCGTTAATCACTGTTGGATTTAGAAGAACAGCTGTTGTTTTACTGGTATTCTCCGGCGGATTTAGAAAAGCTGCTGTTCTTTTTTCTTCTAATTCTCTATCGTTCACTTTATCAGTTGAATTTGTAACTGTTGTAAAAATGTTTTCTCTCAATCTATTATTTTCCGATGTAGTCGGTTTTAAATCCACCAATAAAAAGCCTCTCTCTTTCATAGTAGCTTTATCAAATTTATCCATGAAAATTTGACTTTTTCCGGGATACATTTGTCTGGCTAACGTCATGATTTGCTGTTTATCAACCGGGTTTTTAAACAGTACTAAATAGTGACAGTTTCTTCTCTGTGTTGGGTCTTTACTGAAGTATAAATTCTGACTTATGGCTAACACTGACAAATTCCTATGGTGGCTTCCTTCTGTAAACAACTCGTTAAATCTAGAATCTTTGGCTAAACTGGACATCAAGTCATCTATTATAATTAAATTTCTGAGTTTAGGATTAATAAAACTATCATTTTCAAGATCTATAGGAATGCCTTGTATAAATTCGACGGGTGGTTGTACGGTCCTCTCTATGACATCATATAATGGCTGCCATCTCTTGTAAAGCCAAATAATTCGATCGGGTTGTGGTTCAATCAGCTTTCTTTGCAGTATTTCTTTCACGAGATAAGTCTTCCCACAAGATGTCGGTCCTGTAAATAATGCCGTGAAAGGATGTTTAAACTTAAACTCATTTAGTTTCGATAGATGATAGACAGGCCGCCGATGCTGCTGCTGCTGCTGCTCCTCCTCCTGCTGCTGCTGCTTATGATCCTCATAGTAGGGCCTTGATAATTGCTGCTGCTGCTCCTGCTGCTGCTGCTGCTGCTGCTAAGATCATCACAGTAAGGCTGCAATAATTGCTGCTGCTCTTGCTGCTGCTTAGGATCATCATAGTAAGGCTGCGATAATTGCTGCTGCTGCTGCTGCTCCTGCTGCTGGGATTTTAATATGTTTAACTGTTCCTGTGTGTTGTGTATTACTTTTGTGTGTCTTCTTAAATCATTTGGCCATACGTATGATTTTTTACATAATGTACATTTGTGCGACATGTTGTCACTTCAAATTCTTCCAAGTAAATGCTAGGTCTACCTTTGAAAAAATATATACAGAAAAAGAGCCGCTGTTCTTTTTCAATTAAGACAATATCGAGAGACATAGGACCTCGATTATCAGAGCCATATAAAATCCATACGTAACCCCTCTCATCATACCAAGATTCCTAAGCACCACAAGTTTTCTTCTAATAAATAGTCGCCTTCTTTGTTAATGTGGCGTAAAACACCATGAAGTTATAACCTCAACATTTGTCATTGATGTTTTTTGTGATTTTTTACTTTAAAAGTATATTATTATCGCTACATTTTATTCAAGATTGGATAATAAACAAAACAACTAACAACAGCATAATTTATTTTCTTTATTTCAGATTATTAAAATGGTTATTTTACATTGAATAACACATATTTTTTACAAAAACACCAACTGTCTTCTCAATTACACATTGAATTACATACACTTTTTACAAAAAGAGCGGCTGTTTGTCTCAATTCTACATTAAATTATCTACATTTGTTACAAAAAGCAGCTGTTCTTCTTAATTCTACATTGAATTAAATACACTTTTCATAAAAAAACAGCGGCTGTTCTTCTTAATTTTACATTGTATTACATACATTTTTTTTTACAAAACAACAGCTGTTCTTCTCACTTACACATTGTCTTTCAATCTGAGACATCATTCAATACATATTTATCCAGATAGTCAACACTCTGTCTTACAGAAGTCCATTGGTTAAATGTAAGTGCAATACCCGTTCTTGATGGAATTAGAGTTTGGTTTTCATGCGGGATAAACCACTTTCTTATGTCCACCACTTGAAATGGTTTCTTGATATTCACGAATATATTCCTACCCAAGTCGATCATGACTCCCATTTTATAACCGTTAAAAACATATTCTTTGTCAAAATTGTCATGCAATATTGAATTTCATTCCAGTGTACCTGGTGTAGTAAATTCCATTGTTCTACACTTAAAGCAATTCCCTTTTTGGTAGGATAATAACCGTGTTCTCCTTTACCATATTGACGAATGTGTATCAAAATATGGTCGTTATATCTTTGTGCAACCACGAAACGATCATTTCCGATATTTAGAAGACACAAATCTCTTCTGTTTGTATTAGCTTCGTTTCCTACAAATCAAACTTATTCATTAATATTAACCATAAACACACTTTTAATTTCCAAAGTGTGTATGTGTGTGCGTTTTTGCACTTTTACCCCGCTGATATATTATTTTGACTGACACTTTATATATGTTTAAGTCTCACCTTTAAAAAATGACAATAAGGTTATACCCTACTGAACGCGTGAATGAACTTTATTTACTATAGTTCGTTCTTTTGATGTAAAAACAAGTAGACTGTTTATAGATAATATGACATTTTAAGGGGGATAATCGTATGGCGCGTAATATAAATTCATTTACAAGATTTACAAAATAATTCTAAGTTTTGCGTTGATTACATCCAAGTGTACTCTCACACAAGTTAAATTCTTACAAGTATATTTCTATTTAATGTTTATATGTAAACTAATCAGACTTACCTGAATCCATATCTCTGTTTTATAAATGCAATCGTTTGAACAGCTCACACAGATGATCAATTTCTTTTTCAAAAAATCCTTCGTCTAAATCGTCCATATAAGTTTTAAAATATAAACGTCCGAACATAAGCCAATACAATAGAGTGATGCATTGGGTCCATATAAGGAACATTATTTAAATGAACAAGATTTAAAGAATTCTGATTGCTAGCACACGATTGAACCAACACGCTTGAACCCTATCCCCATTGTATCGTCTATTTAGCATAATAAAAACAAAGGGTGATGCGATAGGTCCTAGTAGAACAAAGGGTGATGCGGTGACCTATATTTGGAACAAAGGGTGATGCAGTAGGTCTTAGTAGAACAATGGGTGATGCGATAGGTCCATATAAGGAACAATGGGTGATGCGGTAGGTCTTAGTAGAACAAAGGGTGATGCGATAGGTCCATATAAGGAACAAAGGGTGATGCGGTGACCTATATTTGGAACAAAGGGTGATGCAGTAGGTCCTAGTAGAACAAAGGGTGATGCGGTGACCCATATTTGGAACAAAGGGTGATGCGATAGGTCCTAGTAGAACAATAGGGTGATGCAGTAGGTCCTAGTAGAACAAAGGGTGATGCAAACAAGGAAGGTACAGAGTCACTCCCTACTACTGGTGTGAATTTTAAGATAATTGTTAGAAACAATTTGCATTTAGCTTTGACAAAAATATTCACCAGCAGTTCCAAAAAAAGATTACAAAAATTTGCTAAATTTAAGTTAAGGAAAATCTTAGCTAAGGAATGATTGTGAAACCGGGCCTGGGAGGAAAGATATCGTTATCATAGTGAATGATGCACATGTACATTGAAGGCAAGATAATCATTTAGTCAGGAAACATCAATATTTTCCATTTCCTTTCCAAATGTAGAGCGAAAGATCATCGCAGATACATTGATTGATTGAACCAAGTCGTGAATATTTCACTTATATCGAGACGACACTGCCTATTATAGTGGCATGAATTTTGACCTTTTGCAGTGTGCTCGGGACAATGTGTAGGGAGGGTTCTTTATCGCATCACATCTAATGCAACACGAGACATCGTTTTTAAGGTCTCTTCCGAAGGAGCCCTTGACGTCCATTTCTTGAAGACCAGTATGGAAGAATTAACCCTACATGTGCCTATTTTCAAGTCTTCGTCAGCAATTTGGAACGAAGCTAGCACTCTGTATGGTTAGCACTGTCATTCATAAATTTAGCTAATTGCTATTATTTTTATAATCTTTAGCTCAAATTAGCAAATTTTTTGCTCCAAAATTTTATAAATTTCATAAAGTAGAAGAAAATTACTGATTTTTCTCTTTTTTAAACACAAGTATGAAAAAAGTAAAACAAATGTTACAACTTGTTGCAAATCAAGAACTATCTATACAGTAGATAAGAAGAACTAACATTTCAGACAATGTGCTTTAGTTTGATTATATTTTATTCATTTTCAATAATTTCGCCGTTGTATTTACAGTATATCTGAACTTTTACAAAATTTAAATTTTGACTAATCAATTGATTAAAATAATCTGATTCAAGATTCGAACAACTGGCCCAGGATGCTTAAAGCTTGATTAATAATATTGATTTCATGAAAATTCAGTCTGTAACTTGCTCAACCAGTGCCCGGCGGCCCGGCCACAAGATCGAAACCCGACTCAATCTCCCTGGTGCATGAAAAACTTGCGGTCTATCCAGAGGTTTTTAAAGGCAATACCAAGAGTCCATTATAAATATATCTTATGTTAACACTTTTTCGGTTCAAAATATCAATAATATCAATGTATCGCGATCAAACCAGTAATTTTAAAACAATTTCATTGTTTCACGTTTTGACAAACCAAACTGCTTGTATGCAAAAAAAAAGGGTTGATTTAAGGAGTGCTTTGAACAACTTGGTTCGGATAAATAAATAAATAAATAAATAAATAAATAAATAAATAAAAATAAATAAATATAAATAAATTTAATACCTTATAATAATGAAAACGATTATGTTGAACATTATAATGTCGATATGTGTCATTTTTTTCACCTGTAAAAAGGTGTGACGACTAGTTTAAACTTCGGACATTTTTTTTCAAAAAAATAGCATACAGGTTTATCACGTTGTTTATCTTACGTGAGTTAAATAAAAAAAAAAATATAGCACCTTGTATACGTGAACTACAAAATTGTCTCCCTTTATCCCAATTAATGGTGGCGCTTATTGCTTGAATTTGATTGGTCGAGCTGGCCATATTTGAAAACAGCCGGGAAAGACGGAAGTGGAACAGCGGCGTTGTAAATATTTTGTGTTAGTTTTTTACATGCGAAGAACATGACGTGTTAGTCACCGACTATCTAGCTGCTAAAGATTATAATTCACCTACGGAAAAATTCCATAGGATATTTGAAGAGCAAAGAGGAGAGCGATTATGCTGGATGTAAGGTTTCATACAAGCGAATGTTTTCAGTGAACTTGACAAACGTGTTATTTTCCTTCTTTTGTCTTTGATCGAAGGAAATGGCATAGTGAGTCCTCCCTAATGCTAGTGAAAGTGCCATTGTCCACAGTTAAAATTGGCTCTTTCATTCGTAATACAGTTGTGACCATCAAAACCATAGATCCCCTTTTCTAAACGACTGAAATTTCAAACCAAGCCAAGCCCTCCACCCCTTTGTTGTTTCTACATAGTGGAACTTTAAACTCCATAGTGTTATTCCAAATTCCAATGAGTCCATTTTCTTGCGGAGAAGGAGATTAGGATAACAACAACAATGTTGTTTGTTGATATGATATGATGTTGCTATTGCAACTTGCGAACATCCAGACACTCCTTGACATCACTTATCCCTGGTTTTAATCTAAATATTGATTGCTTTATAGTCCACATTCATCTTTTGTCAACCCAAGAGGGTTACTGTGTTGCAGTTTATTTTATTCCCATGAAATATATTCCGAGGATAATGTTTTCTTGTGAAATTTGTTCCACGAATGATGGATATTAAATTATGCATGAATAATATTTTACAGAATAAACCATGAAATTTATTTCACCGGATAGATTTTACTATGGAATAATATTTATATCCTCCCAGGCACATATTCACCTGGATAAAAATATCTCTTACAATTGGTTGCCTGGTCAAATGGCAGATATAACACAATAAATGGGGTTTGCCGCTGTACCTCATGATCAATACCTCTTAACATTTGTGCGGAACATTTTGGAAAATGTCAACATCACAGATTTACGGAATGCTGTCGTTTTCACAGGAAAGCGTCATCTCGCGCTATTTCATATCCATTGGAAATAAATGTTCTGTATAAACTTTATCTAGAGGGTATCGCGTGGTACAGCGATGAAGCCCATTCTCCCTGTCCGAAGAGAACGGTCTCAGACAAGTGTCAGGCGTAGGATTTGAATAAAACTTTAACATAAGTTTGAAGAAAATATATTTAACTTAAAAGTACTGCAAGTTGGTTATCACCATGTCCATATTTATTTGTTGAGAGAGTAGAATATGCTGCCTCCAACTGGAGGCGACAAATTTCCCGTTTTGGTATAGGGACAGTTTCTGTTGTCCCACGACCCCATATCATCAGTAAAGAGGGCCGTTGACAACAGAAATTTTTTGGTCTAAGGCTTGGAATTGATAGCGAATTTCAACATAAAAATTTGACATGGACTGCACAGATAACTGAGAAAAAATTGTCTCCCTATTATGACTCCTAGCTAGTACCCTAGTAGATAAGGTTTTTGATGGCGTATGCATAAATTTGATAAAACAAGCCATTTTCTAAGTGACAGTCTTGAGTCTTTCAGATTCTTATCCCCTTGAATATGATATATTTGTAAATTTTAGCAATATAAATTTTTCTTGCACTCCAGATAGAAAAATCCATAAAAAGAAGGTGCAAGATATCTCCATCTTGTACCCCTGTGCAAGATAGCCTACACACTGTTTTTCCTGCAAAATATTATAAATGAAATCAGAGGTGTATCAATAAGTTGAAATTGCTTTAAAATAAAAAAATTATATTTCCTGGTGCAAGAAATAAAATTATGCACTACTTATAGTGCCAGCTAAGGAAATCTCAACCCTTGTTCTAATATATTTGGTCCAGAACTCTGCAAGCCTTGTTCTGGACCAAATATATTAGAACTCAGGTTGAGATTTCCCTATCTTGCATCGCAAGTTGTGATAGATTCTATTAATATGAAACTTGGTTTATGGATACATGTATATTTGTTTGTTTATTTCAGATGGATCCTAAGCTTTCTTTAGTAGCAACTTTCGATGATTTAATCAGAAATGCTCGAGTTTTACAGACTGGAATAGAACCAGGTATTTACATAGTACTTTGTGATGTGTATTTAAAAAAGCAGTCATGGTCTTGACAACTTTCTCTTTTTGGTGATTGATTTGGGTTGTGCTGTCAACAAAATGGCAAAGTTCTATATTTTATTTAGTAATTGATATTAAGATGTACATGTATTGAGATTTGTTACCTTCAATGTGCCAATACTTAGTTCAACTAACAAAGGCAGCTCTTATAAAACTGCAAACATATAAATTTACTTTTGCTGTGTACAAATTTTCACTTATTTCATGATCGTTCGTTTTGCGCGAAAATGATATAGTGCTTATTGTGTTATAGTACATATTTCAAAAACATGAAAACTTTTAACTACACAGTACACAGATCACAGATATGCCAATCTCAACTCAGCATGATCACAGATATGTCTAAATCTTCCCCCTTCCGCAAAATTAAATACATTTACAGTAATCAAAATTCTATATTCTCTTCTTTCAGAATTTAAACAATTTGTACACAATCAGGAAGATTGTAGGCTTAAATGGTACCGAGCGGAGTGTATGGTAGAAGAGACTGCCGAAACTATCAAACGTCTGACTGCAGAAAATAGTGCTTTACAAACCCGACTTAAACATGCTAGGAGTGAAATTGAAAAAGAGATAGAACGGAGACAGGCTGCAGAACAAGATAGAGACCAACTGGTAGGTTGTTTTTGTTTGTGTGGCTTGGAAAAAGGGGGGTCAAGTTTGGTTTTGTTTTTTTGATACATTGTCATTCGCACACATAACCAATTTTTATTGTCGTCATCATCATCAGTGGAGAGGAGATAACACTATTTATATTCCCTGTTGCCAAAATAGCCACTGGCTCCTAATTTCTGGTAAATTCTTTTTTAAAATATAACCTACATGTATGCATTTTAACAAATGGGGGGGGGGGGGGGGGGATGTGTACTTGTAGTTTAAAAATGGTTGGAAATTTGGTTACTACTACTAGTCTAATAAGCATGTAGCTAGTGATATGAATTGATCCTCCAATTGAAAATAAATTTTTTTGTAGAATAATTTAACTTGCATGTTTATATACCTTTTATCAACAGGACCGACAGATTGATCTGATAAGAGAGCTCCTAGTAGATAAAGATCACCGAAGTGTGTTAAATGACAAAGATCGTGAAAAATTAGCGTTTTTAAGTAATACACACCAGAGATCAAAGTTTGAAGGATCTCCAAAAAGGTAAGTTTATACAATCCACTTATAGAGAGATTTTTTTACTTCTTATTTTTAATCAAAAATCTAATTTTATATTTTTACCCTTTATATTAATAAATTAACAATGTGTTTCCTTTTATTAAGTAAGTGAGCCACGTAACACAATTGACATATTGTCGACCAAGCCTGTTTTGTTCCGCCACTGACCGCCATTACGCTGCCAAAGCATCACAGCAACTACTGACGTACTAGTGTCAGTTACGTCATTGAATGGCAGAGTTTTCATTCATTTTGTGTAAATCAATCATACAGGGCCTTTGTCAGAACATTGTGGGCGCGGCCGGCGATCCGTCAATTATGTGACCTTTAAGTATGTAATCATATGGTGACATATTTAACCTTTGTTCTCTGTGTGCTGCAATGGAAACTGTCAATTGTGGACAAAGCTAAGTTTTTCAAAGGTTTCTATATGCATACTTTAAATCTTCCTATGAATTTGCATGTTTCTAGAATGATTTTGTGGTTATTTAGTTTATGATTGATTCATTATCAACTCCTCTAATATGTTTTTTATTTGTAGACTGACAACTATCAATGAATCTACACATTCCCTGCTTTCTGAATCCTATTTCGACAAAACAGACGACGACTTGATAGAGACTTCGTATCTACGTAGTGGTAGAAAATGGAAACGCCCATCTGCTCCACCGATGGAGGAGGAGGAAGGCAGGACCACACCTCCAAAACGAAGACGAAGTGATGAAAACGTAATCTTTACTAATATTTTTTGTTTCTTTGTAATAGAATTTTAAACCAAAATCTATCATTGTTGATAAAGGTTTATGTGTGTTGTTGTCTCAGAGTAGAGTGGAGTAATGGTGTTTAATGCCCCAGTCAAGATTCTTTTTACCTGTACCGTGATGGTCAGTTCTGAGATGGTAGAGAAAATTGGAGTGCCCAGAGAAAACCACCAACCTTCTGCAAGTCAACTGACAATCTGTCCGAGTGGGATTTGAACGTGGGGAGTGAGAATTGCTGTGATCTGTGAGTGAGTGCTTTGCCTTTACACCACTCTCCCTTAAACCTTATTAACCTAATTTAAACCTAGGTGTTTTATAATTTTTACCAACATGGCAACAGTTTAATAACAAAAATGTTACCTAGCTACACTATATTTTTATTTTTTATATGTTGATAGGATCCAAATAATTCCATCACCACGACAACCACAGTTACATTAAATGTAGAAGGCAAACCTTTAGCCCACACCACTGAGGTCACGTCAAACAGGAAGTTAAATAAGAGTTTTAGTGAGCCAGCACTGGACAAACACAACGGGATACAAGCAATCAGACACATAGGTAATATTCTTGTACAGTAAAAACTGGATAATTTGACACCATTTGTTCAGTCAAATATTGATGTTATAAAGGTTATGTGGCAATAAATTGAAGGAAGTTTATAAAAGAAAAACTTTAAAGATTTTGGGTTTTCAAGAAAGTGTGGTGATACGTGAGGTTATTTACAAGTATAATTTTTGTATTTTCAAATTTTTCGAAGTTTGTGAGATCCATCACAAAGTATTAACTATGTTTAAAATTTTCAAAATTTTAGATCCATCACGAAGTATCAACAATGATATTCTTTAAATGTTTTGATTATCAAGTTTAAAAATTCATCAGTTAAAAACATGGCAGTGATTTTCAAGCACTCCACACGGTCCTGGAACTTGTTTACTTTGACGATGGCTCCCCAACTCGACAAATTGATGGATTGACAATTGATATACTGTCGATTTTAGATGGCATAAAGAAACTTTATTTCAAAGAACTTTAAAATGAAAAAGAAAAAGAAGGAAGGGAAATTTTACTTTTGAGATAGTGTACTCCCAATTGACAAGAATCAAGGCTGCTGAACTTGTCCGTCTGCAAAACTGACTGGTACTGGCCAAGGGGAGAAACCTTAATGTACTGTCCTGTTAGATATAAATTGGCAATTCTAGTAATTTATGTGTGCTATTTTATATTTTATTAGATAGTGATCCTGAATCTGAAGATTCCTGTTATGATTCACCCAGAGCTAGAAACAGGAGAAAGTCAAAAGGAATTCTAAAACAGACCCCAGAGTAAGTATTGTTTAAGTCGGGGATGATCAAAAAGTTTCATTTCCAATATGCTTCAAAAGAAATGTTTTCCAAAACTACCTTAAATCTTATGGACCTACACAAAAGTATAGCAGGGTTTGAACAGGCCTGGAAAAGTCCTTAAATTTTTAGATTTGCCCTAAAAATACCCTAAAAACAAGTCTGACCCTAAAAAGCCCTTGAATTTATCCTGAAGGCCCTAAAAAGCCCTTGAATTTTGCCAATTAGGTGTTGATATTAAATGGTTGTAAATAGACTGATCAAAATAAATAAAATAAGTTACATTGAAATGAGCGATTTAAAGGTACCTGGCCTTTTCGAACATCCAAAATCTTCCCCTACTTCAAGTGTCGTTACTATGGACATGTAAGTAATTGTTTTATTGATTTAATTGCCTTTGTCAATGTTTTCCTCATAAAATTGTCCCGCTGATTAGGCCTTAAATGCCTTATGTTAAATTTGGAGTCCAAATGTCTGTACGAACCCTGTATAGAGACCATTAATTACAGAATGAACACTTTCACTTCATACATTTGTTTAAGGTAGTTCCATACTTTACAAATCGCCTGAAAACACATATTGAAATTTTGATATGTTGTACATGGGCATAAACCATTCAACATGCCAAAATTTCAGGGCAGGTATTCGACTTACTTAAAAAGTTCTGAAGCGCCACCTGGTGGTCACTTTCACGACATAAATGATCAAAGTATAACTACTTTTATCAACATATAAGCTTTAATAATTTTTTGTCAAGCTTAGAAATCAAAAGTCTCTTGCATTTGAATTAACCATTATGTCATGAAGATTATTTGGACCGATGGAATTTTACTTCCGGTCACGTGGTATTTTTCTACAGCGCCACCTATCAAGAGAGAACATTAAATTTCCGGAAAACTGAAAGTAACACCCTTTCGTTAATTTTTAGATTTTAAAAAAACTAAGTCGAATACGACCCCTGATTTTCACATATATGGCACATGAATATGTAAGTTTGATTTTCGGAAACAAAAAATAGGGGGTCGTCAAGCTACTTTTTTCATAAAATTGCATAAAAATCCTAAAACAAGAAAAAAGCCACATTCCTTACGTAAGAAGTTACCAACAATGTCCTAGGATACTATTATGAACTCAATGTTTTTCGTTTGGTATTAACAAATAAACAAAAACACTGATTGTGAGCATTTTGGTTGTGCAAAACAAAACCAATTTAAATATCATGTGGTCTGTCACCCATAGAAACCCATAGCAACCGTTAGCCAACACAGATCAGTTAAAGTGGAAAGGGGATTCGTATACATTGATGAAGCGGTTTTGATTCTTCTAGGCCGCTGAATGAAACGCAAATACAAGAGCATAGTCAAAATGCTAAAATTTGACACCGAGAAAAATTATCATACAGTATGTTTTTTTTTGAAGAATCGTCAGTTTGTGTCCTACTAATTGTATTTAAAATCACCGAAAAAACCAAACATAAAGCGGCGTTTAAAATACCGTCTTCAAAATTTAAACAATGTACTAAAATCTTTCAATTATTTAGAGTAGTACTCTCAACAGTATAGATCTATCTAATTTCCGTTATGTACAATTTACATGTCCTTAAAAATAGTTCACAGAATTGATATTGTGGATTTTAATATTTTGTGAAAATCATTCTACTGAATGATAGCATAACAGCGTTCCCGCCATAATTCTGTAAGCGCCGAAGACCACACAGTCGTGACGTCATAGATAAAAAAGACGTCAAATCTGACATTTCGACCGTACGCATATAACGACGACGTCACCATGGTATGGAACTACCTTAAATGCTTAAATGGTATGTTAGGTGTAATCGTCTATTTCAATAAAATTAATTATATGTCAGAATCGAGATTGTTGAATCAATACACCATCATATGTTAAATTAAACAGAAAAGTAAAAATCAGCTTTTAATTTAGGTAGGTGTTGTTTACGTCAGTATTATTGCCAAAAAATTTTTTTTTTTTTTTAAAAATCTGCTAATTTCCGGAAGTTGTAGATGAAATCATTTTCTATTCTGTGTATATAGAGAATATTGAGATTTCAACTTCCTCCAATTCAATTTGATGAAAGGCAATGTTTTAATACTGTGCACAGTGCTTCAGCCAGACCGCGCCCTTGCGCCATTCACGCATGATTTTTATTTTGGCCCGATTTTCAAAATATCATGGGCCAAGATTGGCGCTCTAAAATAGCATCCTACGCAAAATTATTAAACACGTGAGCCAAGTTACCTCCACCATTCCTGTATTTGTTTTTTGGAGCTTAACATCCTATCAACAGCTGCAGTAATTTAAGGACGGATGTAATGATGAACAGCAGATGATGAACACATGGAGTTGGCCCACATTTTCAAAACTTATGGGCCAACTGGCCTACATACATGGAACCCTAGCTGAAGCACTGTGTGCAAGATGAGGATCCAGTGTTATACATTTGTTTAAAAATGGCTTTTTAATGCCATATTCAGGAATCAGGAAAGTGATGATCAGGATCTTTACCCAATCATATTCTCAAAAAAACGGTAGGCAAGTATTTTTAGTTGTTGGATTGCTGTCGTTTAAACTACAGGCATTATCTGTTTGTTTTTTAGGACACCAGGATTAAGGAAGGCACATTCAGCAAGTAAAGGACTTAACAGAGTACATTTCTTCATATCAAAGACTGTCATAAAACCAGAAACTTGTATACCTGTAAGTAATGTGGTATCTTGATAATCATTATTATACCAAAACCCACCCCATGAAAACTATATTATGCTTATTGTTTTAATGCTTATTTCAAAAAAGGCCAAAATTTGACTATGCGCATATGTCTAAATTTCCTATACTGCGAAAATAAATACACATGAAATTAAATACGTTTACAGTATGTTCTAGGTTTCTTTGCAAGTTGCAACTACTTGGTGCCAAGTACACAACACTCATTTACTTACAGTGCCAAGCAGTTTGAAAATTAGGTCTAAGCCGTGGTAATGTGCTGAATTCTTGTTACACAATGAACCGTACTTATTTGTATATGAAAAGGCACAGTTGTAATGTATTTATTTTTATTTTAGTTATTTTTTTTTTCATGTTGTTTGTTTTAGTTTTTAATTCTTAAACTTTTATTTCAGTGTGGCAAAAGAATAAAATTTGGAAAACTGGCTATGAAATGCAAAGGTGAGATCATTTCAGAAATTATTTTCTTACTTAGTTATATGTATTGTAGTTAATATATTTTCTGCCATTTTAAGTGTTTGTCTATATGTCAAAAAACAATGTATTGGAATACTAATAAATTAAGTCGGTGGATTGCAGGTCAAATTTAAAAGTTTTACTAATGTGTTGCATTCTTCAGGTCTTGCACAAAACCTTAATGGGGTGCATTGTTGGATACACACCAAAGTACAAGGAGGTATATAGAAATCACCTTATTGGTGTTGCGGGCAGTCTGTCCCAATGTCATGTCTGCTTCATATCTCCCTTGTCTAGGATGGATTTTGATCAAACTTATATCAAAATAACATTTGACAAAATAAGGGTTTGATGATCCAATGTTCCCTTTTAGAATAAAAAGTGGGTTGGTATTTATATTTGCAAGTAGGTACATGTATTTGCTGACAATCTTAATGTTTATATCTTCTTTCTTTCAGATTGCCGTGCTGTTTGTCATCCAGAATGTAAAGATAATATTCCACTTCCCTGTATTCCTAATGCTCCTAGCACTCCTGGTACCAATAAATTTAGTGGGGTAAGTAAGTTTGTAGGTAAAAACTACCATGAGTGTCAATTTTGTCAGACCTCATAAAACAGTAATTTTGTTTGCCTTAAATTACTACGGAATATAGGTAGAAAAAAAAGGGCCGTTAATTATTCAATTTGACCACTAAATAGAGGATCTTGCATGAGTGGTTATGTAATATTGAATTTATTAAACGAGTTAAATAATTTATTATGCAACGAGCCTTGGCCAGTTGCATAAAACATTATTCAACGAGTTTAATTAACTCAATATTGCATAAACATGAATGCAAGATTCTATTTATTATATAATCCCATAAAAAACGGGGTTTCCATAGATTTAAAACTTGTCTTCCTGTTATAAGAAAACAGCAGATTGACCGAAACACAACAAGTTCACGTAAGTGTACATCCGCAAAAATATTAAAAGTAAACAATAGTTTGTCCGCAAGATACAAAAACAAAACAAACATTTTCAATTTAAATACAATGTATCTTCTTTTTAAAAGAAAAGTACAAAAGTATCAGCTTAAATTAGAATCAACAAACTGTCAAATAAAACAAACAACTGTGAACTGGGTCAATTGTGTGACGTCACTCTGGAATGACTTTCATGCTTTTATGACGTCACACTCATTCAATACGATTTTTATTGTATGACCGTATTACATGGATTATTGAGTAGATTATATAATAAAATTACATAAACAACAGTGAAACAAAAATTCAGTCTTGTCCCTTCCCACAAAATTTTATATACATGTATATGTATTATCGCAATATAATATAAAGATACTAGCTATTGCCAGTGTTTCACAATGCCAGTTGTTCAATTTTCCCAATCTTAAAGGCAGAAGTCAATTTTTTTAAAGTGTAACCAAGTCACTGTAATATGTAATAGAGTGGCTGTAAAATTTTTGGTCAAGGGGAGTGAGCTACATTAAAAAACCATGGCTTAACTTGTGAATTTTTTATAGACCTATCAAATTGACCGTGTCAGTTATAACTCTGGATTCACTAAGGATGAAGTTCATGTCCAAATGGAATTGTCTTTTTCCTATTCTCATTTTCTTTTCCATTTTGCATGAGAAACCTCTGTGACTTAGAAATATAGACTAAGGAAGGGCATGTTTCATCAGATTTTTAAAACACTGGAGCAGATCCTAGTGCCAAGGGATGTTGATTTTCTCTTTGCACTCTTCTTCTTCCATGCAAGCACTGACAGCCTTGATATAATTCAAAGAATATTGACTCTATAACTTTACTCCAATTGGCTTCCCATAAATTTTAAAACTTGTTTTTGCCTTGAGAATGAATCAGAATGGATAGAAGCTTTAGAAGCAAGGGGATGTGACTTTAGTCTAAAAAATTGTGTATATATATGTGAAATGTTAATTGAATGTATAATGTATTTGTTACAGGGGGTCATCAGTGATTTCACACCTTTAGAGTCACCAATGATACCTGCTATTGTCGTAAGTACTCATCTCAATTTTATATGATGTTTTTAGCTAAAGCTTATTTTCAATAGTTTAAAACATAGTCTTCAAAATAAGCACTGGTCTTATGACCCATGGCCAGTAGATTTTGACTAGAGCCAGTGAAATTTGAATGCCAGCAACCCTAATTGGCATATATAACAAAATCCGAACACAGACTGTCATTTGAATAGAAATTTCTAGTGATGGTTCTTTAATATGCCAAACCTACCATGGGGGCATTGGTTTTTAAGGTCTCTTCCGAAGGACCCTGTGACTTTTATTGCTAAATCTGGAGTGCTTGGCAAAAGAACAGTCACTATCTTTTTTCAAGTCCTGGTCAGACCCGGCCATGGTTCGATCCCATGACTTACCATATACGAAACACATTATTACTTAGCTACTGTAGTGGTTCACAATTGCATCTCTATATTTGAATTAATGTAATGTTGAATATGGCCCAAAGGGTAATTTTTTTAAGAAATAAAAAGCCACCGAGTGATATATTTGCCGCATGTTAACGACGGCCCGTGTATTATTTGACGATATACCACGGGTAAATGTTAATCATTTCAATTCTAACATGACTCAAATAAAACAAATTCAAATAAACATTGAGAACTCTTTCTTCGGAAGTGCATTTTACTATCTATTTGCATAAAGGTCCATTGAAACAATGCAGCTGTTGAGATTACTTCCATTGAAAGAAATGATTTTATGAATGAAAATAACGTCACAACCATTGTTCGCGGAACATAACATGACGTCATAAGATAAGCAAGGGAGTATGTCATTAAAACGGAACAGCAATGGGTATTCCATTTGTTATACCAAGGCTGGCTCTCTTCAGGGGTTTCATATAAAGGAAAACACAGGTCATGTTAGAATTAAAAAAAAAAGAAAAAAGAAAGAAAGAATTCAATGGCCACTTCTAGAATATAAACCGAGACACCCTTGTATCAGTTCAAATATGAATAGTTCGAAACAAAATACATTTTAATTGTTAGATAAATACATGCATTATGATGCGTTGTTTCCTTGAGCAAGACACTTAATTTCACGTTGTTCCAGTTCACTCAGCTGAAAAATAAATGAGTACCAGCAAAATGCTGGGGGTTAACCCTGCGATGGACCGGCGTCCCATTCAGGGGAGAGTCTTGTACTCTCAGTCGCTTAACGCCACGGAAACCGGGATAAGCTCCGGCCTGATGGGCCTAATGGCTCGGGACAGACTTTAACTTTTTTAACACCTGACAACTGTACATACTTCAAACCATTGGACTGTCTGACATGGTGTTTAAATATTGCCATGAAATAAAACATGGGGTAATGCATGTCGGCGGGTTATGATTAGTTTGCTTTGAATATCAATGGAAGTTATAGCACTATAAACACCATTTCTTGATAGTTCAATGGTTATATTTCCATTTCGTATTTTTTGAAAATCTTTATTTGGTTTTTTTTATTCTAGAAAATACACTGTCATGTATGACATATTTCTAATCGCTGGAAAAGCCAATCAATGTCAGTGATGTCAACCATGTAGGCAACAGCAAGAAGTGATTGATGATCAAATTATACTCCTATGATTTTAAAAGCTTTCAGAATTTAATACAATAAAACATCACTAATGTAAATAAATACATACATATGATCTTGAGATCACTCTTTCTTTTCGGAGATCCCGCCACTGTTAACAGTGTAAAAACAGAGTATGCGTATAGTAACTAAAAAATTCAAATGATTTCGGGATTTTTCCGAAGAAATAGACAAGAAGATTAGAGTTTTGAAATGTTTGACCTATTACATAATCTACATTTGTATTTGGCCTATGCTAAAATCCGAATAATGTATTTATATCTGTTCACAATGTTTTTACAGGTACACTGTGTTAATGAAGTAGAAGCCAGAGGTCTAAATGAAGTCGGTATATACAGAGTGCCAGGGTAAGTTTTAACTCCCGTTAGGGCTTTTTCAATAGAAGCAGACAGCCAACAAACACTGTCACTCCTGTATCAGTTTTAGCTAATACATGTAGGATACTTTTATATTACTTAAAATGCAGATACCTACTGTTCAAGTCATTGTGTCTGTGATAGTGAGTTATACTTTATTTCCATAGAAAATCAAATAAACTTGAATAATGTTTTTATACTGTTCACTTACTTGTGCCTATCTGTAACTGAAAATCTGTATGCATATCCGTGATTGTCACCAAGTATTTCTGTAGAACTGAAAATATTGGCACTATGGGGATTTTACATGGCAAAAAAAGCAGTGTCTACCCTAAAAGTGATGACCTTGGTGACGTTATACATGTACGTCATGCATAACGGGATCTGTAATTTGCCTATACATTTTGACATTATTTTTGTTACAGGTCTGACAGTCAAGTTAAAGAATTAAGGAAAGAATTTTTAAAAGGCAGAGGTGTTCCCAATCTGGTAAGCTTTACTTGTAGTTTTGTCTCTTTGTATTAACTTGGCTGCCAATCTGCTTAGTTTGGGGCTAAAAATGAGACCCCTGGGCTTTTCTTACCCTATTTTTAAATCCAAATTGGAAGGCTTTCCCCATGCAAAAATGATGCTTTCTTTTCCCAAATAGAGAAAACAAAAATTTTCCCAATGGTTTTCCTAGCAACTACTAAAGACAGCCACTTTAAATTTTGTATGCAAGTTCAGTATGAGGTCCCATGCTGCAAGTAACGATTTCAAGTCTGCCTTGCATTCCTGTTTACCAACATAGTTTATTTTTTAACACTTAGTCAATGGTTGAAGTTATAAGCAGGGGTTTTTGTTTGGTGTTTTTAAAAGTACCCTGTGATTTTACCTATATCACAAGTGCTAGTCCAAAAAAAAAAAAAAAAATGAGTCACTACTTGTTTTTCAGTGCTATTGTAAGACCCAGCTTTGGCCTGGCAGTTGTTTAGAAACTAAACTACAACTTAGCAGAAGGGCCCTTTGTGACCAAGTGCACACTTACAGATCACAGTGCCTCTCTTCACCCAGGTTCGAATCCCATGCTGGACAGATCCTAGTGTGTGAAAGTTTGTCAGTTCACTTGCCGGAGTTGTTTTCTTTGTGAACTCTAGGTTTCTCCACTATTCCTGAACTAATGTTCTGAAGCGTAAAATACCTTTTAAAAAAAACTTAAAACTTATCATTACAACTTCATAATGTGTCCCATTTACAGTTGATGACAGGAATGACATATCCCTGTTTTTATGCATGTTAAGTTTGTTATTACATGTATTATTGATATTATTATTATTATTATTATTATTATTATTATTATTTCAGTCCCACTATGATGACATACATGTGGTCTGTGGCTGTCTGAAGTTATTCCTCAGAAGTTTAAAGGAGCCGCTTGTTACGTATAAATTATGGAGAAACTTTGTAAATGCTGCAGGTAATGGTAGCATAGTATTCTTACACCATATACTAATTATGAAATGATTATCAGTGATAATGAAATTAAAATGATGCTAAAGGCATAACAATTTTTATCTCCCCCCTTTCAAAGAATTCTTGTCTGCGCAAATTCGTCAAAACTATGAAGCATATCATTAACCTGAGTTGGTTTGCTTATTTTTCTGGGCGTTTTGGCCCTTTGACTGAAAAAAGAACCTGCTGACAGGGGATCCTAATTCACTGAATTTGTTTTTTATCATCGATTTAAAGTTGGTTGATTTGATAATTGGCAAAAAAGATTGTATAAGGAAATACAGAAGAAATACTAACACTACACTAAGAAACTACTGAAAGCAATCTAACAAAATGAAATGGCAGCACCAGTATTCAACCATGAGGCATCACTAACAACTCAAAATAGTTAACTGAAGGAAAGTATGCTAAAATCAACTTTTGATTAATTGATGGTCAATCAGTTTTTGTCTACGGATTATTTTATGATGATTGAAGCTGAAATTTTTTCGATTGTTCAACGCTAAATATGACACCACTTTGGTTTAAAAAATCTAAAGCAGTAAACAGAAACAGGGGCTTATTATTGTAGTTTTTTCCATCTTTAATGATTGTCTGGCCTACTCCTTCAACACCATTGAAGATTTTTTTTTTTTGTACAAAAATAGCAGTGAAACCACAAAACTGAAAAACTTACCATGACCACTTTTTGAAGGTCAGTGTATGGCCCATAGAACAACTTTTTGATTACACAGAAATTCTTTTTTATCCTGTAGTTACTTATGCATAGTTGTTGTATTTTTATTTTATTTTTATTTTTATTTATTTTTTACAACAGAAAACAGAGATTCGGCCATGAGGGAGGCTGAGTTTTACCAGGTGATTAGCCAGCTACCACAACCAAACAGAGACACACTGGCGTTCCTTATCCTTCACTTAGTCAGGTTTGTACAACTCGCTTGTATAAAAGATCACAAGTTGGATCATTTAAAAAGATAATAACTGCTATTCTAGTTTAGAATGGGATTTTAGCAATTTGTGATACATTGCCCACTGTCTTTCTAAGAAAGAGGGGGCATTAAGCTTACTTCTTCCTTCCTTCTGTCCACTCAGATACTCTTGTCCAGAATAATTCTCCAAAACTGAAATACTATTTTACAAACCTTGGTGCAATTCATCAAGATTAATAAGAGATGCACATATCATTAACCTGAGTTGGTCTGATAATTTTTCCTTGGAGTTATGCCTCATGGTCCTTTAAACATAAGTGCTAATCATGAAAAAAAAAAAACAAATAGTACCTGTAGTAATTATTAGCTGTTACAATTACTCAAAGATTGAAGTAGTATTCATATCAGGGATTCTGGACAATTTAACCCTTCTCCTGCGGGAGCAGGGTTTTCCCAACATCCTCGATGTAGTTCCGTATGCGGGAGCAGGGTTTTCCCGACATGTCACATGACCTATCGTTTCAGAAAAGTAAACATCGTTTTTGTCCTAGAAATGCAGAGTTTGTGTTAAATAAATTTCTAATTGAAAATTAAAGTTCATATTTTTCAATTTGTTGTTGTTATATTTGCACGAAATATCGTTTTTGTACACAAATTGCATCGAATTCGACAACAGCTTATAAATGACGTCACGCGATCTAAAAGTACATGTGCTGGTTTCTGGAATGTCATAGAATTTTGTTTAATAATTTAAAACAAAACGTTCATAAGTAAACACGACTGTCGGATTTTGAAAAGTAAAAACGCAAGCATTATTCAGACCATCGTCAAGGTTTTTCAATGTTACCGACGGTAATATATTTGAAGGGAACGTCTACTGTTTTACTTTCGTTTTGTCTTCTGAGGAAACATGCCGGTTTTCTTGGACTACGATAATTTAAATAATTTGCCACAGAATACGCTCATACGCAAAATTAAACACAATTTTTCTTTTGGGAAAAATTCAAAATAAATAAATAAATAATCCAACACAGACATGATTTGTGGGACAATGAAAAAAGTAGATTTCACAGTTGGTTTGCGTATGCCAATCAAACAGTGTTTCTAAATATAGATCACAGCCCACATGGTTGTTCAACTGTGAAAAAACTGAAAACCAAGAAATTTCTCCACTTAACGAAGTGTAAATGATCTTTTCTGACATTGAATCGAAGATTAAACGATTTCCAGACATAATGTATCTAACTTTATCCTTTTAAAACGTAAAAATTTAACTGAATTGATGAGAAAAAAAAACCGGAAGTACGTTTTCCCGCCGGTATGCAGATTTCGTCTGCCTGCGTTTATATTTGCATAAATGGATCTACAGGACACACATTTTTCTAAAATCAAGTATTTTATCATAGGAGAATAACCGAGTGATTGATGCATTGATTTCCAATGTTATTATTTTTTGTTGTTAACATTTATTTAACGTTTAATGATCGGCTAATCGATGTCCATGTAACTGGGTCAGAGGGGCGTGGCTTACAGTGTTTACAAACAGAAACTACTGTCAGTAAGGCCTACCGGCACTTTGCCGTCTTCGTATGAAAAAACTTTTTGTAATTTGTAACTTCAATGATTTTTTTCTCCAAAATCAAAAACAGAAAATGTACCCATATTTTTTTAAACATATCAACATCTAAAGATGTGAAGATATTAGTGAAATATTCTTGACTGAGACGTAAAACCCCATTACTCAAATCAACTCTTCTGATGGTGGTTGTCATGGTTTTATGTTGTGTACTTACAGAGTTGGAGAGTGTATAGAATGTAAGATGCCACTCAGTAATTTATGTAAAGTGTTTGGTCCGACCATCGTGGGTTACTCGGTCACGGATCCAGAACCATTACAGATGATTAATGAAACAAAATACCAAACTATGGTAAGTTTTGACACTTATTGTGATCATTTAAGAAATAATCAACATCTACCTGTGGTAGATTGTCAAATATCTACAATCACTGATTGTTTTCTTACATAAACGTATTGACAAAAATAATGTTTACATTTCAGTAAACTAGCAACCACTGCAGTAGCTCAGTTGGTAGAGTGCTCTCTCTGTAAGTAGGAGGTCATGGGTTTGAGCCTCGGCTAATGGGTAATGACTGTTCTTTTGCCAAACACGAAATGAAAGTCACGGTTCTTTTGGATGGGAACTTAAAATAAACGAGGTCCCATGTCATGTCATTTCAGTAAACTAGCAACCACTGCGGTAGCTCAGTTGGTAGAGTGCTCTCTCTGTAAGTAGGAGGTCGTGGGTTTGAGCCCCCGGCTAATGGGTAATGACTGTTCTTTTGCCAAACACGAAATGAAAGTCACGGTTCTTTTGGATGGGAACTTAAAATAAACGAGGTCCCATGTCATGGTAGGTTTGGCATGATAAAGAATCCTGCTGTATAATGCCATAAGCCCAACGTACAGGCAAAATTTCTGCACCTTTGCCTATAGCTGGCGACGTCTCAATATAAGTGAAATATTCCTGACTGGAACATTAAACACCATTACCCAACTCAACTTAGTAAACTAGCAAACTGTCAAACTCTCATCAAGTTTGATTTGGTTTGGGTTGTTTATTGCAACGCTGAAGTGTTTGGAAATGATGAAATGATATAACAAAAGGCATGGCTAAAAGCTCTAAAGGGATGAATGGCACTGTTCCATTCATTGAAAAAACTAGCAGATGAAAAATCAAAAACCAATATTCTAAGCAAAAATGTCAACAATTCATACTAGTATTGTAAATTAAAAAAAAACAAAAACATATATTTGCAATTTTATAGAATTTCCACTTGCAAAATCCTATTTATATCCAGTAACAGGGCTCTACAATGCGAGTAAAACACTCGCATTTGCGAGTAATTCTTTGTAAATGCGAGTGGATATGTCAAATTCACTCGCCCATGTGCGAGTATAAAGAAGAAAGTCAAATCCGAATTTTTCCTTTCCGTTTTCGACAACGAAATTACTCGTATCAAGCTTCATCTTTAAAGCGCTTAAAATCATATAGCTCCAATCTGTTAAGTTGTTAAGCGTTTGTGTGATCACGTTTTTCAAGTTATGGGAGTCGTAAACAAAAACGGCCAAACAAAATCGGCAAATATATTTATTTTTCAAGCCAAGAATACGAATAAAAATCCAAAAGCTTCGAGAATTCTAATGTTATCAATGACCAGGAAGAAACGACCTCGTCTACGACTCGGTGTCAGTGATCACTCAATGGAAAAACAAACGTAAAGCCGGGTCCCGAGTTGGCCTGGAAAACAGTTTTAAACCAGCAAAAGTATGTTTAAAAGATATGCTGTTAAATTTTACATAAGGCAGATGTATCTAGCTAGACAGGAAATGCTTACATTCCTGGGGCGACTCGCCTCACACCTCTGAATTAAGTTCATTTGTTTTAACTTAATTTGCCGTTTTTTAAAGTTTTTGCTTTGCTTTTGGACATGCACTGCCATTTTTTGTTTGATACCAAAATATTTTTTAAAAACATTGGGCCCATCCGCTGTGCCCGCATCTTCAAAATTAAGCAATAATGGGAAATGTTTCCAGTCTAATTGAATCCCAGTTAAATTGTATTTATAAAACAAATATGTGGCGAGTAACATTTTTGCTCTGGCTAGTAAACATCTCGGGTTTACTAGCCAGGAGGCTAGTGAAAAAATTTGCAATCGTAGAGCCTTGAGTAAACTAGAATAAATTGAAATTTATTTCTGAAATAATTTACAGGCTGGAATTCACATTCCGTTTGTTTTACCATGGTTAGCTTTCCTCTAGTTTCATATACATGTATTTAAAAGAAATGCCTCGCATGTCAAAGCCAGTCATTACATTAAAAATTTGGGTGGCGATAAAAACTTGCCAAAAGATAAATATTTGTTAAAAGTTTTTTTTTATAATTTCAGGTTTTAGAAGGACTTGTAGAATTGCCATTGGATTATTGGGAGTCGTTTCTGAATATAGACTCAGAGAATCTCTACCCAAACCAATTTAACACTCCCAAAACTCCAGACAGTAGAGCAGGTATTTATAGATCAGCATCCAATCAGAGTATCTTATACAGGGTTCATACAGGCCTGGAAAAGTCCTTAAATTTTGAGGTTTGCCCTAAAAAGACCCTAAAAACAAGTCTGACTCTAAAAAGCCCTTGAATTTAACAAGAAGGCCCTAAAAAGCCCTAAAATTTGGCCACTTGGGTGTCTGTGTTTCAATATTAAGTGGTTGCAAATAGACTAAATAAATTAGTTAATTAGTAAGTTATGTTGAAATGGGCAATTTAAAGGTATCTAGCCCAATCGAACGCCCAACTTCAAATTCCACTTCAAGTGTCGTTACTATGGACACGTAAGTAATTGGTTTTTTTTTAAATTTAATTGCCTTTGCACCAATATTTTTTTTGCTAAAATTGTCCCTCTGATTAGGCCTTAAATTTGCAAATAAGACCCTAAAAAGTCCCTAAAATTGGAGTCCAAATGTCTGTACGAACCCTGTTATAATATATAAATTTTGATATGTTAATTCTAATGCTGTATAAGAAAAAACATTCGTAGGGAAAAAATATCACAATTTTCATGGTAACTCATGTGATGGTGTTTGCCTCTGTGGCACACAATCAACACCTCTGAACTTTTTTGCGGAAGGTTTTGGAAAACATTAACATCACAATTTCCCGGAATAACGTCGTTTTTACGGGAAAACGTCATCCTATGTGATTCCATAACCATGGGAAATAAGTGTTCCGCACAATCGCTAGAAGGTAGCACGTGGTACAGTGGCGAACCCCATTCGAATATATTTTCTTAGCCAAAATTTTTTATTTCCACTGGTACATTTTCCCTACAGTAGGAACCTTGAAAAATTTCTTACCGCGAAGTAGCTTAGAAGATCAAAACGGCTAAAGTTTCCTAACACTAATGTCTCTTCTTATACAGTTAATACTAACTAGTATTTGTTTCTCATAATTGGTAAGTCCTTGTTGAAGCATATAGCTCAGTTTCTCGAGCGTCAAACAGAACATCTAATATAATGCTTTTCTCAAGAAGTAAAATATTTTACGGTACCGGTTATCCGTTCCACTATAAGGTTTGTTAGTTTGAATCCAGACAGCATGATGTGGCCTTAAGCAAGTTTCTTTATTTCACACTGCTGCTGACTTAACCATGTCAGGGTAATGGACCATTTAGACTGCAACTGCTGTCTCTAAAAGTCGCCCTGAGTGCACACTATTACAAAGCAGTCTTATGCATAATACACAATGTCAGACTCAGTCATGGCTAGGTTTCCATAAATTTAAAATAATGACTATGTTTCCATTCCTGGTAGCCAAAATCGCCATTGGCTACTAATTTCTGAAGAATTCTTTCAAAAAGTAACCTATTTTAGAAAATTTGTGAAAATATAATCCTTTTTAAAGTATTTTTCCACAAATTTGCTAAAATAGGTTACTTTTTGAAAGAATTCCTCAGAAATTAGTAGCCAATGGCGATTTTGGCTACCAGGAATGGAAACATAGTCATGGTAACATCGTGGTAGCCTAGTGTTGCCTGGCTGACATTGCTCCGCAGAACAAAGATTATAATGTGCCCATAAAAGCCTAGGACTTACCAAAGGTGTCTTATTAAGTAAAGTAAAAATAATATTCAGTACTCTCATTAATATTTTAATAACTTATGAAATGGTTTTTTTATTATTATTATTATTATTGGTTTTTTTTTTTGAAAATTAATTTTTCTTATTTTTATCAAAATTTGCTTTTTCTTTCTTTTTTTATAATAATTTTGTTCAAAAATCAATTTTTCTTATTTCAGCACATTTTATCAAAATTTAAATATCTTTGACACTGCTTTAATTAGAATATTTATTTTTCTCCCACAGATTTGCCGCAGTCAATGTTGGGACCGCTTCACACACCAGGATCATATGATAAAAATAGAACCATCAGTAAAAACACCTACACACCAAAGTAAGTGCAAAATTAAAGGTACATAGAGCTTCTGAAGATATCAAATTCAGGTAGTTTTTATCTGCCATAAATTAAATAAAAAATTTATGAATATTGACTGACATAAATAAAAAATGATTTAAACAATTTGTAAAGAAAAGGAATGAAGTAATGGTGTTTAATGACCCAGTCAAAATTCTCACTTATAAGGAGATGATTATTTTTTGGTTGGTAGAGGAATCTGGAGTTCCTCTTGAAAATAAACTGACAATTAATTACACAAGTATCTTTTTGGAGTGGGATTTGAACTTGGATGTAAGTTAGCAAAGAACTTGCTTTTTGTGTCACATAATAGTTAGTACACTGGAGAAATGAACATTTATTGCATGACAAGTGGTTGGTAAAATATTGATTCATTAACAGACTTAATAGCTTAATCATTTACTAGCTTATTAATGATTGCTTGAGGTCAGATGAAGCAGATGAATAACTCCAATAAAACTAAATTATCCAATATTTGCAATAAGACTGTCAAAAGACAGGATTTTTGTGACGGGGAAAAATTCATCCCTGCAAAGGCTGGGTCATACTTGGTGCCATCTCTTGTTGAACAAGGTATATAACTTGTAGGAGAAAGGGTTTGGGGCTAAAAGTTTGCCAGAGTAATTCAGCTGGCAGTTTGGGTTTTTTTTTAATCCATAATTTTTTTTTAAATTTCTCTTTCGTCAAAAAGTGCAGGGGAGCTCATATTTAACCCTGTACATGTGCGTCAGTGTTTATCAGATATGCTTAAACAAGTTAAGTTGTCTTGAAACAGCTGTTGCTATCAGTCTGTGATATTTGTTACTGAGCTCTCACATAAACGCATAATCATGTAATCATGTCATTTTTCTGGATTTAGCATCAAAGTGACTAGATGTCCAGGCCAGCTCTGTTTTGCTGGGTGTAGGGTAAAGTGATGGTGTTTTATGCCCCAAGATTCTTTCACTTATATTGAAGCGGCTGTTTTGATGGCTCTTTGCTGTATATAATACTTAATGAAATTACAGGACTTCACTGTAAATATTTACCTCACAGCATTAAGCATGGCCATAAGTCAGATCTTTGACAATGCATTTCGCCATTGTACCACATGATAAATACCCTTAACATTTTGTGTAGAACATTTTGGAAAACTTTCACTTTGCAAGTTGGCAGAGTAAAATAGTTTTTACAGAAAAACTGCAACTGGTGTGATTCCATATCCAAAGGAAATAAATGTTTCACAAAAATACTCGAGGTTTCATGTGGTACATTGGCGAATCCCATTACAACACGCATATTAGCCGTTAACAATAAACGCATGTGCTTTTTATAATAATTAAAGTTTTGGGGTCTGTGTGACTTGAATGATGCTTCATAAGTATTATCACAGTTATAAATAAGACTGTTGGTTTCACTTTCACGATCATTTCTTAACAAAGAGTTTCCTTAACTTAAATCTATGAAGTGACATGACTTTGAACCAAGGTCATATCGGAAAGTTCAAGATTGCAGGAAAACATTAAATGTTGAAGGCAGGGCTATTTGGCTCTCAAGAGACAGTTCTACTTTATTTCATTTCTAACTTATTTGTACATTATAATTGATTGTATTACATGTACCTGGTGAGTATGAGGATTGTATGCATATGATTATTGTTATGCTTTACTTTGAAAAATTATGTTAAGAGTATTATGGTAGTGCTTGTTTACTTATTACATTATTGCCTAACATGAAAAGGCTGTCATATTCCATTAGGGCTGCGACTATGTATATATAACAAGATACAATATATTCCTATACAATATGTATCATGATATGTCCGTAAAACATTAGACATTGATCTTCAATTGCATGTTTCAAATCAAATTTTAAATCAAACTAAACCGCCATATCTCAGACAATTCTTAACTATGTGATATCAAAGAATGATTTAAGCAATGACATAATTTACATATTATAAATGTATTTAATTTTCACGAATTTAAATTTTCCCCATTACCGGTATGTCATTTCCAACTTTTCTGCAAGGTGTAATAATCGCCGATTTATGAAACTGACTATAAGATTGAGTATATATACTGTTTAACACCTGGTACAAATTTTCGGAAAAGCGAAAAAGTATACCACGAATAAAAAAAAAAGCCTGACAGTATAATGTTTTCCTGTTGTTGTATCAAATTGTTTGCTATGGTGGGGAAATAATATACCCTGTTCACCTTGCTTGTTTACTTTGAGAATGATGTTCAATTTTCCACCCCAAATTAAGCAAACTGGAATCAGGATAAGCAGTGGCCCAGTAGCCCATCACTCTTAAAAATATGTAAGGCTGAAACGTTTACAAAATATGTAAACGTGTACACGATTGACAGTAAACGAAACGAAACCGTTTATACGGATGAATGCTAGAATGCATGTAAAAAATGTAAACAATCATAATGCCAGGTAATTAACATGGTACAGTTAAGGTAGTTAATCCTTTACTCTGTATTATAATCAATTTTTATTATTATTTTGTGATTAAATGCCATAAATTATCAAATTGGTCATCACAAAGAATGAAGGTTGGAATAAGAATCAACAGCGATGGACTTTCAGTTAGTCCATTTGTTTACCTGTGCAACTCATGCGTAACTAAATTACTGACAAATCAACTTCCGATGGGTCTTCTCAAAGTAACATGAATTAAAACTCCAAATTATTTTTCAGTTTAATCAATGATTCTAACATAAAACAGTTTTATATTCAAAATCCAAACATTAATCCATATCAAATAAATTAATGGATGGAATTTAAACTTGTCACATTAATAATTTGATCGGCAAATTTATTACTAGCTGAAGAATAGTTGCAGATTTTTGAAACCTTCCCCCATCAGGTATGAGTCAAAGGTCGCACACACTTCTATGTAGCCTACATTTCACCCATTTATCGGAGATTTATAGGCATTTATAACTGTCTGGATTTAAACACTTTATTATTTGATTTGGTATCAACAGAACCATGTTTGAGATCATTAGCCATCACCTGTGCTACAACCCATGTAACTGAGTACCATTTTACACAACAGACATAATATTTTAACTTTTGTTTTCCCGACACACCATCAATCACTTCAAAATATTCCCCAATTTCAGACCTTCCGTTTTTCTTTAGCTATTTTCCAGACTCAATCAGTAATATGACAACTCAATGATTAAACAACAAAGTATATTTTTATTGTTTTATTTGACAATGAAAAGTAGATAAAAACGGAACAATGTATTTTATATTACACTTCATTAATGTAGTCCAATATGGCGGTCAAAGGTTACGTTTAACCGTTTACTATTTTTGTAAACGTTTACAGGTTAAAATCGAAACTGTATCGTGTACACGTGTAAACGTTTCAGCCTTAAAAATAAGTCTGGACCCCAAACTTACATATTTAAGCTTTTATTATTACTATTACAACTTTGTTTCTGAAGTGAACTGGGCCCCAAATTTAAAATAGTTTAGCTTGAATCCCTAGCAGATTGGCAGCCCTGCATGGAATAGATATATAGGACATGCTATAATAAATGTAAGATATACACAGGTTTTTAAACCTTTAAATATATATAGTCAGGTAACTTTGGATAGTATACATAAACATGTACTCTAGTAGGTGGCAGAATTTTACTCTCCCATTTCCCCGTTTTTTTTAACATCTCAGATTTTGATTATTTTTTTAACATTTCAAATTTAGAGAAATAGTATATTGGTGTTTTCTATATGAATATATGGTTTATAGTAATTAATATATATATATATATATATATATATATTATATATATATATATATATATAAGGGGTGTATAACACAAAATTCCCTGATTTGACCATTAAATCATCCTTCTAGGTTGTAATTGTTTTAAGATTTGCAGTAACAGGTTGACAATAGAAATATTTCGTTTGACAAAAGAAATATTACCATAAGTATTTAAATCCTCCTGTGTTCAGACCAAATAGAAGTGGCATGAAGTAACTCAGGCATTGCATCTCTCTTTACCCAGGGTTCGTACAGGCCTGGAAATTTTGAGGTTTGCCTTAAAAATACCCTAAAAACAAGTCTGACCCTAAAAAGCCCTTGAATTTATCCTGAAGGCCCTAAAAAGCCCTTGAATTTGGCCAGTTGGGTGTCTGTATTTCGATATTAAGTGGTTGCAAATAGACTGATATAAATAATTAATTGATAAGTTACATTGAAATGTGCAATTTAAAGGTACCTGGCCCTCCCGAACACCCAACTTCAACCCCCAGTTTAAGTGTTGTTACTATGGACACGTAAATAATTGTTTTATTGATTTAATTGCCTTTGCATCAATATTTTTTCTGCTAAAATTGTCCCTCTGATTAGGCCTTAAATTTGCAAATAAGACCCTGAAAAGACCTTAAAAAGTCTTTAAATCTGGAGTCCAAATATCTGTACGAACATTGTTACCATTCATTTGTACATAACCATATAAAGAGAATCTATAACTAGTTTCAGACTGAAATGAGGAAATTCCAGTCGAGTGGTCGGATATTTTCATCTCAAAAGAGGCTCTGCCAAGTTTGAGATGAAATTATCTGACCATGAGATTGGAATTTGCTTATCTTAGTCTGAAACAAGTGGTTGATTATTTTTCTCGCATATAGAATCTAATATTGTAGCCTAAAGGCATTAAAATTTCCTATTACAAATCAAAGATTTTGTTAGCGGATAAATACGTGTATGACTTAATGATGTATCGTCATCAATAACGTGTAGCTTAGAGCAGAAATGTGAACCTACGCGATAGTACATGTAAATAACAACAAAATACATTTTCTTTCTCGAATATAGAATCTAATATTGTAGCCTAACGGCATTAAAATTTCCTATTACAAGGCAAAGATTTTGTTAGCGGATGAATACGTGTATGACGTAATGATGTATCGTCATCAATAACGTGTAGCTCAGAGCAGAAATGTGAACCTACGCGATAGTACATGTAAATAACAACAAAATACATTTTCTTTTTTATATACATGTATTTATTGGTCAAAATTAACTTTTTTATAACAAATAATAATACATGTAATAAAAAAGAATTAAGAATTATAGAAATCAGTTGTTAGGCGGATAAGGATATCCCTTGTATCATGAATTACATCCCTTACTATTGGAAAAGTAGTTCCCGTTGTACTGAGATAACCTTCACGTGCTCATGCGGGGTGCGATATGGAATAAATATCGTACCACCTATCCAGTGAGAAAAATCTGTCTCATATGCGAGAAAGATATATAGTGTTTTGTCCTACATTTGTGTCGCTAAGTTCATTATGCCATTATCAATATTCGAGATAAGAGCCAGTCTAACAGTCCAAGACTGGTAACTTTTTGGACTGGTTACTTTTTTAAAAATGTTTTAAATGCACTTCTTCTAATCAGCTGTATTGATTGTTCTTGCTTGATAAACAGTTTGTAACGCTTGCTATACTTTTTCATACTTATGGAAAGAAAGAAAAAATCAGTAATTTTGTCAGTCTCATAATAAAATCAACATTGTAAAAAATTATCTGAGCAAAAAGGTATTTTTAGAGACAAATTAAAATTTGCAGTTGGCTTAATTGGCAAATGGCAGAACTAAGCCTGTTATAGTCTAAAAACATTTGAAGTTAAAAAGAATTTGTTCTGCTCAACAATAAATGTGGGTTCTTTGCTGGTAATAAGTGATACTCAAATTTGTTGTACGAATACCGTGGGTTCAAGTGTTTCTTACATCTTGACTAACACATTATGTTCATCATTGAAAGGACAGTTCATTAATTTAAAGCCAAAAAATAAAATAATAAATAAATAAACACATTTTAAATAAATAATGAATAAATAAAATTTTATGGGTTTCCACTAACTCTTAGAAAAATTAGGGTCAATAGGTAGGCATGTTATTTTTTTTTTTTTTTTTTTTAAATTACGTTGACCATATGGGGCAAGGATGTCAACATAATAGTGCTTGTCAAAATATTGTCCTCAAAAACTTAAGGGTAAATTTAAAATCTTAAGGGTCGGCCAGGTTAACGAAAAAACACTTATTTAATTTTTTAGACTTTATGTTATCATGATTACTAGTATCATGACTTGGTTTTGGGACTTGCAATGCTTGTTTGTTTATATTTAATACATATATATATATATTTAATCAGAATTAGCATATTATATATACATATATAACTAAGAAAATGTAATCGGAGAAAAAATAGAAACGTATAACCACGAAAGATTTGATTTTGTTTACCCACATGTATATCATGTAGCACTATATATTTTGGTTCGATTAACATATTTTTTATTTTTAAAAATGCGTTGAATTTTATGAATATGTGAAATATAAATAATATTGATCATTTCTGTTCTAGTAAACATGGAAAATCTAAACTCATGCCACCTCTTGTGCCAATTCCGCGATCTGTGAGTGAATCGTGTATCTAAATCTGGTCGTCGATAAACACAGGTACATGATTGTGTGTGAATGACTCCTTGTGGGGGAGAGGGGGGTTGTATATATATGTGTGTGTTACTGTTGTCTTTTGTATTATTCTCTCTGTTGCCAAGGAGCAGATCCCTGCTGCTCCAGGGAGAGGTATAGATGTTAATGTTGATGTGGTTGTATCGTTAGGTCCATAGGCAAGATGCAGATGTTGATGTCTTTGTTATTTGTAATGTTAAGTTTCCCTGCTATCAAGGAGAGGGGGTAAGGTATTGGTGTTACTGTTGAGGTCATTGACTCATTATAATATTAAGTCTCCCTGCTATCAAGGAGCAAAGGGCGAGGTATAGATGCTACTCACTGTTGATGTTCTGATAATGTAGGGGGTGGGGTTAAACTTGACTTAAATATGTTGAGGATTCAAACTATTTTTAAATAAAATATCCTTGCTCTGTTACTTCTAATTTATATTAATGGATGATAATTCTGACTGTCAAGCTTTCAACCCTGTTGTGCGTCTTCATCTGTGGTTCTTTGACAACCGGGTTGAAAGCTTGACAGTCACAGTTATCATCCATAAATAAAGAGAATTAAAGATGTTGGTGTTCTGTTTTGATCCTCTTATACTTATGTAACCACATCCAACCACCTGTATCCAAAGATCCATCTTCAGTGACCTAAACCAGGGTTCGTACAGGCCTGGAAAAGTCCTTAAATTTTTAGGTTTGTCCTAAAAAGACCCTAAAAACAAGTCTGACCCTAAAAAGCCCTTGAATTTATCCTGAAGGCCCTAAAAAGCCCTTGAATTTGGCCATTTGGGTGTCTGTATTTTGATATTAAGTGGTCGAGAATAGACTGATATATATAAATAAATTAAGTAATAAGTTGTGTTGAAATGAGCAATTTAAAGGTACCTGGCCCTCCTGAACCCTGAACATCAATCTTCACACTTCAAGTGTCGTTACTATGGACACGTAAGTAATTGTTTTATTTATTTAATTGCCTTTGCACCAATATTTTTTGGTAAAATTGCCCCTTTGATTAGGCCTTAAATTTGCAAATAAGACTCTGAAAAGACCCTAAAAAGTCCCTAAATTTGGATTCCACGTCTGTACAAACCCTTTGAACTGAACAACAAATAACAAAGCATGGAGACCATTTACCTAGTTGCAACAGGTTCCATTTTTTGATATGACAAGATATCAGCTTTGAAAGGTCTATGTTCAATTATACCATAAACGGTAGAATCTAACTTTTGAATTATGTTACACTGGAAGCAAATAAACTCATACATTGTGACCGCTACAGTAGCTCAGTGGTAGAGAGGTCATGGGTTTCAACTCTGGCTGTGTCTGACCAAGACTTGAAAATAGGTAGTGACTGTTCTTTTGCCAAGCACATGGTATTTAGAAAGAAAAGTCAAAGGTTCCTTTGGAAGAGACCTTAAAAACATACAGGTATGCCCCATGTAATCCTCCCTACACATGGCCCTGAGCACACAAAGTAAAAAATTTTGCCACTTCATCCACAGGGTTCGTACAGGCCTGAAAAAGTCCTTAAATTTTGAGGTTTGCCCTAAAAAGACCCTAAAAACAAGTCTGACCCTAAAAAGACCCATGAATTTAGCAAGTTGGGTGTCTGTATTTCGATATTAAGTGGTTGCAAATAGACTGATATAAATAGATAATTAATTGATGTTACATTGAAATGTGCAATTTAAAGGTACCTGGCCCAACTGAATGCCCAACTTCAACCTCCACTTTAAGTGTCGTTACTATGGACACGTTTGACTGATTTAGTTGCCTTTGCACCAATATTTTTTTGCTAAAGTTGTCCTTTTTATTAGGCCTTAAATTTGCAAATAAGACCCTGAAAAGACCCTTAAAAAAGTCCTTAAATTTGGAGTCCAAATGTCTGGACGAACCCTGATCCATAGTTGGTGACATCTACATAAGTAAAATATTCTTGACTGGGACATAAAACCCCATTCAATCAATCATATACATTGTGGTTAAACAATACGACTCATGCCAAAGGCATGGCCTACTAGGGGTGTCCAAGGGCATTCTGTGTCATTTGATGTTGATAACTTACGTTTTCCATTTATGTATTCTTCCAGTTCTAATATTATGACAGTGTAATGATATCAGATATGAACTCCTGCAAACGTTGAACACTGAATTGTTGAAATATTGCTTATTTAATCAAAAACAAACATACTAATCCATTTCCGAATCACAATCCAGAAGCAAAGTAAAAACTTTGGAACTGACAAGTTAGGTTAGACACGTGAACTTCCACCAGGGAAGTGACGCCAGGTGCTCACAACTTAACTTACAAAATGCTTTGCATTGACTATATGAATTGTGTTGAGATATACTACTATCCTGTCGATCTACTGGTAATATAAGATACACTACCCCTGACCAAATTTAACTAGCACTGGGCTAGCTGGCTAGCATAAGTGTTAATTAATCCCTGACTGTTACAAAAGTAGGAATTTCTCTCACCCCGGGCTAGTCAGCTAACATTAGTGTTGACCCCTGACCGTTACAAAAGTAGGAATTTCTCTCACCCCGGGCTAGTCAGCTAACATTAGTGTTGACCCCTGACTGTTACAAAAGTAGGAATTCCTCTCACCCTGGGCTAGTCAGCTAACATTAGTGTTGACCCCTGACCGTTACAAAAGTAGGAATTTCTCTCACCCCGGGCTAGTCAGCTAACATTAGTGTTGACCCCTGACTTACAAAAGTAGGAATTCCTCTCACCCTGGGCTAGTCAGCTAACATTAGTGTTGACCCCTGACCGTTACAAAAGTAGGAATTCCTCTCACCCTGGGCTAGTCAGCTAACATTAGTGTTGACCCCTGACCGTTACAAAAGTAGGAATTCCTCTCACCCTGGGCTAGTCAGCTAACATTAGTGTTGACCCCTGACTGTTACAAAAGTAGGAATTCCTCTCACCCTGGGCTAGTCAGCTAACATTAGTGTTGACCCCTGACTGTTACAAAAGTAGGAATTCCTCTCACCCTGGGCTAGTCAGCTAACATTAGTGTTGACCCCTGACCGTTACAAAAGTAGGAATTTCTCTCACCCTGGGCTAGTCAGCTAACATTAGTGTTGACCCCTGACCGTTACAAAAGTAGGAATTCCTCTCACCCTGGGCTAGCCAGCTAACATTAGTGTTGACCCCTGACTGTTACAAAAGTAGGAATTCCTCTCACCCTGGGCTAGTCAGCTAACATTAGTGTTGACCCCTGACAATTACAAAAGTAGGAATTTCTCTCACCCTGGGCTAGTCAGCTAACATTAGTGTTGACCCCTGACTGTTACAAAAGTAGGAATTTCTCTTACCCCGGGCTAGCCAGCTAACATTAGTGTTGACCCCTGACTATTGCAAAAGTAGGAATTTCTCTCACCCCGGGCTAGTCAGCTAACATTAGTGTTAACCCCTGACTATTACAAAAGTAGGAATTTCTCTCACCCCGGGCTAGTCAGCTAACATTAGTGTTGACCCCTGACTATTACAAAAGTAGGAATTTCTCTCACCCTGGGCTAGTCAGCTAACATTAGTGTTGACCCCTGACTATTGCAAAAGTAGGAATTGAATTTGTATCAAATACTTTTATGTGTGTGTATTTAAATAGACATAATTTTCATTATCAATACCAATTTGTATGAATAGTATGAATAAAATAAGCAAGTCTATATTATGCTTAAATGCTAAAGGTCATGCAGTTTGACCTGGTCATTGTTGTTCATATTTCCATGAACTCTGAATACCGGTATAAAAATGTGAATTTTAATTAAATTAATTTGAATTTTTTAATGTCACAGATGTACTATAATTTAAGTAAATAGTCATTACCATATGACCTACAGTATATATATATATATAGACCTGTTGAAAGTTTAACACTGAACTGACAAAAAGGAGTCGAAGCTCGGCAGTCAAGATATGGATAGCTACTGATAGAAAATCTGTTAAGAGATGGATAGTAGCTGCCAAATAAATGCCAAGACGTAACTATCTGTTACAAGAGCCCAAGATAAGCTGCTGATTCTCTATAAATTTGTTGGTTTAGTATTAAATTTTAGACAGGTCTGTACTGTATTTTAATGGAGTTTGCCAGCATACCACGTGATTAAGACCCCTTAACGTTTGTGCGGAACATTTTCGAAAACTTTAATAATGTTTTAATTTCCTGGAGTAATGCCATTTTTTACGGGAAAATGTAAACTGCAGCAATTCCATCTCCAATGGATATAATTATTCTGCAGAAATGTTATGGGGCATCACATGGTACACTGGGGAACCCCGTTATTTATACAGGTCTGTACTGTATTTTTAATTGTTTTTACACTTGTTTATATCATTTCCCTTTTGTTTTTAGGTTTGCCAACAAAAGTCGACAGATTAACAAAAAACCAAGTCATTTTTTCTCCTCGCCAATGCTGAATTAATGATTAGAAGCCAGTTATACACATATTTCACATTCCATGAAGAAAGAAAAAGGCTGTACATTGAAAATGATGACACCAAGACTGTAATATTGAGATCCATGTCACTGATGATCATGAATTATGTGTATAGGACATGACATATTTACATGTTGGTTTACCCGGTATTTACCTTCATAAATTATCATACATGTTTAAAACTGATCCTATCATAACAGACTCAAAATCTTTACAAAATTAAATTGTTGAAAACATCATGCTAAAGCTGAGTGGGTTTTTTCAGCTAGAACAGTGTATTTATCTTGAAAGATATAATTTTCCCAAATTTTTTTTTTATTTTTCCCCAAAATTTCAGAAAATTTCAATTGATTTTCAAGAAAAACAACTTTATTACATACATCCAGATCATAAAGTTTCAGATATAACTTTTCATATACAGGAAGAACTTCAATATTTCAATTGTATGAACACTGTGTTTACAGATTTCCTGTTACAACTAGGTACAAGTAAGTGAAAAATATCAAACTTTACTTAAATTTATTTGATTTTCTATGGATGTAAAGAGTATTTCACTGTCACAGAGTGGTTCCTACACTAGTAATAAATGAATACAAAAATATTGATGATAAGGGGCCAGTTTCATAAAGCTTAATTAAATAATCGTGCTTTGTGCAAGTTGGCTAAGGAATTCAAGACAAAAGTTTTTGGAAATGGCCCACTCTGAAAAATCTAGCCAACAGGAGTTGCTGTATTTTAAACAGCACTAGTAGATTTTCTGTGACAATTTATATACATGTACATGCCAGGGATTAAAATTATTAGGGATCCAATAGCCCTTGTCTCCTGAAAACCAGTCTGGGTCCCTAAATGTTTACACATTTTAGCTATTACCCATTATTATTAAAAATTCATTTCTGAAGTGAGCCTATCCCTAAATTTAGACTCATCCCTAAATGCAGTTTTTACAGGGATTTATTTTGATATTTATTTGTTAGGAAGTTTATCTAAGTAAGTAAGTACATGTGCGTGTTGATGTAATGTTGATTGATGTAAAAACCAGCTAGTCATGACATGTGTGAAGTCTGCACAATAACAAATATGTAATGTAAATATGTACATGTAGTTAGAAATCTTTTATTTTTTGGACACACATAAATCATTGATTTTATATGTGATTATCAATATTAAAAATGATTATTTCGAAGCCTGTGTTTAATATCCTAAAATTCAGATGAAATGATGTGCGTGATGGTTTTTTTTATTTCTCCACTTCATGTTAAATTCTTTTCGTAAGAAATGGTTCTTATCATCTTTGTCAAATTTTTTTTTCTTTACATAAGAAATGGTCCTTATCATTTTCGTCCATGTTTCTTAATTTTTATTTTTCCTGATTATCTAGACAGTAGGTTTTTTTTTTTCAAGGGTTCTAGAACTAAATGACAACAGCGCAGTTATTACTTGCGTAGTTTATGTCACTAACTAGGTGTAAATAAAAATGTATATTTGTGCAGATTTTAATAACCAGTGTATTAATTTTATTTTGATTTATTTTAAAAGTTTGTAAATAATGTTGGAACATATTAGGTTACCATGGATATAGTAAACGTAGGTAGGTTGTACATATCTGGTTAAAGGAGAAGGGGTATCCTCTCATAGTTCTAGTTTTTGATGACACACACACACACAGACACAGAGGAGATAAAAAATGGATATTTTTCCTCTACAATTAAGTTATTGTTTAACAAGCCAAAATCTTATATTTTGCCGACCAGTCCTAGATAGCACATTTTATTGTTTAATCAACCCCAAAGTCCATACAAGAAAGCTACGACATAGTCTGTGTAATAAAAATCATATAACACGCATGTAATATCACTCATGTTTCCTGGGCTATTAACGTCATAAGATTCTTCTAACATATTATGATGTCATATTTTGGCCGGCAAGATATCATTCCGAGCTTGAATTTATTTTGTATAATCCCCAAGCCAATTTTCATGCTGATATCTAAGTTTCCACAATTTTAAAATTATAAGAAGCCAAACTTTCAAAATTTTCGGAAAATAAAGTTCTTTTTGAAGTTTGTTTTTTCAAACAATTGTTTTTTTTTTTTTTTTTTTTTTTTTTTTTTTTTTAAAAGAATTCCACAGAAATTAGTACCCAGTTTAAACGATTTTGGCTACCAGGAATGGAAACATCGTTGCTGCACATATCACATATATCAGTATGTGTTGTGTTGATGTAAATAGAACTCTTTTTTCTACTCCTCTTACTTTCCTTTCTTCTGTCTTTCAGAACTGTTGTAAAATAATCATGTTTTTTTAATAATCTATTTAACTAGAAAGTCATCCTGCATTGTAAGTATCATGTAAAACATATTACTGTAACCCGACAAATTTTTAGCGACAGTTTTATTTTTTGGCTCATTTTGCGACCTGGCTTTTCCGCCAAACTTCAAGCTGGTCTGAGTCACTCAGTATGCACACAAGAATTTTGTGTGATAAAATAAAACTACCGGTAGGCTTAATCTGTTATAAAGTAAAATTGCAAAAATAAGTATCGACTAAAATAAAGCGGTTTATAGTATTGTCATCATCATTTATTATTAACATGTATTATTATTATTTTATTATTATTATTATTATTATTTATATTATTAATGAATATACAGGGAAATGGTGTATGAAAATTTTGATTTATGAAAAAAACAACTTTAACCAACAAATTCTCTATATCACTTTGGTTGAGACTTAACCCTTTATCCATAGAAACATGTTTTATTCAGTGTGAAAATAACAAATTTGATACTGAGGCAATTTTTAGCAACTGTTTTCTCAAGTTTTTTTTTCACTGAACATTGAAACTACACCAGTGAAAAGCAAACAATATTGACCTGTCTGCTTGACCAATTATTTAAATATTTATATGGAAGTACATGTATAGGGAACAAAGGTGTTTATTTCCTCTGCATAATGGGCAACACTCAATTCAAAGAGTAAACTTGTGCATTGTGCATGTACTGACTCTGAATCCTAACACTACCCATGTATTGGATGGATCCTCCCGTATGAATATTCATAATGAAAGGTCAGACAGACAGGTCATTGTTGTTTGCAGATTTTTATGTAGATGTTTTGTTAATTGGGTTTGCCTGTGTACCATGTAATGCCTCATAAAATTTCTGCAGAACAATTATGTCCATTTGAGATGGAAGGGTTTCAGATCGTGGTTTTCCCGTAAAAATGACATTATTCTGAGAAAGTTGGAATAAACCTTTTCCAAATGTATACAGGTATTGATCACATGGTACATTGGTGAACACCATTGGTCTATGTGTTTTATTTAATTGTTTTTAAAATGCAAACCACTATTGTTGTTGAAAAGATCATGATGTGGATGTTTTTAGAATGGGGTTCACCGCTGTACCACGTGATGCGCTCTAACGTTGTGTGCGGAACACTTTTTCCAATGGATATGGAATCGCGTGAGATGACGTTTTCCAAACATTTCGCACAAACGTTAAGAGGATATTGATCACGTGATACAGCGGCGAAAATCCATTGAATGACAAGATCTGTTTTATTTTAAGAAGTAATTGCAATGTTGGTATTTATGTTATACCAACACAAGTTTTTATTACACCAACGATTTGAAATACTCCGTTGTAAATTTATTGTTTCAGAAGATAAATTTTGTATCAAAAATAAACAGACATACATTTTAATTTTCGACTTATTTTTTTCTGTGTTTCATCAATCAAAGGGGGGGGGGGGGGGGGGGGGGGGGGGGCATACAGTGTTATACACACTGAAATCTGGAGTATTAGCCAAGTAACCATTATACATCATGTTCTTTGAGTTTCCTTACAAAATACTTTAACCACACCACTGGACAGTTTTGTTATTGTATCCTGTTGCCAGCCAGTTTGCCGGTTTTTGGTGGTTCTTATTATTGTCAGCTGTATTTGTTGATTGAATGAATGAGGTTTGACGTCCCAGTCAAGAATACATATTTCATTTATATCGAGATGTCACAACCTTCAGGTGAAGTGGCAGAAATTTTTACCTTTGCAATGCACTCTGGGCAATGTTTAGGGAGGTTCTATAACATGCCACCCCTGCCTTGACCCATAAAGTCTCTTCCAAAGGACCCCTTGACTTTCATTTCTAAATGTGAAGTACTTGGCTAAATAAAAGTCATTACCAATTTTCAAGTCTTGGTCAAACTTGGCCGGGGTTTGAACTCAGGACCTCCCACATACAGACCAAGCACTCTACCAACTGAGCTACTATAGTGGTATAACTACTGGTATGTCAGTTGGAGGTTGTGAATTCAATCCCCTGTCCAGCCATAAATTTTAAAATTAACTGCTTCTTGTCTGGCATTCAGCAAAAGATGACAGAGTATTGACTGGTTCACTCTGTGTCAATTTAATTTGACTAGGGAGTGGTATGCTTGTCTGGCATATTAACTCTGTAAGCTAGCACCTTAAAGTCTTCCTAAGAGTGTGCTAAGTTAGTTGAGCAACAACACAACCAACTTAGTATCATTAAGAAGGATTTATTTGAAACTTATGGGCAAGCAACATTGACCTGTCTGCTTGACCTTTCCTTGAAATATGGACCAGTACTTTTATGTATAGGGACCACAGGTGTTTACTTGGTCTAGGTCATGCATTGTTATGTATGAACTACCAATCCTAACACTACCCTTGTATTAGATGGATCATTGTAGCTTGATATTCCTGATGAAAGGTCAAACATACAGGTCAATGTTGTGTACCTATATATGGATATTCCTGATGAAAGGTCAAACATACAGGTCAATATTGTTTACCTTTCCCATAATTCACACAACAAACAAAACTCACTGTTATTGAGCTTTATTTTTTCTTTCTTTTCATATCAAAATCCATGAGTTGGGCGCACCCTGAGGGCACCCACACACCGCAGAGGCCTCCGTCTGGTGAGCTGAAAGATACTCGCATCCCCTTGTGTTCTTACATGTGTGTTGATCTGATATGATGACACACTTAATGCAATCCTCCACATTCTTCTATCCTCATTTCATAGAAAAGAAAATGCAGAACTTCCTAGCTTGATCTGGTTTTTTACATTTACATGTAAGGGACCCCACGAATAGTCCAATGCCGAATCCATAGGTAAACGTACCTGCTAAATTATCTGAAAAAAAATTGAAACTGACTGAAATTCACTTAATAATTGTAAAAATCATGATTAAATGACCAATTTGTTATTTGCTAAATTATCTGAAAAATCCAAAATTGAAAATCACTCAATAAATTGTAAAAAAAAATCATGATTAAATGCTTACTTACTGCCCATTACGCCCTCTGGCGTGTGGGGCAGCAAATGATTAAATGCACCAATTTGTTATTCATTTTTTTTAAATAAATTGAAATATAAGAGAGAATTAAATATACAGTCCAACCTGCCTTTAAAGGTCACCTATCCAACTGTTCTTTATTGACATTATTTAAACCTGTATACAAAGGCCACCTGCCCATAAACCCCACTTTTACTGGTTCCCTTGGGTGGCCTTTATAGGCAGGATTGATTGTACTTTTTTATGCTAATAATTGAAAGTCTTAAATAAGCCTAGTCTTGCAACATCCCACAGTCAACAATTTATTTGTAAGAAGCTTGCTTCAACAATTTATTTGCAAGAAGTTTGCTTCGTTGTGTAAAAAGTTCAGGTATTGGGGACATGTTCTACCATAGCATATTGACTGTGATAGAAGCAGAAGGAGCAGATATATATTAGTGAAAAGAAGAGGAAAGTTAACAAACGAAATGAAGAAAGAAAACAAGCAACACTAATGTACATTTAGATCATTGATTATAAAACTCTCGGAGTGAGTAATGGTGTTTAACGTCACAGTCAAGAATATTATACTTATATCGAGACGTCGCCAGCTATAGGCGAAGGTGCAGAAATTTTACCTGTGCATTGCGCTGATGGCATTATACAGCAGGGTTCTTTAGCGTGCCAAGCCTACCGTGACACAGGACCTCATTTATTTCAAGTTACCATCCGAAAGAACCGCGACTTTCATTTCGTAATGCTGAGTGCTTGGCGAAAGAACAGTCACTACCCACTTTCAAGTTTTGGGTCAGACCCGGCCGGGGATCGAACCCACGACCTCCCACTTACGGAGCGAGCACTCTACCAACTGAGCTGAGACAGTGGTTATAAAACTCTCGACTTTAGATGGACACTTGACATAATGCTAAAATGATGTCCAATATCTAAATCTTACCTGAAATGCCAAAGAATTTTCCGATCCCCGGACTAGAATAATAAGCAGATGGGAGTCCGTCTTGTGCCTATATAACATAAAATGGTGGAAACTACGCCCAATAAAAGTAGATGTTGACGTCCATACATGTATACAGATAGCTGAAATATACAGAAATATAAGACACCATAGCTGAAATATATACTTTGTAGAACTATAGATGGGATAGACAGAAGTACATGTAAAAGCTGAAATATACAATATCATAGCGGAAATGCAAACACTATAGCTGAATTATACATATATGTATACAGATAGCTGAAATACATTTTGTATACATAACTATATAGCTGAAAATACAACACTATAGCTGAAAATACAACACTATAGCTGAAAAATACAACAATATCTAAAATATACAAAACTATAGCTGAAATAGACATAGCTATAGCTGAAATACATGTACTGAAATATACACCACTATAGATGAAATATAAAACACTATAGCTGAAATATCAAACACTATAGCTTTAATATCAAACACTACAGCTGAAAATACACCACTATAGCTGAAATATACAGCACTATAGCTGAAAATACAACACTATAGCTGTAATATACAACACTATAGCTGAAATATACAACACTATAGCAGAAGTAGATAACACTATAGCTGAAATATACATAACTATAGCTGGATTATACAAATTATAGCTGAAAAATACAACACTATAGCTGTAATATACAACACTATAGCTGAAAATACAACAATATAGCTGTAATATACAACACTAGCTGAAATATCAAACACTATAGCTGTAATATACAACACTATAGCTGTAATATCAAACACTATAGCTGAAAATACAACACTATAGCTAAAATATACAGCACTATAGCTGAAATATCAAACACTATAGCTGAAAATACAACACTATAGCTGAAACATACATCACTGTAGCTGAAAATACAACACTATAGCTGAAAATACAACACTATAGCTGAAATATGAAACACTATAGCTGAAATATACAACACTACATATTCGTTTTCTACATATCCTACAAAAATGATTTATCAACCTTCTTATGAATGAAAACATGTTTTTGTAATTACGTATTGGTAAACAACAATGACCTGTCTGTGTGACCTTTAGTTTTAGTATTTATGGACCAGTACATTTATGCATAGGGATCACAAGCGTTTCTTTTATCACTGTCATAGGAGACGTGCATTTTTTATGTAGTAACTGCGAATTCTTAAACTACCTATGTACTGGGCGAATCCTTCTGTATAAATATTCGTAATAAAAGGTCAAGCGGACAGTTCAATGTTGTTTGCCTATGTAAGGTATAAAAAATTTACCTGGCCGTATGACCTTTAATTTGAATATTCAAACAGACATATCAATTGGGTAATTTAGGGTTTATATAAAGTTCATATATACGGATAGATGATAGTTATACTGGGCACCGGTTGTTATGGTAATGAAACGTGCTGTCTTACCTTAATCACGCAAATTATTAGCCAAATCTAATATTCAAATTAAAGGTCAAATAGCCAGGTCAAACTTGACGTACTATTATGATGGATTAGTGTCTCACCTATAAATGATATTGACACTTTTTTAGTTCACCAGGTACGATATGGTAAACGTGCGCTTTTACCCACATTTAAATACTATTATGGGGATAGATGTAAATACAGTCCAACCTGCCTTAAAGACCACCTCTATATAAGGACCACCTGCTTATAAAGGTCATTAGAATTGTATCCCAATTGTTCTTTATTCATATTATTTATACCTGTATATAAAGGCCACCTGCCCATAAATGTCACTTTTACTGGTTCCCTTGTGTGACCTTTATAGACAGGGTCGACTGTATAATTTATTGAAATTTATTGAAATATGGACATTTGACATGAAAAGTACATTCACTAGCAATAAACACGATATTCAAGGTAACCAAAATAATGAACAAACGAAAGATGACAAACATGGCTACTATCAACGAATGATATCCATGGCATGGCAACCAAAAAATAGCACATATGAAAGATGACAAAACGGATGATATCCATGGCAACCAAGAAATAAATGCACATACGAAAGATGGCGAACATGGCAAAAGCAAACATGTAATATATAGAAATTACTTAGTGCAATGAAATATTGGCTTAAGATAAGACAAATATAGGCATTTCAGCAAAAAAAAAAAAAAACAAAAAAAAAAAAAAAAAACAACCCGCAAACATTGAAAGGACATCCCAGGCAAGTTAGGCAACCAAAAAAAGGGATAAATACAACGAGAGAAGACTAGCATAACAGAAAACAAACATATAAAGAAGGCAACCACGAAAACGCACATACAAACATAGCAAAATCAAAACGTAAACATTGAAATTACTAGTTATAGATGACATCCAAGGCAACAAAGGAAAGGGACAAACACAACGAGAGAAGACTAGCATAACAGAAAACAAAGATATGTATAAGGCAATCAAAAACGCACATACAAACATAGCAAAATCAAAACGTAAACATTGAAATTACTAGTTATAGATGACATCCAAGGCAACAAAGGAAAGGGACAAACACAACGAGAGAAGACCAGCATAACAGAAAAGTAACATGTACATTTATAGAGATCCCGAGTACAATGAAACGAAGAAGGAAGCTTGTATTCAACAAATATATCCAAATCAACCAAAAACAAAACATGGAAAATACCAGTTACAGATGACATCCAAGGCAATCAAGAAAAGGGACATACGACAGAAGTCAAACCTGTCAGAAAATAAACATTTAACAATTGAACTGTTTAGAAATGCGGTTCATAGTCGATATGAACGCAATTGATATGCAAGCAAACTGAATAACGCGCGTCAGCGCGTTACGATTAGTTTGCCTTGCATATCAATTGCGTTCACATCGACTATGAACCGCATTTCTAAACAGTTCAATTGTTATATTTACGTTTAAAACTATTTTCTTTTCTTTTTCTTGGTTCAAAATCATTTTAGAAAATTTTAATTCCGCGCTTTGTCAACAACGATTTTCGATTAACGGAACACCTGATGGAACAGCAGATCAGCTGTGCAGTTTGGCGCCAGAAAATCTAGGACAAAATAGTGCGTGGAAAAAACAACAAATTGCATACAAAATTTCTACTAAATTGTTCAATTTTTTATTAAATACAATTATTTCGGTAATAAATAATCACAATTATGCAAACAATCAATAAAAGTTCCGGTTTTGTGTATTTCATATTGTGTATTCAAACGCCGATTGTTGTGAATGGAATTCCCGTGACGTCACCAAGGTGGATTTTGCAGTTCATAGCCGATATGAATGCAATTGCTCTGAAACCTTGTGTAGAAGACAGAAAACAGACAAAATGTAAATATACATTTATAAAGATCACCGAGTACAATGAAACATTGGTTAAACATAAGAAGCTTGTACTCAAGAAATATATCCAAATCAACCACAACAAAACGAAAACATGAAAAGCACCGGTAATAGATGAATATCCATAGCAACCAAGAAAAGGAACACACGACAGAAGACAAACATAAAAGAAAACAAACATATACATTTATATATTATAAAGTCCACTGAGTACAATGGAACATTAGATTAAGATAAGAAGCTTGTACTCAACAAATATATCCAAATCAACCACAACAAAACGAAAACATGAAAAGTACCGGTAACAGATGACCATCCATAGCAACGAAGAAAAGGAAAAAAAAGAAAGAAGACAAACGTGACAGAAAACAAATATATAAAAGGCAAGCACATACAAACATAATACATTTATAAAGATCACTGAGTACAATGGAACATTGGATTAAGATAAGAAGCTTGTACTCAACATATATATCCAAATCTGCTAAAAACAAAACGAAAACATGGAACAAAACTATTAATAGATGACACCCAAAGCAACCAAGAAAAGGAACAAACAAAAGAAGACAAACGTGACAGAAAACAAACATACTAGTATAGTAGGAAAACACATACAAACATACAAAAAAAAAAAAAAAAAAAAAAAAAAAAAAAACCATATACATTTATAAAGATCACCGAGTACAATGAAATATTGGCCTTAGATAAGAAACATGTAGCAGACAAGTATAGACAAGTCAGCCAAAAAAAAAAACGCAAATATTGAACCAGTAATAGATGACATCCAAGGCAATCAATGTTATATATCATGTTTGAATACATACGATATAGGAGAAAACGGCAATATACAGTTTGACAAGATAAAACCGGAAGCGACTTCCGGTAGGCGTGTACGAGTTACTTCCCTTTGTTGTCGTTTTTAACATCGGTTATCTCGAACTCCGGATAAGTCGAACTTTTTGCATTTCCCCGTCGAGTTCGAGATAACGAGAGTCAACTGTACAACATAACAAATGTATAAATATCACTGAGTACAAAAATATTAGCTCAAGATAAGATAATGAGCTTGTACCCAACAAATATATCCAAATCTGCAGAAAACAAAACGAAAACATGCAACAAAACTATTAATAGATGTCATCCAAGGCAACAAAAAAAAGGGACACACGAAAGAAGACAAACGTGACAGGAAACAATCATATACATGTATAAAGATTATTGAGTACAATGGAATATTGGCTTAAGATAAGAAGCTTGTACGCGGCAAATATATCCAAATCTGCAAAAACAAAAAGCAGGAAACACAACATGAGGCACAGGAAAAATAAGACATGACCAAGACATCAACAAAGAACAAGATACAACTAACAAAAAGCAAAAGAACAAACAACAAGACACGATCAGCAACACGACACACAAACAAGGCACACAACCAATAACAAGAAACAAGGCAAACATAAAGGCACAACAAAGCAGTCACAGTCACCAAATCAAAACAAACGACATGGCACACAAACAAAAGAAGACACAGAGCAGACAAGAAAACACGATCAGCAACACAGCACACAGACAAGGCACAGCCAACAACAAGAAACGGGACAAACAAAAAGCACAACCAAGAAGACACAGAACAGACAAGAAAACACGATCAGCAACACGGCACACAGACTAGGCACAGCCAACAACAAGAAACGGGACAAACAAAAAGCACAACCAAGAAGTCACAGAACAGACAAGAAAACACGATCAGCAACACAGCACACAGACAAGGCACAGCCAACAACAAGAAACGGGGCAAACAAAAAGCACAACCAAGAAGTCACAGAACAGACAAGAAAACACGATCAGCAACACAGCACACAGACAAGGCACAGCCAACAACAATAACAAGAAACGGGGCAAACAAAAATACACAAGAAAGGAGACACAATGAACACAAAACAAACAACATGACAAAACAAACAAGACAAACTAGACAGAGAACAAGACACGATCAGCAACACGACACACAAACAAGGCACACAACCAATAACAAGAAACAGGACAAACAAAAAGGCACAAGAAAGGAGATACAATGAACAACACAAAACAAACAACATGACACAACAAACAAAAGAAGACGCAGAACAGACAACACAACATGATCAGTAACACGACACACAGACAAGGCATAACTACAACCAATAACAAGAAACAGGACAAACAAAAAGGCACAAGAAAAGAGTCGCAGTCACCAAAAGAAACAAACAACAAGACAGAACAAATAACAAGACAAACTGAACAAAGAAAAAAACACATGACAAACAACGAGACACAATCAATAACAGGATACGCGAACAACAAGATGCAACATACAGCAAGAAACAGGACAAACAACAAGATACAATCGTGGAAAACAACTAGACACAGACAGCAACACACATGAACAAACAACTATACAAAACCAACAACACAACACAACAAATGACAAGACATACTGGACAAACAGAATGACACAGACAGCATCACGCGTGGACAAACAACAAGACAAAACCAACAACATAACACAACAAATGACAAGACATACAGGACAAACAGCATGACACAGACAGCATCACGCGTGGACAAACAACAAGACAAAACCAACAACATAACGCAACAAATGACAAGACATACAGGACAAACAGAATGACACAGACAGCATCACGCATGGACAAACAACTATACAAAACCAACAACATAACGCAACAAATGACAAGACATACAGGACAAACAGCATGACACAGACAGCATCACGCGTGGACAAACAACAAGACAAAACCAACAACATAACGCAACAAATGACAAGACATACAGGACAAACAGAATGACACAGACAGCATCACGCATGGACAAACAACTATACAAAACCAACAACATAACGCAACAAATGACAAGACATACAGGACAAACAGCATGACACAGACAGCATCACGCGTGGACAAACAACAAGACAAAACCAACAACATAACGCAACAAATGACAAGACATACAGGACAAACAGAATGACACAGACAGCATCACGCATGGACAAACAACTATACAAAACCAACAACATAACGCAACAAATGACAAGACATACAGGACAAACAGAATGACACAGACAGCATCACGCATGGACAAACAACAAGACAAAACCAACAACATAACGCAACAAATGACAAGACATACTGGACAAACAGAATGACACAGACAGCATCACGCATGGACAAACAACTATACAAAATCAACAACACAACACAACAAATGACAAGAAATACAGGGCAAACAGAATGACACTACAACATCACGCATGAACAAACAACTATACAAAATCAACAACACAACACAACAAATGACAAGACGTAAAAACAACAACATTAACAAGAACAAAGTTTTACTGTACTTTGACGATAAGCGAGGTGGCAAATTATCGAGGAGCAGTGGGCTTATAGCAATGTACAGAGAGGGGTTTTAACGTGCCATGAATGCGTTGACACGGCATCGGCTTTTTAAGGTCTCCTCCGAAGGCCTTTTTTTCAAAATTTCGGGTGTGCTTGGTGAAAAAACAGTCATTACGTATTTTTATGTCTTGGTCAATAAAATGAGATCGACGTATTATGAAGAAATCGATTGTGGAGCTGTAAAATACTGTAGGGTCAACCAAGGTGGCAAAGTTATCGAGGGGCATTATAACAAAGTTTTACTGTATTGTGACGGTAAGCGAGTTGACAATCTATCCTTAGTAAGGCTGAGTATACTTAATCAGTTATATGATTATCACACCTGTACACCACCTTGGAGCCATAATATTGTAATACCTGTATAAAGGTACATGAGAGGAAAAACAACAAACCCATCCCTTACTTCACACCTTCTAACTACCTTGAAGCCATAATGTCATTAAATGCGGATCTGGAAAAATAATTCGTAAAATATGCATTGGTTGTAAAGTAAGTGGGCTCTTAATTGATTATTTGACACGTCCATTTAGTCGGCCACTCAGTTAGTCAGCCTCATAGCAACAAAACACCTCCTAACATGTCCATTTAGTCGGGTACCTGGCAACGAAACACCCAACCTTGTTTATTTAGTCAGTCAACTAGCAACAAAACACGCCCTTACATGTTCATTTGGTCAATCACCTAGCAACAGACACGCCCTTACATGTTCATTTGGTCAATCACCTAGCAACAGACACGCCCTTACATGTTCATTTGGTCAGTCACCTAGCAACAAGATACGCCCTTACATGTTCATTCTGTCAACCAACAAGCGACGAGACAGGTTTTTCGTAAAATAATTAGTTTGCTAAATATTGGCTACAGTTACTATAAATGGCAAAAACTTATAAATGACCATTTTACAGGATGATTTATGTACCGATTTCGTTAGAATTTTAAACAAAGAAAATAGAACGCCATAAAAAATTATTATTATTTTTTTGTAATGTTTTATGCAATATGCAAATTAGGTGTATTTTAGCAACAATCTTTCAAAATCTTATTCTGTTAAAGTACTTGGTCAATTGAACCAAAATTTGGTTTGAAAGGTCCTTGGGTGGTAACAATTAGAAATTGTATCTGAAACAATGGCAGCAAATGACAAACCAAGCAAACAAGAGGAGACAAAAATTACAAATGAATATGTGGAACACAGATTAAAATTTTTCTGATTTTGGACAGACTCTGCACAACAAATACCCATTGGTGTTATTTTAGATCTATTAAATGGTCCAACCACCCACTTATTTTTCAACCAGGGGTCCATAAAACATATTTCATTTTGTATGGAATTCACTGATGCTCACCACTGCGGTGCGAAAGTGTTCTTTGAACACCTTGTGAACTATATAACTGTTTGTAGGATTTTGTTAGCCTGTAAGACAAATTACATAATTTTATTATACCAGTTTTTACTTTACAACACAGACCTATATGCACTAACACATGTTTTTTTTTCAATTTGTTTGTCCAATAAGTTATGCTTTTAATTAAGATAAGTTTATTCAGTTCTAGTGCATTAAGAGTTTACAGTCACAGTACATTCGGACCAGTACGGTAGCTCAGTTGGTAGAGTGTTCGTCCCATATGTTGGAGTTCGAGGTTCGAACCTGCGACCTCCCACACATGGGAAAGAGCTTAAAAATTTAATTTTACACTGACAACACTCTAACTTCTAAGGCTTGGAATGTCTATTTTAGCCATTTGGTATGGAATAAAATACAAAATATTCGACAAATAGGAACCATACACGCGAAGAATAAAGTATTTTAACACGAAAATGACAACATCCACTACAACTACCAATAGAAAGAAACAGATGAAAGGTATAATAGGTTAAACCAAAATGGGAAATTTTCGGTGCGATTCTGCAGGGATGAAGCTTAGCTATTTGGAGTTGGGGCCCAGTTCACTTCAGAAAAGAAGTTGTAATTGTAATGAATAGCTAAAATGTGAAAAAATTAAGGGGTCCAGACTGATTTTTAGGAGCCATAAGTTACTGGACCCCTGCAAATATTGATCCCTGTACTGTGTAATCATTTATTTTCGAGAATTATTATTTTCGTGGTACAGTCAATTTTTTCTATAAAGGCCAACCAAGGGAACCAGTAAAAGTGGCCTTGAAGGACAGGTAACCTTTATATACTGGTTAAAATAATACAAATAGAGAACAATTGGGATACAATTCTACTGGCCTGTATTAGCAGGTGGTCCTTATATCGAGTTGGCCTTTAAAGCAGGTTGTACTATAACTAGCTAGGTCCTTATATAGAGTTGGTATTCAAGGCTGGTTCAAAAGTACTTAAGAAAATTCCATTTTTGTAGAGTGAATATATTCGTGGTCTGTGGTTTTCGTTACAATTTCGTTGCCATGTAAATTCGTGGAATGGGGTATTAACGAAAACAATAAAAATAGAGGTACCACGAAAATTGATCATGTCACATTAATTTGTGAGAGTCCAAAAATATAACGAAAATAGGGGTACCACGAAAATTGATCATGTCACATTAAATTATGTGAATCCAAAAATAAAACGGAAATAGGGGTACCACAAAAATTGATCATGTCACATTAATTTGTGAGAATTAGAAAATATAACGAAAATAGGGGTACCACGAAAATTGATCATGTCACATTAATTTGTGAGAATCCAATAATAGAACGAAAATAGGGGTACCACGAAAATTGATCATGTCACATAATTTTGTGAGAATCCAATAATTTAACAAAAATAGAGGTACAACGATAATTGATCATGTCACATTAATTTGTAAGAATTCAGTATTATTACGAAAATAGGGGTACCACGAAAATTGATCATGTCACATTAATTTGTGAGAATCCGAAAATATAACAAAAATAGAGGTACCTCGAAAATTGAGTATGTCACATTAATTTATGAGAATCCAATAATATAACGAAAATAGGTGTACCACAAAAATTGATCATGTCACATTAATTTGTTAGAATCCAATAATATAACGAAAATAGAGGTACCACGAAAATTGATCATGTCACATTAATGTGTGAGAATCCAAAAATACAACGAAAATAGTGGTACCACGAAAATTGGTCATGCCACATTAAATTATGTGAATCCAAAAATAAAACGGAAATAGGGGTACCACAAAAATTGATCATGTCACATTAATTTGTGAGAATTAGAAAATATAACGAAAATAGGGGTACCACGAAAATTGATCATGTCACATTAATTTGTGAGAATCCAATAATATAACGAAAATAGGTGTACCACAAAAATTGATCATGTCACATTAATTTGTTAGAATCCAATAATATAACGAAAATAGAGGTACCACGAAAATTGATCATGTCACATTAATTTGTGAGAATCCAAAAATACAACGAAAATAGAGGTACCACGAAAATTGATCATGTCAAATCAGTTTGTGAGAATCCAATAATATAACGAAAGGTATACCATGAAAATTAATCACGTCACATTAATTTGTGAAAATCCGAAAATATAACGAAAATAGGGGTACCACGAAAATTGATCGAGTCACATTAATTTGTGAGAATCCAATAATATAACGAAAATAAGGTACCACGAAAATTGATCATGTCAAATCAGTTTGTGAGAATCCGAAAATATAACGAAAATAGGGGTACCACGAAAATTGACCATGCCTCATTAACTTGTGAGAATCCAATAATATAACGAAAATAAGGTACCTAGAAAATTGATCATGTCACATTAATTTGTGAGAATCCAAAAATACAACGAAAATAGGGGTACCACGATAATTGATCATGTCACATTAATTTGTGAGAATCCGAAAATATAACGAAAAAAGAGGTACCACGAAAATTGATCATGTTTCATTAAATTGTGATAATTTAATTTATGAGATCTGGAGAAGAATTGAACTGGCTTGGACACATACTGAGGAAGAAGGGAACAAGGCAGCACTAGGAAGGCAACCAGAGGGGAAAAGAATAAGGGCAAGACCTAAGTCCACATGGAGAAGAACAACGAATAGGAAAGAAACACTGTCAGATGGACTAACTGAAACACAGCAAAACAGGGGTTTGTGAAAATCCGAAAATAACACGAAAATAGGGGTACCTGTATTGGGAAGACCTAAGTCCACATGGAGCAGAACAACGGATAGAAAAGAAACACTGTCGGATGAATTAGCTGGAACACAGCCAAAACAGCAGCAAAAGACAGGCAAAAATGGTAAGATTGCGTGGCGGCCTGATGCACCTTCTGGCGAATAGAGCATTAAGGTAAGGTAAGGATAATTTAACATAAACATGAGTAGCCATACCACATAAATCTGACAATAAACAAAGCAATAAAGCAACCAGAAACGCAAAACAAAAAACAAGTAAAACATGAAAACAAGACAAAATATACACATATCATACATACTAAGAGAAAGTTAGGATCCTCGAGAATTTATGGAGATTGAAAAAAACCCAAAAAACTTGGCATTATATTATGACATTCACATGGATAATTTTTGTTTGTTTTTGATTAATAATTTCAAGAAACAAAACGATTAATATAAAAACAAAGATCCAGTTAATGCTTAAATCAATATTCCAAAAGCTAAGTAAACGAACTGGAAAATTTTAAAAGTTAAACACGTGAACTTCTACCAGAGAAATGAAGTCGGGTGATTCAGAAGGGTAAGCACCTCCTGTTTCGCCATTTACACTCCTCAGATGTTAATAAAAGGAACACGGACCTACCTGTGTAATGTCCAATATATCCTGAAAAATAATAGATTCAGAGACACCATACTTATCAACAATCTTGTGATGACGGCTTAAACACTTTTGGGAGTCTTAAAAGGATTAAAACTAATACGAGAAAAGCATACCTTGGTTCCTAATATCTAATTTTAAACAAAATCACCAGCGTTTTCTTTTAAACATCTAGCCGCCATGTACAGATGGATATGTACTATGCAAATATGTACACGGTTCTTTTTTTGCCGTTGGGTACGTAGGTTTGCATATATGATAATTTAATATTAATTTTTTACACTTATATTAAGGTGTCTATATGGAAAGCAATTTACTTCTGTGAACGTCTGTGACATTCACTTATGACAGATCTCGAGGAAATATGATTTATGATTGACAGGTAGAAAAAAAGAAAAAAGAAAGAAACGATGTGAAATAAATTCACTGTGGTTTTAAAAGACCTCTCTTAATCAAATGCCAAATTTTTATTATTCGTGTTTGAGTAGGTGTTACACTGCGGTTTAGGCTGTACAAAGGCGAGAAAATATTGACCTAAACGAGATGTCTGGTTGTCCTTGAAAAGTTGAAGGTTCATATTCCGACCTCTTTGTAACAAATGCCAAAAGTTTATCCTATTTTTGAGTAGATGGTATACTGAGGTTTAGGCTGTACACCGTGGTTGAGGCTGTACACGTGAAAATGTTGCCCTAAACTAGATGTCCGGTTGCCCTGGGAAAGTTGTAGATTCATAATCCGACCTCTATTTAAGAAATGCCAACATTTTAACTACGGTTTAAGCTGTACAGTGTGGTTCAGGCTGTACACGTGAAAATGTTGTCCTAAACTAGATGTCCGGTTGTTCTGGGGAAGTTGAAGATTCATATTCCGACCTCTCTTCAACAAATGCCAAATTTTTATCCTATTTTTGAGCAATGATATACTGCGGTTTAGGCTGTACCCGTGGTTCAGGCTGTACACGATACAATGTTGCCCTAAACTAGATGTCCGGTTGTTCTGGGGAAGTTGAAGATTCATATTCCGACCTCTCTTCAACAAATGCCAAATTTTTATCCTATTTTTGAGCAATGATATACTGCGGTTTAGGCTGTACCCCGTGGTTCAGGCTGTACACGATACAATTTTGCCCTAAACTAGATGTCCGGTTGTTCTGGGGAAGTTGAAGATTCATATTCCGACCTCTCTTCAACAAATGCCAAATTTTTATCCTATTTTTGAGTAGATGGTATACTGCGGTTTAGGCTGTACCCCGTGGTTCAGGCTGTACACGATACAATGTTGCCCTAAACTAGATGTCCGGTTGTCCTGGGAAAGTTTAAGATTCATATTCCGACCTCTATGTAACAAATGCCAAATTTTTATCCTATTTTTGAGTAGATGGTATACTGCGGTTTAGGCTGTACCCGTGGTTCAGGCTGTACACGAGAAAATGTTACCCTAAACTAGATGTCCGGTTGTCCTGGGAAAGTTGTAGATTCATATTCCGACCTCTCTTCAACAAATGCCAAATTTTTATCCTATTTTTGAGCAATGATATACTGCGGTTTAGGCTGTACCCCGTGGTTCAGGCTGTACACGATACAATTTTGCCCTAAACTAGATGTCCGGTTGTTCTGGGGAAGTTGAAGATTCATATTCCGACCTCTCTTCAACAAATGCCAAATTTTTATCCTATTTTTGAGTAGATGGTATACTGCGGTTTAGGCTGTACCCCGTGGTTCAGGCTGTACACGAGAAAATGTTACCCTAAACTAGATGTCCGGTTGTCCTGGGAAAGTTGAAGATTCATATTCCGACCTCTATGTAACAAATGCCAAAATTTTATCCTATTTTTGAGTAGATGGTATACTGCGGTTTAGGCTGTACCCCGTGGTTCAGGCTGTACACGAGAAAATGTTACCCTAAACTAGATGTCCGGTTGTCCTGGGAAAGTTGTAGATTCATATTCCGACCTCTATGTAACAAATGCCAAAATTTTATCCTATTTTTGAGTAGATGGTATACTGCGGTTTAGGCTGTACCCCGTGGTTCAGGCTGTACACGAGAAAATGTTACCCTAAACTAGATGTCCGGTTGTCCTGGGAAAGTTGTAGATTTATAATCCGACCTCTATTTAACAAATGCCAAATTTTTAACTACGGTTTAGGCTGTGCACTGTGGTTCAGGATGTTCACGGGGAAATATTGTCCTAAAACTAAATGTCCGGTTGTCCTGGGAAAGTTGAAGACTCATATTCCGACCTCTCTTTAACAAATGCTAATTTCTATTTTTATAATGTAGTCTTTTTAATAGCTGAAATCCTGTGTCAGGGTTTTCTTTGGTTTAACTACGCCCCTCGTGGGTTGTCCAAACAGCTGAAGTGTATCTTTGGCAAGAGAATCAAAATCTATTAGGTAACTAACACACATCATCTCACCTCACCTCTTCGTGCCCGCTGCCACATAAGGCCCCAGTACACCTCTTCGGAGATGCTCTGTCTTATGCAACAGCACTTGCTGATGCCCAGCTCTTCCATCCCCGTTGTGTTCTTTCTTTCTCTGTTGTTCTTCGCCATGTTGTTTTTGGCCGACCTATTTTCCTCTTTCCTTCTGGGTGCTATGTTATTGCGGTGGTTCAAATTCTGCTGTTTTCCATTCTAAGAACATGGCCAGTCCACCTCTACTTCCTTATTCTTATCATGTCACTTGCTCCTTCTGTTTTTGTTTTGTTGTGAAGTTCTTCATTTGTAATTCTGTCTTGCCATCTTATTCTCAGGAATCTCACTAACACACATAACATGGAGAATTATTTCATTCTCATTAGATGTCATCCACATAGTCTAGAGATTTAAGAGATAGGATTCATCTTACATATTTATTAGGGGAGTTGAGTTCAGTAATGGTGTTGAATGTCCCAGTCACGAATACTTCACTTATATCGAGACGTCGACAGTTATAGGAGAAGGGGTAGACATTTTGCCTGTGCGTTGTGCTGATGGCATTATACAGCAGGGTTCTTAAATAGCGTGCCACCGTGACATGGGGTCTCGTTTATTTTAAGTTCCCATAAGCATCCGAAAGAACCGTGACTTTTTTCGTAATGCCGAGTGCTTGGCGAAAGAACAGTCACAACTTTAAAGTCTTGGGTCAGACCCGACCTGGGATCGAAATCACGACCTTCCACTTACAGAGCAAGCACTATACCAACTAAGCTATAACAGTGGCACTTTTATTAGTGCCGTCTTCTCTCTTGATAAATACGCCATACATATGCCATACATACGTCATACATACTAATCCCTGTCAGAATCACAATCCAGAAGCAAAGTTAAAACTTTGAAACTGATAAGTTAGGTTAGACATGTGAACTTCCACCAGGGAAGTGAGGTCGGGTGCTCCGGAAATTTAAGCACCTCCTGTTTAGCTAACTACATCCGCCACGTGTGTAATCAAAATTGAGTGAAAGGAACATGGAACTATGGGACGTCAAATCCTGGACACAGAGACATCAAACTTATCAACAATACTGTGATGACGCCCATATGACGTCTTAAAGACCCTGAAAAAGCTGGTATCCAAGCCTTGTGTGCCTCCTGACACTGAGAGAATTCTGGACGTGGTTATACAGTCTAACCTGTCAATAAAGACCAACTAAGACAACAAGTAAAATGTGGCCTTTCTGAAAGGACTTCTATTAATTCAAGTTTACCAGGTTTATTTTAAGCCAATATTTTAGCTATATTCTGTTCCAATGTTGAGAAATCGTGATTTATTCATCGTCATACGAATCCACCGAGCGGCGTTTAAAAATTCAAACCATCATAATCATTAAATAATATTAATTAATTCATTTCAAAATGTGTTTGTGATAATGCCATCTATCAATACCAGATATGTTCAAATTGCTTAAGCGGAAAAAATTGAATTATGCAACACCAAAAGACGTCTGAAGCATGTTTATGCCATCTGGACAATCTAATGTTTCCGGCAATTCATTATTTAAATATAATTAAATACAGATCGATTATTATTTTTAAAAAAAAATCTACAATTTAATGCAAGTACACGTGAAGTGCCAGCCTAAATGTTCACTTTTTGTTGCTTGCTTAATTTGCACGTTTGAAAGCCTTTATTTATTAAATTTCAATGCAAGGTGCGCATTTGTTGACGTCAAACTTTCTTGTCCATTTATTCAGTTTGGCATCAGAGCACAAATGAGTCCATTTTTCCAGTCAGGTTAAAACATAAAAACATGAATAAAGAGGAATTTGGATAAAATTTTACCCCTATAAGCAGAAAGTCCTTATATAGAAGTGACCTTTAAGGAAGGTTTGACTGTAGTTCTAGTGACCAGCCCTTTTCTGTTATTCCCGAGTAATGTAGAGACATTTCTCACTATTTCTCACCAAAGTGCTGACCTTTGTAAGCCTTGAGTTTGTATGATTACATATTCACTGCCGGGGTGTAATAAAGAATTTAGACCCGGGTTGAAATTGACCCAGGTTCATTTTTCAACATTAGATATTGAACCGGATGTGCTTTTTCAACGTTGAAAATTGAGACCAAAATGTTTTAGTACACTGGGTGTATCTGTAGAGTTCTTTAAAACACTCTAGATGGTACTTGAGGTGGGCAGTTTTCCACGCCCTTATTATAGGTTCTTTTAAAGGCGTTAACGTTAACACTGTTTACAAGCGTTAATTATTCCAAATAGAAGATAATTCCAGTTTGTCTCTTATGAAATTTATTTGTCTCGTCTCTGATAAGTTTGTCCTTGTCGGTCTATTTGTATCTCTATTGTTATAAGTTTTGTTTGTGTATTGCTAATATTACCGATAGGTACAGGCCCGTAGGAAAAGGGAGACAGGGGGGCCTGGCCCCACCACTTTTTTGCTAAAATTCCATTCAGTTTCTAAGACATGTAATTCACTAAAAGTCAGTAGATATCTCTGTAAAACGCAATATAAATTAATATAAAATATTAATTTGATGTTATTGATGATACGGTTTCCGGAAAATGATTTTTTTTCGTTTTCGTCTTGTTGTTTATTTATATGATCTTTCTTCCTATTTACCACACGTGCTTCGTGTAAGGGTGATGATTTTGCGCTGCTTAAATCAGCTCATCATACTTAAAGCTTGTATTTTTTAATTTAACCGCCACTGGATATTTGTTCAGTGTGTCATGTGTTAAAATTTTGAATATTTCTTTCTAGAAAATTAAAAATTTTAAAATTTAATACTCTAAAGCCGAAAGCATTGTCTCCATTTGTTTAATATTCGTGTGTTGTTAGATTTAATTCTATTCATTGGTATTAATTTAGTGTCACATTTTTAGGTTTCCTGTTATCTCTAACAGTATCTGTTTTGGATGGAAACGCTCAGTTTGGTAGCCGGCGTTCGCTCCGTGGGTTCGAACCCCGGCCGGGTAAAACCTAAGATTTGAAAATAGGTAGTGACTGTTCCTTCGCTAAACGCTCAGCAATAAGAAGTGAAAGTCAAGGGTTTTTCGAATGAGACCTTAAAAATCAAGGCCCCGTGAGCCGTGTCACGGTAGGCGCGGCTTGGTAAAGAACCCTCAAGTTCACATGCCATTTATAAGCGCGCTGCAAAGGTATAAATTTCTGTACCTTCGCCTAGAATTGCTGACGTCTCAATATAAATGAAATATTCTTGACTAGGACGTAAAACCCTATACAACTCAACTCAACATTCAGGATTCAAACTAAAAGGGACTGACTAGATGAACATCTCCAGTCAAACGTTAGATGATAACCATTTGATTTAATTTGCTTAAAGTGGTAGATCTGTTCAGAATTCTATTTTATAGATCCTTACTTTATTTGTACTACATAAAGCTGTTCATGTTTTCCCTACTTTCTTTTTTCATAATTTTTGTTTATTTTAATTTTGGCCCCTCCACTTTCAAATTTGCTGATGCGGGTCTGGTGTTGATTGATTGATCGATTGATTGAATAGGGTTTAATAACGTCCCAGTCAAAAATATTTCAAGACATCATCAGCTAAAGGTGAAGTGGCAGATTTTTTTTAAAAACTTTTTAACTATGCTAAGTTAGTGTTCCTTTACGTGCCTAGCCTCGCCGTCGTTAAAGTGCACGGTGACGCGGGTTTAAGGTCTCTTTCGATGGACCCAGTGAGGGAGAGCATCGGACTATTGTATGAACCGCTGTTGTATTCAGTGTGCTAACTATACCTGTATTTCCGTTTTTCTGAACAATCTATGGGTAAACAACAATGACCTGTTCGCTTGACCTTTAATTTAATTATTTATCATGGATCAGGTAATTTTTGTGTAGGGAAATCGGTTGTTCATTATGACTGATACTCACTTCATATCTAGAGTAGGCATGTGCACTGTGTATATAAACTTGAATCTTAACACTACCCATGGATTGGGTAATTATTCCTAATCAAAGGTCAAGTTGACATGTCAATGTTGTTTGCCTTTACCTGTGATACCACACTGAATACAGATAAACACTGCATTATAGATAACAATTTCAAAACCAACAACTCTATCCAAATCGAGGCTGTTGGTAATAATCCGCCCAGAGGACAGCTTGTGATTTTCCGGTTATTGAAGGTTAGTCAGAAGAGCACGCTAAACATAAACGTGATTTTATCATAGTCTGGACTAATTTTGACTGATTGACCATAGATAATAGAGAGAAATGTAAATATTTAAAATGTAGTGACAGTTTACAGTATTCCACTATCACTTTACGTCCATCGTGCAGTAGGACTCAAGATATGGCCGAAGCCACGGATAAATCTGATACAGAGGAATTTTTAAAGTGTCCCATTTGTTTGGAGTTTTATGTTGATCCTAAATTTTTACCATGCCTTCATACGTTTTGTAGACCGTGTCTACAGACTTACATTACATCGTCAGTGAAGGGGGAAATTTCCGAAACGAAACCGAAAGTAGAATTCCCCTGTCCAATATGTAGAACCATGGTAACTGATCCGTGTGCTGAAGGAATTGGAATTGAGGAATTGGCGAGTCAGTTTCCGAATCACCAAACTATGAGTTCACTTTTAGACAAGCACAATCTGGAAGCAAATGTGAAATACTGCGATCCTTGTTTGGCTGAAAAATCGGAAAATCCAGCAAAAACGTGGTGTAAGGTGTGCTGTGAAGCATTTTGTGACGAATGTACAAAATTTCACAGAAAAATGACAATATCAAAAAGCCACAAACTTGTACAACTTTCCGATATGGATACAAACGAATTAGACATTATACGATTAGAATTTTGCGACGTTCATAAAGATGAAGTGTTGAAAGCATTCTGTGAGGATCATGACAAAGCATGCTGCGTAACTTGTGTCACGATTGAACACCGGAAGTGTGATGATGTCACCACATTAGACGAAGCAGCTAAGGACATCAAAGAAACGCCAGAAACTAAAATGTTTTTAAAACGACTCCGAGATTCTGAAAACGCTTTGTCAGAAATGCTCCGGATAAGGAAACAAAATGTCAGCGGGTTGGAAAGCCAAAAGGAAACTATGTTAGCAGAACTTGCGATTTTCCGAAAACGTATTGATGAGCATTTTAACGTTTTAGAAGTAAAACTAAAAGACGACATTGCCAGTAAACAGATAAAGCCGCTTTTAGAAGAAAACGATTACATTTTGGATTTAGAGAACAAATACGCTACCATCTTGAACTATCGAAAACTCTTGGAAACCTGTCTACAAAAGGCGTCCGATGTCCACACACTGCTTGAAATGAAAAGATTGATCAACAAAACAAGAGTATTTGGCAAAGAATTGAAACCTTGTGCTGTTGGCATGAAAGAAATTAATCTCGAAATGCGATTTGATGCAGGAATTGAAAAAATGCTGTCCACGTTCAGTTTAGGTACAGTGGAAGTTCATGCTAAATCATCTGAAATAAGTCTTGATTTTCTACACAACAAGTTCTTTTCCGATTCTGGAGCTAAAGAGATTTCGACATTCCAGCTACCAAAAGAAATCCAGAGTGCAATGTTTAAAAACGGGAACATTATACTTACAACTGAATGTTACATTCATTTTTGTGATGAAAAAGGTGAAAAGATGACGGAAACAGAAGTAGAAGGAGCATCTTCGATTTGTGGTGTTGCTGTCTTAAGAGAAAACGCAATTCTTCTCTCACGAAGTAGCTGGGACAGAATATACACCGTCGATATCATCACAAGAAAACTACGTGAGTGGAAGACTAAATTTGAGTGTTACAATATCGTCAACACTGGGAATCAAATTATTGCCGCTCGTACCAAAAACATAGCTGTATTGGATTTTCAGGGCAGAACACAGAACACAATTTCAATACGAGGCAACAAAGTGCGTCATATTGCATACCACGGAGGAAGTATTTACTATACAATATCAGATGAACACGCTGTACGCGCAGTATCTTTGAATGGAGAACATGGATTTGAATACAAGAATTCCGATTTGAAGGACCCGCGCGGGATCGATACCGACACTAAAGGTATCATTTATGTTGCCGGATACGCCTCCTCCAATGTCCACCAGATATCAAAAGGCGGACAGTTACTGAACATTATTCTCACTGACATTGTTAAGCCGAACGTCCTCTGTGTTAGTAAAACTGGAGACCGTTTACTTGTTTCACATTCAAATAAAAAAGTTAATGTTTATGAATTATACTAAGAACTAGGCAATCCAATTTTCAAAACAAACATAACTTTACTACGTCAAAATTATATATGGTGTGTTATATTGACGTTGTGATGTCGTGATAGATGTCAAAACAAACAATAACTTCACTACGTCAAAATTATATCTGGTGTGTTAGATTGACGTTGTGATGTCGTGATAAATGTCAAAACAAACAATAACAATACGTCAACATTATATCTGGTGTGTTAGATTGACGTTGTGATGTCGTGATAAATGTCAAAACAAACAATAACAATACGTCAACATTATATCTGGTGTGTTAGATTGATGTTGTGATGTCGTGTTGGATGTCAAAACAAACAATAACACTACTACGTCAAAATTATATCTGGTGTGTTAGATTGACGTTGTGATGTCGTGTTGGATGTCAAAACAAACAATAACAATACGTCAACATTATATCTGGTGTGTTAGATTGATGTTGTGATGTCGTGTTGGATGTCAAAACAAACAATAACTTTACTACGTCAAAATTATATCTGGTGTGTTAGATTGATGTTGTGATGTGATAGATTTCAAAACAAACAATAACTTTACTACGTCAAATTTATATCTGGTGTTTTAGATTGATGTTGTGATGTCGTGTTGGATGTCAAAACAAACAATAACACTACTACGTCAAAGTTATATCTGATGTGTTAGGTTGATGTTGTAATGTCGTTTTAGATGGCAATTGTTTGGAAATGATAAAGACAATCAAAAGGACAATAATAAAGTGAGTTAAAGTTCAGAGTTTAGTGATAATATATTTAATATATACATGCTAACACATAACTAGTTGGGTTTAGTTTGTTTAGTAGTTTGATAAAGATTATGCAGATATATGTATCTATATAGGTGTCCTCTGGTCTCACCTGATGTATATATATGTATGTATTTACCCATTTTGTTTTAAAGATTCATTGCTGAATTTGAAGATATATGTCAAACTTGTTTTGTTTAAAAGTTGGAATGTTAATTCTTCAGGAAATCATGGGTCAATTGATACCTTATTCCACAGAATTACCAAATTGTTAAGACCTTAATGGACCATATTTGAAATGTCATTAATACAAAAATATTGAAGTTATTGTACGTGTTTTAGTAGAATATTTTTGGAAACGACCCTTCTGAAAATGCTAAATTGCATACTTCAAACTTTTCATTTTAATTTTTATTATTTTTCCCCTCTTTTAAAACTTATTTGTGAATAAAGTCTTAAACAATCATGGGTCCATTGATATCTTATTCCACAGAATGTCCTAATTGTTAAGACCTTAATGGGCCATATTTAAAATTTCATTAATACAAAAATATTGATGTTATTGTACGTGTTTTAGGAGAAACTTTTTTGAAAATGGCCCCTTCTGAAAATGTTACATTGTATAGTTGAAGTTTATCATTATTAAGGCGCCCAAATGAAGTTTGGCGACTTATTGTTTTTGCACCGTTTCTTCTTCTTATTATCATTATTAGGGCGCCCAAACGAAGTTTGGTGACTTATTGTTTTTGCACCGTTTCTTTTTCTTCTTATTAAGGCGCCCAAACAAAGTTTGGCGACTTATTGTTTTTGCACCGTTTCTTATTATTATTATTATTATTATTATTATTATTATTATTATTATTCCTCTTCTTCTTCTTCCGGCCATGAACTTGTCCAACCAATTTCTCGAAGACCGTTGGTCCAATCTTAACCAAACTTCACATGAAGGTTGATCCCCATCTCCTTCCCCAGAGGCCGAGGTAAAATGCCCATGGGGTCATTAGGGGAGGGGCAGGAGGGCGGGGTCTTAAAAACAATAATGGTCAATTTTGCCATTTATACTTTATTTTGTACCATAAAAACCATATATATTCATGATCAGTGTCTCAAGATGCATAAGTCTGTATCACAAGATTTCCCCGGGGGTATCAGGGAAAGGGTGGGGATGGGCGGGCAGTGTGCTAACTTTTAAACGGTTGAGATCCCCACCCATAAACTATATATTTTCTGGTTCTACATGAAAAGTTGAATAGAGTGATACTAAAGAAAATCCCATTGGGTCATTCCTGATGGAGGGTGGGGACGGGCGGGGCTTGGTACTAACTTTTAAATGGTTGATATCCCCACCTGAAACTATATATTTTCCGGGTCTGTTTTAAAAGTTGAATAAAGTGATACTGTAGAAATACCAATGAAGTTATTCCAGAGGAGGTTGGGGACAAGCGGGGCTGGGTACTAACTTTTGATCAGTTGAGATCCCCACCCTAACAGAATATATAGATACTAAAGTAAACCCATATGGTCATTCCAATAGGAGGTGGGACAGGTAGGTCTAGGTACTAACTTTGAGATCCCCACCCTTAAACTATAGTTTTCTTCATGGGATGGTAACTATCATCTTGTTTAAGAATTAAACAATAGCATGAATTTTCATTGTCAAGGATACTTAAGTAATCACTGGTCCATGTCTAAAAGCTCTCAAGCTAAATCTTTTTTATAAGCACACTAATGGTCAGTTATCCCTGGGGCATGATTTATATTCAATTCTAAAGAGTAGCATTAGTTATCAATATGACATTACATGGGTAAATGCTTGGATTAATTTAAATCAACACATCATTAGCTCATCAAAACAACAGGTTGTGATATTGGGTATAGGTGATGTCAATCAACTTTGCCTATTGTTTGAATTTCAACCAATTGGATCCATGTACTACTTCTATATATAAAATTAAATCTTAAATCAAAAGAATATTACAAGTTTATAATTTCTAATAATACATGCTTGGATTACAATAGTGTTACTATTTGATTAGAGATTTTTAAATTTGGAAACCTGGTATTGATAGAAAAAAAGGGTTAACATGTTTACAAAATGTAATACCATGTAAATGAATAAATGTTTCATTTTGTAAATTATGCTAAGTGATCACATTTTTGTTGTCCTTTTATCAATGGCAAAAAGTCATTTGGTTTCTCTGCAGTGTTTCTATTGTATGTAAAACATAATTAAAGGTTTAAAATTAAATTTAAGAACGTAATTAAATATTGAAAATTTTCAAAATGGCAGCTGTTGCCATGGATCTGCCAGCGACAAAAGTACAAGTTCTCCTAATATGAGTTCTAAATACAGGGTTTAATTTTTATTCGTTTGGGCGCCTTATTTGTAATGGTGCATCCATCATTACATTAATACTCGTTATTTTTATTATTTTTCCCTCTTTTTAGCTTTTTTTAAAAGTCATAATTCACACACGTTTAATTTAGAATGACTTCTTATCAAAAACAAAAATGTTTGAAATGTACATATTGATGATAAAGTTAACAATTTAATTCAAATTCAAACTTTATTGTCATATAATCAGATGACAGATTGTGACAAACAAATACAATACAAACAAGCAAGGAACATCAAAAATACTATAAGTCTGGCATATATCGAATACAAAGTAAAAAACAACTAAGAGTCTCCCGTCCTCAGTTCCAACGACTGTTTAATGAAGGAGGCTGTTCTTTTTACTTGACAAAAGTCTGTAGGATTTAGCAGGTCCACCAGTTTTTCAATATCGGTAAAATTATTAAAGTTGGGTATTTTAAATGATATATCATCAAAGAAAGTATTTCTCAAGTTTTCATTAATTTTGCAATATAATAAAAAGTGTTTTTCATCTTCAATAGTTTCACATGTTGTGCATATTCTTTGTTCGCGTGGTAATTTCAGATAACGACCTTTTTCTATTTGTAGGCGATGGTCACTAATTCTAAATTGTGTAAATAAGCGGCGTGTTTCAAAATTTGGGTACTTCAAGTAATATTCTTGTTCATTATTAAGTTTAATAAATTTATATAGAAAAAGTTCATTGTGTTCATCTAAAGTTTTAATTTTATTTTCTAACTGGTCAGAGTAAAAAATATTCAAGATGTTTTTAATTGAGGTTTTCAAACGGTTTACATCTTTAATATTTTGACAATTTGTTATTGTATTTAGATCTATATTCTTTTCCTGTAGAGTGTGTTTGATGAATGTGTACCAAGTATAAATGCCTTGATAGTCGAGGTGTTTGTTCAAAGTAAGACATTCTTTTAACAGTGGATTTATTTCTGTAGTATTTAATCTTGCTAAATATAAAATGGATTGTTTTATAATATGTTTTTCTATTGGTGGTCTTCCTAGTTCAGCTCTAACACCTAGATTTGAGGATGTTTTTTTAGTACCTAGGGTATATTTACAGAAGTTAATATGTACCTTTTCAAAGGGGGTCTTGTGTAAATATTGAAAAGTATCTATCTCTTTATTTGGAGATTTTAATCTGATTACAGCTTTATAATAAGAGTGATAAATGTCCATGAATGATATTTCTGCATTATACGACAAAATAGATTTAACAAGAGAGTCAAATAAGGTGCATATCACATTTATAGGGAAGTTACCAAAGGAGATTGAATGTGATTTTATGGAGAAAAGAGCTTTCTTTTCCTTTTTGGTCAAATCTGTTAAGATTGCGTTCAATTGCCATTACTTCTTATTATTGTACCCAAGAATCTATACTCTGTGACATTATCTATATTTTCATTTTGGACATTTATGATAGAAGGTTCTACCTTTATAGGTCTTTGTTGGATTATCATTGTTTTAGTCTTGTTAATATTTAAACACAATTGCCAATTTTCACAGTATCTTGATAGATTGTTTGGACTGTTCTGGAGACCTTCTTTACTTTCAGATAAGATCATAAGATCATCAGCGAATAAGAGACTTCCAACAGTGGAATTTATAATTTGAAGTGGTGTGGAATCTTGATTTTGAAAATTTGAAGTAATGTCATTAATAAATATATTAAAGAGAGTAGGACTTATACTGTCACCTTGTTTCACTCCTCTTTCAATATTAAAGAACCTAGAATGTTCATCATTGTATTTTAGTGATGCTTTAGTATTAATAAAGTGTTGTTTAATTATTTGGTATATATGTTGTCCAACTCCCATTTTTGCTATTTTGTATAATAGTCCAGTCCTCCAAACTGAGTCAAACGCCTTTTTTAGATCAACAAAACATACAAACATTTTTTCTTTTCATGAATATATTTATTTATTAATGTTTTAAGAATGAATATACTATCTGTGGTTCTATGATTTGTCCTGAAGCCAAATTGGGAATTTGTTAATTTATTTTCTATGAGTGCAATAATTCTTTGATTTAGGATACTACTGAATAATTTTGAAAAACAGCTCATTAGAGTGATTCCTCTGTAGTTACTTGGATTATATTTGTCACCTGATTTATGTAATAGGGTTATGTAAGATAAATTCCAGGAAGCTGGATAATAACCTGTTCTTAACATTAGATTAAATAGTTTTGCATATGTTTTCATAGTTATTGGACTACTAAATTTTATCACTTCATTTAAAATACCATCTGGTCCACTTGCTTTACCATTTTTAAGTTTGTTAAGTGCACTTTTAATTTCAGAGCAAGTAATTGGACTGTCTGTGTTTTCATTGAAAGTCATATGTTCAATATTTTTTAATTCTTGTTCTATTTCCGACTGAAAATTGAGATTAACATTTGGAAATATCCCTTGAGTTTGAATATGCTCTATTGTTTTTTCACTTTCTTTCAACAAGTCTTTTAGGTCGTCATTTCCATCATCTGTTTTGTTTTCTAATGATTTCAGTATTTTCCACAAATGCTGTGGATTTTGTTAAGGGATTCAGAGAGTTCTTCATTTATTTTCTTTTTGTACTCATATTTTTTTGTTTTATTAGTTTTCTAAAACACTTGAGAAGGTCATTATATTTATGTTTAAGTGAATTATTGAAAGGATTTTGTCTTATTTCTTTGCCCACTGCATTTATCGACTTTTTAAACTCATATATTGAGTTGTCAGACCATTTTTGTCTGTGTCTTTTAAATTTATTTTTTCTGTTTGTTTTTTCTTTAGTGTACAAGATTTTTCTGTTAAGTCATATAATATTGAATTGAGTTCACTAGTGGCCTGATTTATCCCATTTTGATTTTCTTGAAATGTTTTTGTTTCAAAGTTCATAATTCTATGCATAAAGCTATCAGAGGAAAGAGTTTCAATTAATAAGTTTTTAGAGTTCTCATTCCATTTAAAAGCTTTCAATGATTTCCAATTTTCTTCGGGGAATAGGTTACATTTTTCATTAAAGTTGCACTTTAAGATTATTTCAATTTGTGTATGATCTGAGAGGTAATTGATTTCATTTGTTTTAAAGTATTGTACTGAGGGCAGAAGACTCTTACTTACTACTGCGTAATCAACTGTACTAGAGCCATTAGATGTAAAACATGTATAATACCCCAGAGAATCACCTATGTATCTGCCATTTAGTATTCGCAGCCTTGATGACAAGCATAATTCTAGGAGATTGTTGCCTTGTGCGTTTATTATTTTATCTTGATTATTTCTTTGCAAGTGTTCATCAATGTCGTAACTTTCTGGTAATATATTTTGGCAATGTATATCAAACAAGTCTGAATTGTCGTTTTCTATATGATCTGGAAGACTGCCAGAACGAGAGTTAAAATCGCCAATTAAAATAATCTTTCCTTTGTTAGAAAATTTGCTAATTTCGTTTTCTAGATGAGTAAAGTCATTATCGTAATGATTAGAATTAAAAGGAGGAATATACACAGCACATAAATATATATCGTGTGTTAATCCAAAGATGTTTTTGTCTAGTTAAGCCATAATCTATTTTGGGAATGTGTACCTTCTTTAATATAAGTTATACCCTTTGAGTAAGATTTCTTAAAATAAATTATAATTCCCCACTATGTCTTTTTGCTTATTTTTCTTTTTTCTACTTTTAGAAAAAGTATTAAAGCCAGGTATATTAGATTGTTTGCATTCTCCTTTCCAAGTTTCTAGCAAAATATTTATGTGCTTTTTATACAATTTAGGAAAAAATTATCATTAATTTTCACCAAGGCCATGAATATTCCAGGCAGACACAGATAGCTGATTAATTAACATATTATTATTCATTAATAGAAGTTACAGATAAATAGAGATATAATGGCTGAAGACCAACATGATTTGATAAATGTATTCAGAAGTATCTTGTGATATCATTTGTTGTAATTTTGATTAAATGATAATACAATGTATAAGCACAATAAGGAAGCAGTATATCACACTGGTGTAAGGGAGACCACTCCAGACATATTCTGATGCTTGAATCATCACATCACACCATACTGGTGTAAGGGAGACAATTCCAGATAAATTCTAACATTTGAAAATAAATTTTATATGTAAATACTAGAATAACTATTTTTTAAGTAAGAATTCAATGTATAGGTTTTAAATCAAATAATATCACAAACTGTATCAAATACATTAAATATTAATGACTTCAGTCAATGATATAGGTATATATACAGAAGTATTTGAATATATATGTATGTTATGCATATAATTCTACATTAGAAATTCTAACATTTGAAAATAAAATTTTGTATGTAAATACTAGAGTATTTTTTTTAGTATTCAATGTATGGGTTTTAAAGCAAATAATAACAGTTGTACCAGTATGAATATTAATACATTATACATAAAATCATTTGTCAATGAATACTCTTTAGTTGCTTCGATCTAACTAACAGTTTATGATACGTAGTTGAGTTGAGTAATGGTGTTTAACGTCCCAGTCAAGAATAGTTCACTTATATCGAGACCTCGCCAGCAATAGGCGAAGGTGCAGAAATTTTGCCTGTGCGTTGCGCTGATGGCATTATACAGCAGGGTTCTTTAACGTGACACAGGACCTCGTTTATTTTAAGTTCCCATCGGAATGAACCGTGCCTATCATTTCATAATGCCGAGTGCATGGCGAAAGAACAGTCCCTTCCCACTTTCAAGTCTTTGGTTAGACCCGGCCGGGATCGAACCCACGGCGCCAACGTACGGAGTGAGCACTCTACTAACTGAGCTACCGCAGTGGTTAGTTTATACGGATGTGATAATGTAAAGAAAAGTCAATTTTAAAGTTCTGACACAATTTTATTCGGGGTAATGATACAATTTTGCTTTAGGTACTGATACAATTTTATTTCGGGTACTAATACAAATATTCGGTGTCCAATTCTGATAACCTTGTTATGTTGAGGCGTCAGCAATGACACGGTCATGTGAAAGTGTAGAGAGAAGAGTCTGTTTGTGTTGAACTCTGTTAACGTTATACTTTAGGATTATGATACAGAGGATAGAAAAGATAATTAGCAAGTTGATCCATTCAATGGATTTTTTACGTGCCAGTCAAGAATAATTCACTCATATCGAGACGTTTCCAGCTTTAGTTGAAGTAACAGAAATTATCATATTTGCAGTACGCTCAGGACAATGTGCTGGGAGGATTTTTAACGTGCCACACCTGCCGTGACACGGGTCATCGGTTTTTGAGGTCTCTTCTGAAATCCCGTGACTTTTATTCCTTAATGCCGAGTGCTTGGCTACCTTTTTAAAGTCCTGGTCAGAAACAGACGGTTAGTTTTAGAATGGAAGAGGAAACCGGATTGTCTGGAGAAAACCGCTCAGGCAATCGGATTGACAAACTTTTGCCACACTAGAGGATTGTCATCATTGAACCCGTCACTTCGTGTTACCAGTAAGTAAAACACGGTATAATCATTGATACGACATATGATTCCATATATAACCCAATGTGTCACGATGTGACCATTTATGTGTGATTCCATGTTATCAATAGATAGCACATGGTATAACCATTCATGTGACACTTGACTCAATATATATCACATATGTCACGACGTGACCTCTAATATGTCTCACTCTTTGTTATCAATAAGTAACACACGGTATAACCATTGATATGACACATGGCTCTATATGTAACCACACGTGTCACGATGTGACAGCTAATGTGTCTCAATCCGTGTTATCAATAGATAGCATGTGGTATAACCATTGATATGGCACATGACTCCATATATAACCTCGTGTGTCACGATGTGACCCGCCAATGTGTCACTAGTATACTGATTACTAGTAGTTTAATCCACTAATTATCATTTCTTTGTTTATCAAATTTTGTCTGGCGGGTGTAATTAGTTACTTACCCTTACGGATAGGCCGAACAACTGCCTTAACGTTAGTAAGTTATATTTGGTATAATGCAGATAATTCGGCCTGATATTAAAAAGTTAAGCATATGAAATCCCAAATGAAGGTAGTCCGATGTCCGTAGAGCCGAAGTTTGGTTGCGAAGTAACCGATATATGGATAGCTAGTGACCGAAACCCTGTCGAAGCATATATAGTAGCTGCCTAGATGTAAGCAACGATGGCTGAAATGACCTGCCCATTTGGCACTAATCAAGTTAGTTAGCTTAGTGTTAAACTTTCGACAGGTCTGTACTATACAGTACTGAACAACTCAGTATGTGCTTATCTCGTAGAAATGAATGCAGTAAAATGCTCGGTGGAGTAATGGAATTTTAACCCCTTCAGTCAAGATTCTGTCACGAATATTATCAAGACTGCCGGTTCTTGCATGACGTAGGAAACTGTAGTTCCGGAGAAAACACCGATTTTGTTCAAACGAACTGACAAACGTTCACACACTAGGATCAGTTTCGAGCGGGATTCGAACTCCGACGAAAGTCGCTGTGTTCCGGGAGCACTCGATTAAGAAAACTTGGTCACCTATCTGGTCGTTCTATGAATGGGCCAATAAGGAAAAATGCACCGTCTGTTGAATATAGAAACTATCCACTTTGAAGTGAAATTATAAAGGGGTATGTCGATTAATATTATCATTTTGTCCTAATCTGATTATGATTCTTAAAAAGGTTAGATCTTAAATATGAGTACAGCGATATAAAATGTGATTTTGGAACCCTTATAGCAGCAACGAAACGCTCAGTATACTGAATATTTATGGGTTTCTAACACATCTTGAAAGATACAGATACAGATCTAGAAAGATATTTGATAAAACATTTGATTTAAATAAAGAAATTATATACTAGTATTCATTATAATCAGAAGTCATTTTGTTGTAACTAATGCATTAATTTTCAATTGTCAAAATGCAACACATTTACATAGAATTAGGACCAAAAATATTATACCATTTGAAAGAAGATAGCAAACGCTTTTAATTGCAATAAAAATTAAACCGTTAACTCTCCGAGATAAACGTTTTTTTTTTTTTTTTTTTTTTTTTTTTTTAAATCCTAAATTTGCTTTAAGAAAAAATACAGGGGAGAGGCGGGCAGTAAAATCGGCGGCCAAAATGATCATATAGTTTCGTATTTCTTCAACATTGATTTACAAATTCGCTATTTTCACCAACATTGAGATCCGATCTTTCTATCTATATACATGTACTGTTTTCACTAAAATGCAAAACGCGAAAGCGGTAGCTAGATTTATGTTGCCATGACAATTTTCGCCGAGGAATTTTATTGTTACACCGTGGATAAAATTACGAAAAAAATACGAAACTATTAGAGGATAAAATATACTATACAAAGGGAAACAACTCTATCTTTTATTTAAGATTCAAATCGAGGCTGTTGGTAATAATCCGCCCAGAGGACAGCGACTATCTAAGTACACTATTGTGATGTTCCGGTTATTGAAGGTTAGTCAGAAGATCAAGCTAAACATAAACTAAATTTTATCATAGTTTGGACTTATTTTGACTGATTTACCATAGAAAATAGAGAAAAATGTAAATATTTTAAATGTAGTGACTGTTTACAGTATCCTACTTTCACTTTACGTTCACTGTGCAGTAGGACAAGATATGGCCGAAGCCACGGATAAGTCTGACACAGAGGAATTTTTAAAGTGTCCCATTTGTTTGGAGTTTTATGTTGATCCTAAATTTTTACCATGCCTTCATACGTTTTGTAGACCGTGTCTACAGACTTACATTACATCGTCAGTGAAGGGAGGAATTTCCGAAACGAAACCGAAAGTAGAATTCCCCTGTCCAATATGTAGAACCATAGTAACTGATCCGTGTTCTGAAGGAATGGGAATTGAGGAATTGGCAAGTCAGTTTCCGAATCACCAAACTATGAGTTCACTTTTAGACAAGCACAATCTGGAAGCAAATGTAAAATACTGCGATCCTTGTTTGGCTGACAAATCGGAAAATCCAGCAAAAACATGGTGTAAGGTTTGTTGCGAAGCATTTTGTGACGAATGTACAAAATGTCACAGGAATATGGCAGTCTCAAAAAGCCACAAACTTGTACAACTTTCCGATATGGATACAAACGAATTTGAAATTATACGATTAGAATATTGCGACGTTCATAAAGATGAAGTGTTGAAAGCATTCTGTAAGGACCATGACAAACCATGCTGTGTAACTTGTGTCACGATTGAACACCGGAAGTGTGATGATGTCACCACATTAGACGAAGCCGCTAAAGGCATCAAAGAAACGCCAGAAACTCAAGAATTTTTAAAACAGATCAGAGATTCTGAAAACGCTTTGTCGGAAATGCTCCGGATAAGAAAACAAAATGTCAGCGGATTGGAAAGCCAAAAAGAAACTATGTTAGCGGAACTTGCTGTTTTCCGCAAACGTATTGATGAACATTTTAACGCTTTAGAAGTAAAGCTAAAAGGAGACATTTCTAGTAAACAGAAGAAATCGCTTTTAGAGGAAAACGATTACATTTTGGATTTAGAGAGCAAATACGCTACCATCTTGAACTATCGAAAACTCGTAGAAACCTGTCTCCAAAAGGCGTCCGATGTCCACACACTGCTTGAAATGAAAAGATTGGTCAACAAAACTAGAGTATTTGGCAAAGAATTGAAACCTTGTGCTGTTGGCATGAAAGAAATTAATCTCGAAATGCAATTTGAAGCAGAAACTGAGAAAATGCTGTCCACTGTCAGTTTAGGTACAGTGGAAGTCCACGAGAAATCACCTGGAATAAATCTTGATTTTCTACACAACCAGTTCTTTTCCGATTCTGGAGCTAAAGAGATTTCTACATTCCAGCTACCAAATGAAATCCAGAGTGCAATGTTTAAAAATGGGAACATAATTATTGCAGCTGAATGTTATATACATTTTTGTGACGAAAAAGGTGGAAAGATGACGAGTACGAATGTAAGTGGAGCACCTTTACTCTGTGGTGTTACTGTCTTTAGAGACAACATAATTCTTCTCTCTCGAGCTAGCAGGTATAAAATATACACAGTGGATATCATCACAAAAAAACTACAGGACTGGAAAACTAATTTTAAATGTTACAATATCGTCAACACCGGGAATCAAATTATTGCAGCTTGTACGAACAGTATAGTTGTATTGGATTTTCAGGGCAATGAACAGAATACAATTTCAATCCGTGGCAACGATGTACGTCATATTGCATACCACGGAGGAAGTATTTACTATACAATATCAAATGAACACGCTGTACGCTCAGTATCTTTGAACGGAGTACATGGATTTGAATACAAGAATTCTGATTTGAAGGACCCGCGCGGGATCGATACCGACACTAAAGGTATCATTTATGTTGCCGGATACGCCTCCTCCAATGTCCACCAAATATCAAAAGGCGGACAGTTACTTAAAATTATTCTCACTGACATTGTCAACCCGAACGTCCTCTGTGTTAGCAAAACTGGAGATCGTTTACTTGTTTCACATTCAAATAAAAAAGTTAATGTTTATGAATTATACTAAGAACTAGGCAATCCAATTTTCAAAACAAACATAACTTTACTACGTCAAAATTATATCTGGTGTGTTAGATTGACGTTGTGATGTCGTGATAGATGTCAAAACAAACAATAACAATACGTCAACATTATATCTGGTGTGTTAAATTGACGTTGTGATGTCGTGATAAATGTCAAAACAAACAATAACAATACGTCAACATTATATCTGGTGTGTTAGATTGACGTTGTGATGTCGTGTTGGATGTCAAAACAAACAATAACAATACGTCAACATTATATCTGGTGTGTTAGATTGATGTTGTGATGTCGTGTTGGATGTCAAAACAAACAATAACTTTACTACGTCAAAATTATATCTGGTGTGTTAGATTGATGTTGTGATGTTGTGATAGATTTCAAAACAAACAATAACTTTACTACGTCAAAATTATATCTGGTGTGTTAGATTGACGTTGTGATGTCGTCTTAGATGGCAATTGTTTGGAAATGATAAAGGCAATCAAAAGGACAATAATGAAGTGAGTTAAAGTTCAGAGTTTAGTGATAATATGTTTAATATATAAACATATGTTAACACATAACTAGTTGGGTTTAGTTTGTTTAGTCGTTTGATAAAGATTAAACAGATATATTTATCTATATAGGTGCCCTCATGTCTAACCTGATGTATATATATGTATGTATTTACCCATTTTGTTTTAAAGATTCATTGCTGAATTTGAAGATATATGTCAAACTTGTTTTGTTTTAAAGTTGGAATGTTCATTCCTCAAGAAATCATGGGTCCATTAATCCCTTATTCCACAGAATTACCAAATTGTTAAGACCTTAATGGACCATATTTAAAATTTCATTAATACAAAAATATTGAAGTTATTGTACGTGTTTTAGTAGAATATTTTTGAAAACGACCCCTCTGAAAATGCTAAATTGCATACTTGAAGTTTTTCATTTTAATTTTTATTATTTTCCCCCTCTTTTTTTAAAACTTATTTGTGAATAAAGTTTTATAGTAACCATGACTTCTTATCAAAAACAAAGTGTCTGATATGTACATATTGATTATAAAATAAAATTAATAGTTGTACCAGTATGAATATTAATACATTATACATCAACTCATTACTTTGTAGTTGTCTGTCAATGAATACTCTTTAGTTGCTTCGATCTAACTAACAGTTTATGATACGGAGTTGAGTTGAGCAATGAATGGTGTTTAACGTCCCAGTCAAGAATATTTCACTTATATCGAGGCGTCGCGAGCAATAGGCGAAGGTTCAGAAATTTTGCCTATGCGTTGCGCTGATGGCATTATACAGCAGGGTTCTTTAACGTGACACGGGACCTCGTTTATTTTAAGTTCCCATCCGAAAGAACCGTGACTTTCATTTCGTAATGCCGAGTGCTTGGCGAAAGAACAGTCCTTACCCACTTTCAAGTCTTTGGTTAGACCCGGTCGGGGATCGAACCCACCACCGCCAACTTACGGAGTGAGCACTCTACTAACTGAGCTACCGCAGTGGTTAGTTTATACGGATGTGATAATGTAAAGAATAAGTCAATTTTAAAGTTCTGACACAATTTTATTCGGGGTAATGATACAATTTTATTTCGGGTACTGTTACAATTTTGCTTTGGGTATTGATACAATTTTATTTCGGGTACTGATACAAATATTCGGGGTACAATTCTGATAACCGTGCCATGTTGAAGCGTCAGAAATGACACGGTCGTTTGAAAGTGTAGAGAGAAGAGTCTGTTTGTGTACAACTCTGTTAACGTTGTACTTTCGGATTATGATACAGAGGATAGAAAGGATAATCAGTTAGTTGATTGATTCAATGGATTTTTACCTCCCAGTCAAGAATATGTCACTCATATCAAATCGTTCCGGCATTAGGTTAAGTAGCAGATTTTTTTAATATTTGCAGTACGCTCAGGGTAATGTGCAAGTAGAATTTTCTTTAAAGTGCCACGCCTGTCATGACACGGGTAATCGGTTTTAAGGTCTCCTCTGAAATGTCGTGACTTTCTTTTCTTAATGCCGAGTGCTTGGCGAAAAAAAGAGTCGCTACCCTTTTCAAGTCTTGATCAGAACCAGCCGGGGTTCGAACCCACAACCTCCCTCATACGAAGTGAGGATTGTTCTAACTGAGCTTCTGAAGTGGTAGATCATCAATACAACTTTGGGTTACGACTCTAGTTGCTTACTACACGTACGGCATGTTCCCTTACGATTCCATAATGATCCGCCTAGCTGAAATTTCCTAACAAACCTTTTTGGTCCAACTATTATATCTGTTTTATAATTCTTACCCATCAAATTGATACTTTAATAATTAACCTCGAAGTTTATAAAAAATTTAAACATTGGAATGGAACAGTGGTGTTTAACGTCCAAGTCAAGATTCGTTTGTGTAGGCGGTTAGTTGTGGAATGGTAGTGGAAATCGGAGTTTCTGGAGAAAAACAAACCGACTTTTGGCAAGCGGATTGACAAACTTTTGCCACACTGAAGGATTATCACCATTGTACCCGTCACTTTGTGTAATCAATAAGTAACACATGGTATAACCATTGATATGACACATGGCTCCATATATAACCACATGTGTCACGATGTGACCGCCAGTGTGTGTCACTCCGTGTTACCGGTAAACACGGTAGGTAACACACGGTACAACCATTGATATGACACATGACTCCATATATAACCACATGTGTCACGATGTGACCGCCAGTGCGTGTCACTCCGTGTTACCAGTAGGTAACACACGGTACAACCATTGATATGACACATGACTCCATATATAACCACATGTGTCACGATGTGACCGCCAGTGCGTGTCACTCCGTGTTACCAGAAGTTAACACACGGTACAACCATTGATATGACACATGACTCTATTTATACCACATGTGTCACGATGTGACAACCAATGTGTGTCACTCCATGTCATCAATAAGTAACACACGGTTTAACCGTTGATATAACACACGCCTCCATATATAACCACATGTGTCACGATGTGACCGCCAGTGAATGTCACTCCCGTGTTACCGGTAGGTAACACACGGTACAACCATTGATATGACACATGACTACATATATAACCACATGTGTCACGATGTGACCGCCAGTGTGTGTCACTCCGTGTTACCAGTAGGTTACACACGGTACAACCATTGATATGACACATGACTCAATTTATACCACACATGTCACGATATGACCACCAATGTGTTTCACTCCATGTCATCAATAAGTAAGACACGGTATAACCATCCATATGACACATGACCCTATATATAACTACGTGTCATGATGTGACTACTAATGTATGTCACTCCGTGTCATCACTAAGCAAAACACGATATAACAATTGATATAACACATGACTCCATATATAACCACATGTGTCACGATGTGACCGCCAGTGTGTGTCACTCCGTGTCATCACTAAGCAAAACACGATATAACAATTGATATGACACATGACTCCATATATAACCACATGTGTCACGATGTGACTACTAATGTATGTCACTCTGTGTCATCACTAAGCAACACACGATATAACAATTGATATGACACATGACTCCATATATAACCACTCGTGTCACGATGTGACCGCCAGTGTGTGTCACTCCGTGTTACCAGTAGGTAACACACGGTACAACCATTGATATGACACATGACTCCATATATAACCACTCGTGTCACGATGTGACCGCCAGTGTGTGTCACTCCGTGTTACCAGTAGGTAACACACGGTACAACCATTGATAAGACACATGACTCCATATATAACCACACGTGTCACGATCTGACGACTAATGTGTGTCATTCCGTGTTATCAATAAGTAACACACGGTTTATTCATTTATATGACACATGATTCCATACATAACCACATATTCACGATGTGACCACCAATGTGTTTCACTCCATGTCATCAATAAGTAAGACACGGTATAACCATCCATATGACACATGACCCCATATATAACCGTATGTGTCACGATGTGACTACTAATGTATGTCACTCCGTGTCATCACTAAGCAACACACTATATAACAATTGATATGACACATGACTCAATATATAACCACACGTGTCACAATGTGACCGCCAGTGTGTGTCACTCCGTGTTACCAGTAGGTAACACACGGTACAACCATTGATATGACACATGACTCAATATATAACCACACGTGTCACGATGTGACCCGACAATGTGTCACTAGTATACTGATTAGTTTAATCCACTGATTAGCATTTCCTTGTCTATCTAAATATGTCTGGTAAGACAGAAGTTACTTACCCTACGGGATAGACCGAACAACTGCCTTAACGTTAGTAAGTTATTTTGGGTATAAATGCAGATAATTCGGCCTGAATTAAAAACTAACGGATGAAGTTAAACAATTGAAATTCCACTAGGGAAGTGAGGCCGGTTGATCCTGAAGGTAGTCCGAACTATCTGTCTTACATCAAAAATAACTTACCATCATTAAGGTAGATAGTTCATCGTGCCTTCCGGAGCACCCTGCCTCACTGGGTTGTAATTTGAACAAGGATCGGTATGTTTGTGTTTCCTTTTAGATTGTAATTTGAACAATAACCGGGTATGTTTGTGTTTGCCTTTGGGGTTGTAATTTGAACAAGGACCGGTATGTTTGTGTTTACTTTTGGGGTTGTCATTTAAACAAGGAGCGGGTATGCTTGTGTATATTAGGATATTAATGATTTATAATCAGTTTGTTTAACTTGTCTTATTTACTTTGTCAAATCGTTTTAGCGTTCCTTGTTTTTTTTTGTCAAATACAGTCGCGGTTTAGACCAGTCAAGTTAACTGGATTCCATTCCGTTGGTTTCTAACAGGAATACAGGCCACGCACAAATGTACTGTACATACCTGTCGAAAGTTTAACACTGAGCTAACTAAAAGGAGCCGAAGTTGGGGTGCCGAGTAGCCGAGGTATGGATAGCTAATGACCGAAACCCTGTCGAAGCATATATAACAGCTGGCGAAATATAAGCAACGATAGCTGAAATGACCTGCCCATTTGGCACTAATCAAGTCCGTTAGCGTAGTGTTAAACTTTTTACAGGTCTGTACTGTACAGTACTGAACAACTCAGTATGTCCTTATCTTGTAGAAAACCCTCTATGAATGCAGTAAAGTGTTCGGTGGAGTAATGGAGTTTTACCCACTCCAGTCAAGATTCTGTCACGTATATCAAGGCTGTCAGTTCTTGTATGATGGAGGAGACTGTAGTTCCGGAGAAAACACCGATTTTGTTCAAAGAAACTGACAAACGTTCACACACTAGGATCAGTTTCGAGCGGGATTCGAACTCCGACGAGAGTCGCTGTGTTCCGGGAGCACTCGATTAAGAAAACTTGGTCACCTATCTGGTCGTTCTATGAATGGGCCAATAAGGAGAAATGTACCGTCTGTTGAATATAGAAACTATCCACTTTGAAGTGAAATTATAAAGGGGTATGTCGATTAATATTATCATTTTGTCCTAATCTGATTATGATTCTTAAAAAGGTTAGTTCTTAAATATGGGTATAGCGATATAAAATGTGATTTTGAAACCCTTATAGCAGCAACAAGACGCTCAGTATACTGAATATTTATGGGTTTCTAACACATTTTGAAAGATACAGATACAGATCTAGAAAGATATTTGATAAAACATTTGATTTAAATAACGAAATTATATATTCATTATAATCAGAAGTCCTTTATCTAGCAATAATTGATTTTGTTTTAACTAATGTATTAATCATACGCAGAAATCGAGGCCCGATCTGAAGGGTTATCTGCCCCTACATTAGAAGTCGTCCTATACTGACCATCTCGGGTGTGATATACTTTACAGTTATAAAGGTAGTTCAGTCGAGCGTGACCTGTTAGATAATTCTAATTTGGGAGAGCAATAAGTGATTATAGGTCAACAAAAATCCAATCGGGGTTTTATATGTCTCTGGCTAAACGCAGACGGATTATAATCAGTATTTAGACACTAATGGCCTGAATGCATCTCGTAATGAAATGATGAGAAAAAAAACATACATATGTACTAGCTTATTGAAAATTTGCACGAAATCATAATTTTATAAATGTTTAAGTATTTGTTTTAAATACGTTTTGTCGGGGTCTTATATGCTTACTCCAAGTTTAAATAAAAATTAAACCAGCGTTTTTAATTATTCCATTCTAGCTATATTAATGTTTTACATAAATAAATAAATAAATAAATAAATAAATAAATAAATAAATAAATAAATAAATAAAAATTGATAAGATATTTTCTCAGTATCAACAATGCAGTCTGGCAGAGATTTAAATAATAAATCTTTGTTTTAAAACATTTCATTTTAGCTTGATTATAAATAATAAATAAATAAATAAATAAATAAATAAATAAATAAATAAATAAATAAATAATAAATAAAAATAAAAACTATGATTTTTCTTATGTTTATTTTTTATAACTAGATGATTTGATATTCATCTAATTGAACGGACAAATCCAATGCTGAATAGTTAACTGCAATATTTTATTTTATTTTATTTTATTTTATTTTATTTTATTATATTCATCGACCTGAACTGTGAAAAGAATGCAACGTAAACCTGGCACTGGTAAGGACAAAGTCATGTGTAACGTTTTGGAGAGAGAGAGAGAGAGAGAGAGAGAGAGAGAGAGAGAGAGAGAGAGAGAGAAAATAATCACTCTCAAGTCACAAATATTGTTCAATAAATATGATCAATATACAATAATATTACTTTTTATTTTAACAATCAGGACATGATCGGGACATGGTCAAAATGCGATATAATATTCTAAAAGTTCATGAGAACTTAAAAAAATCTGAACATAACGTTCCTCTTGAACAGTAGGGGCCCAAGCGTGACGGTTTACAAACTGGTTTACCTACTTGTTTCAGTAATCAATTAATTTCCCAATCAACAAAAATCGAACCTAACCCATCACTTTACCTAGATCATGTTATTTGTGTCATGGCAGGCAATTAACATCACAAGCTTTATTTAAATTAGATAGGTAGTAACTGCGTGTTATTATAATAATAATAATAATTATTATTATTATTATTATTATTATTATTATATTATTATTTATTATTAAATGTGATTTATTTGAATGATAATTTTATCACGAACCGTTTGAAAATCTAATAAATATTAGTTATAAATTTATTTTTCGTCACTCTGTTTTGTTTATTTGAGTATAATTAAAAGAATTTTAAATGCGTTCAATGGACAATTATTTAAATGTAAATGTTAATTTTAACCAAGTCATCTTCAATGTTGTTTCCTAATAATAATAACATGGCTGGGAATAATCATGTTGTATTTTATTTAGGGTTAAATGTTTTATGGCATTGATTACTTTTGAAACTTGAATAAAATAGTAATTATTATTAGATTATTATTATTATTATTATTATTATTATTAGTTCATGAATATATAAATAATAATGTGCATATTTTTTCTGAACTTTTGTTATTTTAACGTCTCATACTCTATTAGTTAAATAAATAAGAATTATAATAAAATGGAAAATAAAAATGTGCACGTTTCATTACTTTCTATTTTTTCTAACTTGATTTAATTCTTTAATAATTTTTTAAATAGAAAAGGGCACAATGTTGTATTAGATCCAGTAGGCTAGTATTTGACCATGATAGTCTATACATATCCATAGTATATACACCGATACATACCGGTAGTCTATCGTATTGGCCCTTATCCACTGACTGAAATATTGATACAAATATTGTACCACCTAAATTTCAAATTAAAAGTGGAATGGATTTTTTTAAAGGTACCACAAAGATTTTTATAACTGAATTTTCATCACGATGTGAACTTTATCATGAAAACCAAACATTTTCACTTTTCTATATCTTTAATAAGAAAAAAGCTGTTTATAAAAACAGTGCTGTGCAGTTTCTAATGAGTTTCATAGGGAAATTAAGTAAAATGTCACCATATTTTAAATCAAAAAGTGGAATGGATTTTTTTCAAGATATTTTAATCATTTTTATATTTGAATATTCGTGACAGTATGTATTTTTCACTGAGAACCAGACATTTTCAGAAAATAATATTGTTATTGGTGAAATTTAAATTTGAAAATCGGGTATATCTAGTTCCCATTGTAACTTAACGGGCTGGCGATCGCACAGGTGACTTAATACAGGTGATGAGACCATCGTCTTAAACGCATCAATGGTTTACGGTCGGACCTCGATTTCTGTACATGTTTCAATTGGCAAAATACAACAAATTGACATAGAAATTAGGACCGAAAATATTAAACCATTTGAAAGAAGATAGCAAACGATTTTAATTACAATTTTTAATTCAAACTTTATTGTCGTATAATCAGATGGCAGATTGTGACAAATAAATACAATACAAACAAGCAAGGAACATAAAGAATACTATAAGTCTGGCATATATCGAATACAAAGTAAAATACAACTAAGAGTCTCCCGTCCTCAGTTCCAACGACTGTTTAATGAAGGAGGCTGTTCTTTTTACTTGACAAAAGTCTGTAGGATTTAGCAGGTCCACCAGTTTTTCAATATCGGTAAAATTATTAAAGTTGGGTATTTTAAATGATATATCATCAAAGAAAGTATTTCGCAAGTTTTCATTAATTTTGCAGTATAATAAAAAGTGTTTTTCATCTTCAATAGTTTCACATGTTGTGCATATTCTTTGTTCACATGGTAATTTTAGATAACGACCTTTTTCTATTTGTAGGCGATGGTCACTAATTCTAAATTGTGTAAACAAGCGGCGTGTAATATTCTTGTTCATTATTAAGTTTAATAAATTTATATAGAAAAAGTTGCTAAAGTTTTAATTTTATTTTCTAACTGGCCAGAGTAAAAAATATTCAAGATATTTTTAATTGAGGTTTTCAAACGGTTACATCTTTAATATTTTGACAATTTGTTATTGTATTGAGATCTATATTTTCGAAGTTTTCTGTAGAGTGTGTTTGATGAATGTGTACCAAGTATAAATGTCTTGATAGTCGAGGTGTTTGTTCAAAGTAAGACATTCTTTTAACAGTGGATTTATTTCTGTAGTATTTAATCTTGCTAAATATAAAATGGATTGTTTTATAATATGTTTTTCTATTGGTGGTCTTCCTAGTTCAGCTCTAACACCTAGATTTGAGGATTTTTTTTAAGTACCTAGGGCATATTTACAGAAGTTAATATGTACCTATTCAAAAGGGATCTTGTCTAAATATTGGAAAGTATCTATCTCTTTATTTGGAGATTTTAATCTGATTACAGCTTTATAACAAGAGTGATAAATGTCCATGAATGATATTTCTGCATTATACGACAAAAAAGGTTTAACAAGAGAAAATAAAACCGATAACTTCTTGTCTCCGAGATAAACGCATTTTTTTTAAAAGAAAGATACTAAATTTGCATTAAGGAAAAATACAGGTGAGAGGCGGGCAGCAAAATCGGCGGCTAAAATGATCATATAGTAACATTGATTTACAAATTCGCTATTTTCACCAACATTGAGGTCCGATCTTTAATTTCAATCTATATACTGTTTTCACTTAAATGCAAAACGCGAAAGCTGTAGCTAGATTTATGTAGCCATGGCAATTTTCACAGAGTAATTTTATTGTTAGACAAAAATACGAAACTATTACAGAATAAACTACTATACAAAGGGAAACAACTCTATTAAATCGAAGCTGTTGATAAAGTAGTACGCTGAGGACAGTGACTAAAGTACACTATTGTGATGTTCCGGTTATTGAAGGTTAGTCAGAAGAGCAAGCTAAACATAAACGTAATTTTATCATAGTTTGGACTTATTTTGACTCATAGAGAGAAATTTAAATATTTAAAATGTAGTGACTGTTTACAGTATCCCACTTTCACTTTACGTCCGTCGTGCAGTAGGATATAGCTGGCGATTTCTTGATATAAGTGAAATATTCATGACTAGGACGTAGAACACATTTACTCAACTCAACTCCTTTTAAACTTGTGATATTGCTTTGGCCAAAAAAGATTGTCGTAAAATAAAATACTTTCATTTACACAGATGGTTTCTTACCATTGTTGTTACCTCAAATAGTCTTCATAATTTTTTTATTTTTTACGACATTGAGCATGAACTTAAGTTTAAAACTACTCACACCTTAAAGTCGCCCTGAGTGTGCGCTAGTACAATGAAAACCATAAACTTAACTTAATATTCTCTGCGCCAGAAGGCACATAAGGCCTCAACGCTATCCTTCCATTTTTGTCTGTCCTTCGTTGTTGCTTTGGCCATCTACTCAGCAGCGTTTCTTTCCTTTTTCGATGTTCTCCTCCATGTGGACTTAGGTCTTCCCTTTTTCCCTCTGGCTGCCACCCTAGTGTTGTCTTTCAGTCATTTGTTCCCTCTTTCCTTAGTATTTGTTCGAATCAGTTCCACTTTCTGCTCCTGATCTCATAGCTTATGTTGTTAAGTCTAGCTGTTTTAAATATTTTTAATAAGGTATTTTCTGTTGCCATCTTATTCTTAATATCCTTCTGAGGCAATAAGTTTGTAAAGACACTTCTTATTTCTCTTCTCTATCTTCCGCAAACCCAAGACCTAACAATAATGTTTTAAAGTCACTTCTTATTTCTCTTCTCACTCCATTTGTTGTTTTCTTTATCATCTAATCTATAACTATTAGAAAGAAACCTTGACATTACACATCCCTGTTTTACACCACTTTTAATAGCGAACCACTCTGATGTTTCATTTTCTTCAATGACAGCACATTCGAATCACTCATACATCCCTCTTATAGCATTAGTGATTTTGGTTGGAATCCCATAGCTCTTCGTTATCGTCCAAAGGCTCTTCCTGTGCACCGAGTCGAATGCCTTTTCAAAGTCCACAAAGTATGTGTATATTGGAGTTCTGAATTCATTTGCTTGTTCCTGTATTTTTCTCAGGATGCTCTGATTTTACTCTCCCTGGTCTAAATCCTGCATGTTCCTTCCTGAGTCTCTTGTCCACTCCTGTCTTAATCCTTGCAATGACCATACAGCTAAATTCCTTGCTAATGACTGATAGTAAACACACTAGCAAATCTCACGCACATAGATTAATTCTCAGAGGGTAATAATCTTGTTCTCGTCGCGAATAGTAGCTTACGTTTAATAATATGTCTATCTGTATAGCTATCACCCCCCAGTTCTTGCAATATGGAAACATGCTACAGTATACGATATATTTTAATGCAATTTCAAAATGTACTATAATTAAGGGGCTATTGGTCTTTAATATTGTCCATAGCATATTTTGGTTCAATAGAAAAGCATGATTTATAATTTATAATTGAATTACAAAAATTTCTAGTATCAAACTGAAAATTCCATCTAACTCGCATGGATGGAGTAGCTACCGGTACAGAAACAATGCAGATGTTGAAAACTACCGGTACAGTTCTAACTTTCGACCACGGAAGGAAAACTTGCTTTTTCAGTGTAAATACGAGTTTTGTAACATTCTGTATATGAGTTAGGGAATCTAAGAATATTTTTCTACATATAGGTACTGATAATGGAACATGCAAAGTGAAATAATACGTATTTTACATCATTTAACTAGAAGTGAGAAGCCCACGGCTCGACGTTTGATGATGTTCATCATCATATTTATTATATAAGTTGACACTTTTCTGAGAGCATATGGCTACCACTAAAGCTTTATATAGTGAAGATGGATTAAATAAAAGGGATAAACTAAATCCATTAAAATTGAGCTAGAAAGATAGATAATCAACAACCTCGTGTCTCCCGATACACCTTTTTCTCGCTTCGAAGAACAGTAGCTACCTTTTTGCGTACAGTTCCGTTCATACACTGTGAATAACGTTCCAGTTAAAAAAATATTTCAAGACATCATCAGCTAAAGGTGAAGTGGCAGATTTTTTTAAAAACTTTTGAACTATGCTCAGTGCAATGTGTAGTTAGTGTTCCTTTACGTGCCTCGCCTCGCCTGTCGTTAAAGTACACGGGACATCGGGTTTTAAGGTCTCTTTCGATGGACCCAGTGAGGGAGAGCATCGGACTATGTATGGGCCCCTGATTGATTCAGTGTGCTAACTATACCTGTATTTCCGTTTTTTCTGAACAATCTGTGGGTAAATGACCTGTTCGCTTGAAAATATTTATCATGAATCAGGTAATTTACGTGTAGGGAAATCGAGTGTTTATTATGAGTGATACACACTTAATAGAGTAGGCACGTGCACTGTGTATCTTAACACTACCCATGTATTGGGTGGACCCTCCTATATAATTATTCCTAATCAAAGGTCAAGCGGGCAGGTCAATGTTGTTTGCTGTGATTGTATTTGAATAGGAAAACAACTGATTGACCTGTCCGCTTGACCTTTGATATTTATTAATATGTAGAGAACACATGCGTTTATTTAGTCTAAATAAAGGGAAACGTACACAGTTTATGTATGAATTGTGAATTCTAACACTTCCCATGTTATTGATTGGGTAGTCGTACATGACTATGCCTAATAAAAGGTCAAGTTGACAGGTCAAAGTTGTTTGCATTATAGATAACCAATATACAAAGGGAAACAACTCTATCCTTTATTTAAGATTCAAATCGAGGCTGTTGTAATAATCCGCCCAGAGGACATCGACTAAAGTACGCTTGTGATGTTCCGGTTATTGAAGGTTAGTCAGAAGAGCAAGCTAAACATAAACGTGATTTTATCATAGCCTGGACTTATTTTTACAGATTGACCATAGATAATAGAGAAAAATGTAAATATTTTAAATGTAGTGACTGTTTACAGTATTCCACTTTCACTTTACGTCCATCGTGCAGTAGGACTCAAGATATGGCCGAAGCCACGGATAAATCTGACACAGAGGAATTTTTAAAGTGTCCCATTTGTTTGGAGTTTTATGTTGATCCTAAATTTTTACCATGCCTTCATACGTTTTGTAGACCGTGTCTACAGACATACATTACATCGACAGTGAAGGGGGGAATTTCCGAAACGAAAACGAAAGTAGAATTCCCCTGTCCAATATGTAGAACCATAGTAACTGATCCGTGTCTGAAGGAATGGAATTGAGGAATTGGCAAGTCAGTTTCCGAATCACCAAACTATGAGTTCACTTTTAGACAAGCACAATCTGGAAGCAAATGTAAAATACTGCGATCCTTGTTTGGCTGAAAATCGGAAAATCCAGCAAAAATATGGTGTAAGGTTGCTGTGAAGCATTTTGTGACGAATGTACAAAATCACAGAAAAATGACAGTTAAAAAGCCACAAACTTGTACAACTTTCCGATATGGATACAAACGAATTGGACATTATACGATTAGAATATTGCGGCGTTCATAAAGATGAAGTGTTGAAAGCATTCTGTAAGGATCATGACAAAGCATGCTGCGTAACTTGTGTCACGATTGAACACCGGAAGTGTGATGATGTCACCACATTAGACGCAGCCGCTAAAGGCATCAAAGAAACGCCAGAAACTCAAGAATTTTTAAAACGACTCCGAGATTCCGAAAACGCTTTGTCAGAAATGCTACGGATAAGGAAACAGAATGTCAGCGGGTTGGAAAGCCAAAAGGAAATTATGTTAGCGGAACTTATAGCTTTCCGAAAACGTATTGATGAACATTTTGACGCTTTAGAAGTAAAGCTTAAAGAAGACATTGCCAGTAAACAGAAGAAATCGCTTTTAGAGGAAAACGATAACATTTTGGATTTAGAGAGCAAATACGCTACCATTGTAAACTACCGAAAACTCCTAGAAACCTGTCTGCAAAAGGCGTCCGATGTCCACACACTGCTTGAAATGAAAAGATTGGTTAACAAAACTAGAGTATTTGGCAAAGAATTGAAACCTTGTGCTGTTGGCATGAAAGAAATTAATCTGAAAATGCGATTTGAAGCAGAAACTGAGAAAATGCTGTCCATGTTCAGTTTAGGTACAGTGGAAATTCAAGCGAAATCACCTAAAATAAATTTTGATTTTCTACACAGCAAGTTCTTTGCCGATTCTGGAGCTAAAGCGATTTCGACATTCCAGCTGTCAAATGAAATCCAGAGTGCAATGTTTAAAAATGAGGACATTATTCTTGCAGCTAAATGTTATATACATTTTTGTGACGAAAAAGGTGAAAAGATGACCAAAATGGAGGTAGATGGAGCACTTTCACTCTGTGGTGTTACTGTCTTTAGAGACAACATAATTCTTCTCTCGCGTACTAGCTGGGACACGATATACACATTGGATATCACCACAACAAAACTACAGGACTGGAAGACTGTATTCCAGTGTTACAATATAGTTAACACCGGGAATCAAATTATTGCAGCTTGTACGAACAATATAGTTGTATTTGATTTTCAGGGCAATGTACAGAATACAATTCCAATTCGTGGCAACAATGTATACCATATTGCATACCACGGGGGAAATATTTACTATACAATATCAGATGAACACGCTGTACGCGCAGTATCTTTGAATGGAGAACATGGATTTGAATACAAGAATTCCGATTTGAAGGACCCGCGCGGGATCGATACCGACACTAAAGGTATCATTTATGTTGCCGGATACGCCTCCTCCAATGTCCACCAGATATCAAAAGCGGACAGTTACTTAACATTATTCTCACTGACATTGTTAAGCCGAACGTCCTCTGTGTTAGCAAAACTGGAGACCGTTTACTTGTTTCACATTCAGAGTCAAAAGTAAATATATACAAATTATACTAAAAACTAGACATTCCAATGTATATTGTGGTCTTGGTTATCATCTGATGTATATATATGTATTTACCCATTTTGTTTTATAAATTTTTTCTGAATTTGAGGATACGCCAAGTTTGTTTTTGTTTAAAAGTTGCATTCTATAAACAATCATGGGTCTATTGATACCTTATTTCACAGAATGACCATATTGTTAAGACCTCAATGGGCCATATTTAAGATTACATGGATACAAAAATATTGATGTTACTGTTCGTGTTTTAGGGAAAACTTTTTGAAAACGACCCTTCTGAAAATGCTATATTACATACTTGAAGTTTATTATTCTTTATTATATATTTTTCCCTCTTTTTACCTTATTTTTGTGAATAAAGTCTTATAGTAACCATGTGTTGAATATTTAGAATGTCTGATATGTACATATTGATTATAAAATAAAATTAATAGTTGTACCAGTATAAATATTAATACATAATGCATAAAATCATTACTTTGTAGTTGTCTGTCAATGAATACTCTTTAGTTGCTTCGATCTAACTAACAGTTTATGATACGGAGTTGAGTTGAGCAATGAATGGTGTTTAACGTCCCAGTCAAGAATATTTCACTTATATCGAGGCGTCGCGAGCAATAGGCGAAGGTTCAGAAATTTTGCCTATGCGTTGCGCTGATGGCATTATACAGCAGGGTTCTTTAACGTGACACGGGACCTCGTTTATTTTAAGTTCCCATCCGAAAGAACCGTGACTTTCATTTCGTAATGCCGAGTGCTTGGCGAAAGAACAGTCCTTACCCACTTTCAAGTCTTTGGTTAGACCCGGTCGGGGATCGAACCCACCACCGCCAACTTACGGAGTGAGCACTATACTAACTGAGCTACCGCAGTGGTTAGTTTATACGGATGTGATAATGTAAAGAATAAGTCAATTTTAAAGTTCTGACACAATTTTATTCGGGGTAATGATACAATTTTATTTCGGGTACTGTTACAATTTTGCTTTGGGTATTGATACAATTTTATTTCGGGTACTGATACAAATATTCGGGGTACAATTCTGATAACCGTGCCATGTTGAAGCGTCAGAAATGACACGGTCGTTTGAAAGTGTAGAGAGAAGAGTCTGTTTGTGTACAACTCTGTTAACGTTGTACTTTCGGATTATGATACAGAGGATAGAAAGGATAATCAGTTAGTTGATTGATTCAATGGATTTTTACCTCCCAGTCAAGAATATGTCACTCATATCAAATCTTTCCGGCTTTAGGTTAAGTAGCAGATTTTTTTAATATTTGCAGTACGCTCAGGGTAATGTGCAAGTAGAATTTTCTTTAAAGTGCCACGCCTGTCATGACACGGGTAATCGGTTTTAAGGTCTCCTCTGAAATGTCGTGACTTTCTTTTCTTAATGCCGAGTGCTTGGCGAAAAAAAGAGTCGCTACCCTTTCAAGTCTTGATCAGAACCAGCCGGGGTTCGAACCCACAACCTCCCTCATACGAAGTGAGGATTGTTCTAACTGAGCTTCTGAAGTGGTAGATCATCAATACAACTTTGGGTTACGACTCTAGTTGCTTACTACACGTACGGCATCTTCCCTTACGATTCCATAATGATCCGCCTAGCTGAAATTTCCTAACAAACCTTTTTGGTCCAACTATTATATCTGTTTTATAATTCTTACCCATCAAATTGATACTTTAATAATTAACCTCGAAGTTTATAAAAAATTTAAACATTGGAATGGCACAGTGGTGTTTAACGTCCAAGTCAAGATTCGTTTGTGTAGATGCGGTTAGTTGTGGAATGGTAGTGGAAATCGGAGTTTCTGGAGAAAAACAAACCGACTTTTGGCAAGCGGATTGACAAACTTTTGCCACACTGAAGGATTATCACCATTGTACCCGTCACTTTGTGTAATCAATAAGTAACACATTGTATAACCATTGATATGACACATGGCTCCATATATAACCACATGTGTCACGATGTGACCGCCAGTGTGTGTCACTCCGTGTTACCGGTAGGTAACACACGGTACAACCATTGATATGACACATGACTACATATATAACCACATGTGTCACGATGTGACCGCCAGTGCGTGTCACTCCGTGTTACCAGTAGGTAACACACGGTACAACCATTGATATGACACATGACTCCATATATAACCACATGTGTCACGATGTGACCGCCAGTGCGTGTCACTCCGTGTTACCAGTAGGTAACACACGGTACAACCATTGATATGACACATGAATCCATATATAACCACATGTGTCACGATGTGACCGCCAGTGCGTGTCACTCCGTGTTACCAGAAGTTAACACACGGTACAACCGTGATATGACACATGACTCTATTTATACCACATGTGTCACGATGTGACAACCAATGTGTGTCACTCTTTGTTATCAATAAGTAACACACGGTTTAACCATTGATATGACAGACGACTCCATATATAACCACATGTGTCACGATGTGACCGCCAGTGAATGTCACTCCCGTGTTACCGGTAGGTAACACACGGTACAACCATTGATATGACACATGACTACATATATAACCACATGTGTCACGATGTGACCGCCAGTGAATGTCACTCCCGTGTTACCGGTAGGTAACACACGGTACAACCATTGATATGACACATGACTCCATATATAACCACATGTGTCACAATGTGACCGCCAGTGAATGTCACTCCCGTGTTACCGGTAGGTAACACACGGTACAACCATTGATATGACACATGACTCCATATATAACCACATGTGTCACGATGTGACCGCCAGTGCGTGTCACTCCGTGTTACCAGAAGTTAACACACGGTACAACCATTGATATGACACATGACTCTATTTATACCACATGTGTCACGATGTGACAACCAATGTGTGTCACTCTTTGTTATCAATAAGTAACACACGGTACAACCATTGATATGACACATGACTGCATATATAACCACATGTGTCACGATGTGACCGCCAGTGAATGTCACTCCCGTGTTACCGGTAGGTAACACACGGTACAACCATTGATATGACACATGACTCCATATATAACCACATGTGTCACGATGTGACCGCCAGTGCGTGTCACTCCGTGTTACCAGAAGTTAACACAAGGTACAACCGTGATATGACACATGACTCTATTTATACCACTTGTGTCACGATGTGACAACCAATGTGTGTCACTCTTTGTTATCAATAAGTAACACACGGTTTAACCATTGATATGACAGACGACTCCATATATAACCACATGTGTCACGATGTGACCGCCAGTGAATGTCACTCCCGTGTTACCGGTAGGTAACACACGGTACAACCATTGATATGACACATGACTACATATATAACCACATGTGTCACGATGTGACCGCCAGTGAATGTCACTTCCGTGTTACCGGTAGGTAACACACGGTACAACCATTGATATGACACATGACTCCATATATAACCACATGTGTCACGATGTGACCGCCAGTGAATGTCACTCCCGTGTTACCGGTAGGTAACACACGGTACAACCATTGATATGACACATGACTCCATATATAACCACATGTGTCACGATGTGACCGCCAGTGCGTGTCACTCCGTGTTACCAGAAGTTAACACACGGTACAACCATTGATATGACACATGACTCTATTTATACCACATGTGTCACGATGTGACAACCAATGTGTGTCATCCTTTGTTATCAATAAGTAACACACGGTACAACCATTGATATGACACATGACTCCATATATAACGACTCGTGTCACGATGTGACCGCCAGTGAATGTCACTCCCGTGTTACCGGTAGGTAACACACGGTACAACCATTGATATGACACATGACTACATATATAACCACATGTGTCACGATGTGACCGCCAGTGTGTGTCACTCCGTGTTACCAGTAGGTAACACACGGTACAACCATTGATATGACACATGACTACATATATAACCACATGTGTCACGATGTGACTACTAATGTATGTCACTCCGTGTCATCACTAAGCAACACACGATATTACAATTGATATGACACATGACTCCATATATAACCACATGTGTCACGATGTGACTACTGATGCATGTCACTCCGTGTCATCACTAAGCAACACACGATATAAATTGATATGACACATGACTCCATATATAACCACATGTGTCACGATGTGACTACTAATGTATGTCACTCCGTGTCATCACTAAGCAACACACGATATAACAATTGATATGACACATGACTCCATATATAACCACATGTGTCACGATGTGACCGCCAGTGTGTGTCACTCCGTGTTACCAGTAGGTAACACACGGTACAACCATTGATATGATACATGACTCCATATATAACCACATGTGTCACGATGTGACCGCCAGTGCGTGTCACTCCGTGTTACCAGTAGGTAACACACGGTACAACCATTGATAAGACACATGACTCCATATATAACCACATGTGTCACGATGTGACCGCCAGTGTGGGTCACTCCGTGTTACCAGTAGGTAACACACGGTACAACCATTGATATGATACATGACTCCATATATAACCACATGTGTCACGATGTGACCGCCAGTGTGGGTCACTCCGTGTAACCAGTAGGTAACACACGGTACAACCATTGATAAGACACATGACTCCATATATAACCATACGTGTCACGATCTGACGACTAATGTGTGTCATTCCGTGTTATCAATAAGTAACACACGGTTTATTCATTTATATGACACATGATTCCATATATAACCACACATGTCACGATGTGACCACCAATGTGTTTCACTCCATGTCATCAATAAGTAACACGGTATAACCATCCATATGACACATGACCCCATTTATAACCGTATGTGTCACGATGTGACTACTAATGTATGTCACTCCGTGTCATCACTAAGCAACACACGATATAACAATTGATATGACACATGACTCCATATATAACCACTCGTGTCACGATGTGACCGCCAGTGTGTGTCACTCCGTGTTACCAGTAGGTAACACACGGTACAATCATTGATATGACACATGACTCCATATATAACCACATGTGTCACGATGTGACAACCAATGTGTGTCACTCCATGTTATCAATAGGTAACACACGGTTTAACCATTGATATGACACATGACTCCATATATAACGACTCGTGTCACGATGTGACCGCCAGTGTGTGTCACTCCGTGTTGCCGATAGGTAACACACGGTACAACCATTGATATGACACATGGCTCCATATATAACCACATGTGTCACGATGTGACCGCCAGTGTGGGTCACTCCGTGTTACCAGTAGGTAACACACGGTACAACCATTGATATGACACATGACTCCATATATAACCACATGTGTCACGATGTGACCGCCAGTGTGGGTCACTCCGTGTAACCAGTAGGTAACACACGGTACAACCATTGATATGACACATGACTCCATATATAACCACTCGTGTCACGATGTGACCGCCAGTGTGGGTCACTCCGTGTAACCAGTAGGTAACACACGGTACAACCATTGATAAGACACATGACTCCATATATAACCATACGTGTCACGATCTGACGACTAATGTGTGTCATTCCGTGTTATCAATAAGTAACACACGGTTTATTCATTTATATGACACATGATTCCATATATAACCACACATGTCACGATGTGACCACCAATGTGTTTCACTCCATGTCATCAATAAGTAAGACACGGTATAACCATCCATATGACACATGACCCCATTTATAACCGTATGTGTCACGATGTGACTACTAATGTATGTCACTCCGTGTCATCACTAAGCAACACACGATATAACAATTGATATAACACATGACTCCATATATAACCACACGTGTCACGTTGTGACCGCCAATGTAACGCACGGTACAACCATTGATATGACACGTGACTCCATATATAATCACACGTGTCACGTTGTGACCGCCAATGCAACACACGGTACAACCATTGATATGACACGTGACTCCATATATAATCATACGTGTCACGATGTGACCGCTAATGGGTGTAATCCCGTGTTATTAATAAGTAACACACGGTTTAACCATTGATATGACACATGACTCCATATATAACCTCGTGTGTCACGATGTCACCCGCCAATGTGTCACTAGTATACTGATTAGTAGTTTAATCCACTGATTATCATTTCTTTGTCTAATTATGTCTGGTATAATTAGCTAGACAGGAGTTACTTACCCTTCCAGATAGGCCGAACAACTGCCTTAACAATAGTACGTTATTTTGGGTATAAATGCAGATAATTCGGCCTGACATTGAAAACTAACGGATGAAGTTAAACAATTGAAATTCCACTAGGGAAGTGAGGCCTGTTGATCCTGAAGGTAGTCCGAACTATCTGTCTTACATCAAAAATAACTTACCATCATTAAGGTAGATAGTTCATCGTGCCTTCCGGAGCACCCTGCCTCACTGGGTTGTGATTTGAACAAGGAACGGTATGTTTGTGTTTACTTTTTGGGTTGTGATTTGAACAAGGAACGGTATGTTTGTGTTTACTTTTTGGGTTGTAATTTGAACAAAGACCGGGTATGTTTGTGTTAACTTTTGGGGTTGTAATTTGAACAAGGACTGGTATGTTTGTGTTAACTTTTGGGGTTGTGATTTGAAGAAGGGCCGGTATGTTTGTGTTTGCTTTTAGGGTTGTCATATGAACAAGGACCGGGGATGTTTGTGTTTTGGGGAGATTAATGATTGATAATCAGTTTGTTTATCTTGTCTTATTTACTTTGTCAAATCGTTGTAGCGTTCTTTGTATTTTGTCAAATACAGTCGCGGTTTAGACGGGTCAAGTTAACTGGATTCCATTTCATTAGTTTCTAACAGGAATACAGGCCACGCACAAATGTACTGTACATACCTGTCGAAATTTTAACACTGAGCTAACTAAAAGGAGCCGAAGTTCGGGTGCCGAGTAGCCGAGCTATGGATAGTTAGTGACCGAAACCCTGTCGAGGCATATATAGCAGATGTCGAGATATAAACAACGATAGCTGAAATGACCTGCGTATTTGGCACTAATCAAGTCCGTTAGCGTAGTGTTAAACTTTTGACAGGTCTGTACTGTACAGTACTGAACAACTCAGTATGTGCTTATCTTGCAGAACCCCCTCTATGAATGCAGTAAAGTGCTCGGTGGGGTAATGGAGTTTTAACCCCTCCAGTCGCGATTCTGTCACGTATATCAAGGCTGTCAGTTCTTGTATGATGGAAGAAACTCTAGTGCATAGAGAAAAACGCCGACATTATTTAAGCGAACTGACAAACCTTCCGAGGTTGGGGTTTGGGGTTGAGCTCTCAATAGGATCAGTTTTGAGTGGGATTCAAACTCCCAACGAGAGCCGCTCTAGTGTTCCTTCAGTGCACGCTTTAAATGATTCGATCACATAACCTCTGTGTTTAGCTAGCTAATGTCCTTACCCTTCCGGAGTATCTCGCATCACTTCCCTGGTGGAAGTTTACGTGTTTTACCGTCCTAATTTGTCAGTTTCAGTTTCAAGTTACTTAGTTTTGAGAAGTTGTGATTTGAACACGGCTTACTATGTTTGTTTTGAAGTTGGTTTCTCCAAATGTAAACCAGCAAGGAAATGAAAAAGCAAATTAAAATATAAAATATAATGCGTCAAAATATTATAATAAGACCATGTCTTTCATAATGGGACATGAATGAACTTGGAAAATCCACAGGGGCCAGGTTCATTATAAAATCTAAAAAAAAAAACTTTGGTATATTAAAATAAGTAAATGTATATCATATATATAAAAATTTACTTCCGTTTATAGAATATTTTTCTGGGAATAAAATTAAAATGATACCAAGATCACGACACTCGGATACAATTTAAAGGAGTTACATGTAGAAACTTCTCGGAGCACCTGCAAGTCAAAATCTTGTTGTTTCTTCTCATTTTTGTCAGACATAGGTTATTTTTAATTTCTATAATGTTTTTTTAATTTTTAATCCACCTCTATAGATGGCAACTGGGTGAAATATTTTCCATGGAAATTTTAGCATTAAGGTGACGGCTTGGCTTTTTTTCTGGAATTCTAGTGTGATCCATAAAATTTTTTATTGGAGTTTTAAAGAGATTTGTAAAAAAATCTGGAATTCCAATGTCAACTATACAAAATTTTATTGGAATTCTAAAAATATTTGTCAAAACAAAAATAATAATAATAAAATAATAATAATAATAAAGAATTCTGGAATTCCAGTGCCATCTATTATTCTCACCAAATTAGACTGGAAATCCAGAGAGTTTTAGCATTAAAATTTTCAGGAGAAACCTTATAGCAGCAATGACTTTAGATGTTCAGTTTACTGAATATTTATGGACTTCTCAGTATACATCTCGAAAGATACGGATACAGTTCTGAATAGACAATTGATAAACTTGATTTGAATAACCGTAAATTATATTCATTATAATCAGCATCCGACGGACTTTTGTTACCCGAATAAATTAATTTTAATTGGCAGTGAACAGATGGAATAAACCACCTGTTAGTCTTGAAAATTATTCAAATTACTTTAATTAACATTAAGGCAGATTTACTATATAATTTTTTAAGTTTCCTACTAAAACTTGCAATTAATCTTAATTTTTCAAGTTTAAAAGTCCAAATGCAAGTTTTTCATTTCTATATTTACTTTATTATTATTATTATTATTATTATTATTATTATTATTATTATTATTATTATGTGATAATATCTGATATGATTTATTTATCAATTTACTTGTATTTTACTTATTTATTTATTAGCCCCTTACACTGTAACGACAAGTTTACTCGGGTCAAATTTCTTTCCATGGACCCCAAGGAGTACCGAACAGAGATAGTCCCGGAAGTTGTAGGATTTTGACATGCAATGTTGACATGTCACTTTGCAATGGTTTGACGGATAGAAGCTCGAATACTTGCACCCTAGAGCCCCAGAGTCATGGCTCAAAGTGGAAATCAGGAAAATTCTCCTGTATTACACGTTGTTGTTATCGGGTTTCACCACAAGAAAGGTTGTCAGGTAAATTAAAAACCATGCTACCATTTTCTATGTGGCAAATATGGGGTTGCAACGCCTCCTTGCCTTGGTTTTCCATTCGGCCCACTGCAGTGGTTAATATGACTATAAATATTGTGTAAGACGGTTTTGGTTGTACTGTAGTAATGTGCTAGTTTATTTTAAGAAGGCCGAATTATCTGCCTTAACGATAGTATGTTATTGTTTTTATTATTACCAATATCAAACGTACCAACTTGCCACTGTTTGGCAACATGAAAAATACCTACCTACCTATCCTCTTCGCTCCATGTGGAGCATAAGGTCAATACAAGATTTCGCCATTCAGATCTGTTTTTTGCCTTTGTCTCGGCCTCTCCCCAAGTCAGCTGCAGATCTTTCAGTTGACCTTCTACAGTTCTTCGCCATGTTGTTTTTGGCCTTCCGCGAGGTCTCTTCCCTTGGGTTGTCCATCTTAATGCTTCTTTGGTTATACATTTCCCTTCCATTCTAAAAACATGCCCAAGCCATCTAAATCTTCTTTGAGTGATCTTGTCAATGATACATTTTGAATCTGTCATTTTCAGTAAGTTTGAATTTGATATGGTGTTCGGCCAGAATATTTTACAGATTTGACACAAACATGAAAAATAACTTACCATTATAAAGGCAGATAATTGGGCTCACAGGAATTCTAACTTGAAACGACACTACTGAAGCGTTGTGTAATATGGGTCTATCATAACTGCTGTGGTTAGAGTCATTGTATGTGTCGTGCTAGTGAATTACATGCAGAAAAAAATTATGATAATTAAAAACTACTGTTTAATTAGCCTATTTTGGAGAAAGCAAGATTGCAAAATATTTTATCGATATCAATATTATTGGTATAAATCAATGATTTTTTTACTTACATGAGCCAAGTTACTAAAAATTCCTGTTTCAGTTCCATCCTTGATTCATATATATCATTTCATGCGACAAAATATAACTTGGGTGGGTGATTACAATGATAATTTTTTTTACGAAATGGCGGGGTTCTTTATGTTATGTAGTCATGACAAAAGAGTTGACTATTTACGTAGGCTAGTACAGCCCAATTTTACATAACTGGGGTGACCAAAATTGATTTAAGAAAGTAATAAAGTGAACTACCTTTCTGCATTTTCAAACCTTTGAACAGAAATGACGTAAAATCAAACTTTTGAACTCGAACCAACCTTTTAGCTACCCTTCATTGTACCCCTTGCGAACCTGTGTAAATAATAAATTCTTCCGTCATCATTACATCACACGAAGAACACTGCCATGTTGTCAAAACTTTTACCATTGTAAATGCCTATCCAAAATACATTTTGATGTATTAAAGGAGTTATAATGCATGGATTAGATCGAAATTAGGATTATTAGCAACAACTCGGCTCATGTAAGTAAATGGTTAGTTGATTTTTAGCTGTCATTCAAATCTTTGAAATATTAGCATTGTTCCTTTCTAAGTAGCATAGTAAACAGATGGTAATTTGATATTTTTCACATACCTGAGTCTAGCCTTAACTGAAAGTTGCTCTTCAAATACACAATGGGATTTGCTGCTGTACCTTGTGATCAATACCTCTTAACTTTTGTGTGGAACGTTTTACTGTAGGAACCACTGTGACTGTGACAGTGAAATTCTCTTTATATCCATAGAAAATCAAATAAATTTGAATAAAGATTGATATTTTTCACTTACTTGTACCTAGTCGTAACTGGAAATCTGTATGTGCATCTGCGATTAGCCCAAAATATATCTGCATAGGGAAAAACGTTGGTGCTATGGGGATTTAACATGTTGAAAAACCATGCAAATGGCGGCTTCTGTTGTGCATATGACGTAAAACATCACCAAGGACATCACTTCCGGTGTAAAGTTGTAAACATCGTCATTTTCGCATGTGTAAAATCCCCATACCGCCAACATTTTCCTTTTTACAGACATACTTTATGATAATCGCGGATGCGCATACAGATTTCCTGTTACGACTAGGTACAAGTAAGTGAAAAATATCAAACTTTATTCAAATTTGTTTGATTTTCTATGGATATAAAGAGAATTTCACTGTCACAGTCACAGTGTTTCCTACAGTAGAAAAATTACCAGAATGACGTCATTTTCACAGGAAAACGTCATCTGATACGATTCCATATCAATTGGGAAATAAATGTTCCACACAAACATTAGGGGGGGGGGGGGGTATCACATGGTACAGTAGTGAACCCTATTACCATAAGTTATTTCTGTTGAAAATGTTGCAGCTTTCAGAATTTTACATGATGATGTTAATGTAACATGAAGGTCAGTAGGGATTGAATCCAGGACCTCCCGTACTATAGACGATTGCTCTACCAACTGAGCTACCTAGACTACTACATTAACACAAGAAGTGATATCCTTTGTTATATTACTTGTATGTGGAAAAGGATCTGTCCATTTGCCAGATTTTTTTCTTCATAAAATTCCCACAAAGCAATTTTTCTATAGCGTCGCGCTGAGTGTAGCTTAACGATAGTTAAGCAGAGCCAGCGTGAACACTGTAGTATGTCATCGCCTAGCATTTGAAGATCGGGCGGTTTGCTATGAAATAAGTACGATTCAGATAATATAGTGCGCACCGGGGATTCCCAGATCTGAATGAATTTTGCAAGAGTCGTTTGTGCATGAAACAGTGTGCATAAAATTCACATTAAGAGAGCATTTACATTGGTGATTGACGATTGTGTATGGCAATAATAAACCTAAGAGAAAGTAGTCTCTCCATTCAAACTTTGTCTATATCAGAAAGTACTGCGCCCATTCAAACTGAGAGAGTGAATTCGGCGACTAAGTAGTAGTTTTTGTCAACGGATTTGTACGTTTAATTAAAATGATCACGACACCCTGTCCTTTTTATAATCAGTTAAATGTCAAAGCTTTTATTCTTTATTCTCGAATCTTTGTCCCGATTTCAATCACTATGCGATATCTAGTCAACAGTCTCGGAGGATAGACGGGATTTTCCCATATTCAAAATTTTTATTTTCATGATAAAATCGTCCGTGAAAATTAAAACTGTTTTCAACACTGATAGCTATGAATATATTTGTGTTGATTATAAACTTTATTTAACTTAAAATGCTATATAAAGAGCATATTTTGTGTTTATTTATCGATATCACTTAGCGTAAATTTAAAAATCCAATATGGCGATGACAGTAAATAACCACAGATAGGTCAAAAAGAAGAACGTTGGTGCGAACTGACAATATCGTCTTTTTTGTTGGGTTTTCCGAGGGGCTTGTACTTAATGAATTTTCATGATTTTTATCTTAAAATAATCATATTAAAATATATATGCAGCAAAAAAATTACCAAATGTTTTTGTGCAATCGTCGATACGGCAACTTTTTGGTGTTATAACTTTTTTCTACCACAGATAAAAGGATGCTGCAAACGATGGATAAGAGATAATTCTTTTTTCTGATTGGTCCTAAAAATCAGGATCCTGGATTAATTGCAGTCCCTTCGGAAATAAAAACTTATTTACCCCTTTCTAAAATGATTTACCAGAAAATCAGCCCTTAAGTGTATTACACTTTTTACCTGGAATTTTTACAATTAATACACAATATCTCAGGTGTAAAAAATCTCATAACAAAACTATTGTATTTCATTCTGTTTTCAATGATATAACTCTTTATTAAGAAAATAAAAACAACACCTAACAAAATAGAATTAAATGAATGTAAATGAAAAGCAGTCACAGGTAATCAGCTGGCCATGGGGTTGCTACACTATGTTTGAAAACTTTCCTTATAAACACTGATAAAATTTTATTTACCTTGCAATCACGATGATAACTTGCACAGATGTCCGAAAGTGCATATTTCTTACTGATTTGATTCATAACAGTACTGGTTGTCACTTGATAATGAATCCGTTAATTAGAAGCTGATAATAATAAAATCCTCAGACACTTACAATGTGTTCAGTAATTTGTAACAGTTAAAATCCAGGTAGATTTATTCACTGTCAAAAACTATAAATAGAGCGGTGTTTGGTTCTTTAGAAGTACATGTATTGATTTTTTATCACCTTTCAGTGGGGCTCACAGCGGTAGTAAATTACCTGGACATGTAAGAAAATAATATTTTCAGACCGCTTAATAATACTTAAATTCAAAGTAATTTAATTGTTGCAGAGGTTTATGTTGGACATTTCAGTTGTCCAAAAATTATCAATTAATTATCAATCAATCCATATTAAGAAATATTTCCCCTTTTGTAAAACCATTCTCGTCAACTGTCTGTAGTTGGGAGATGTAAATTATTAGGTGGTGGTTGTGGTGGTGATGAAATTGAGTTCTGCAGATGGTTTCACCATGTTAATGTAATGCGACATGATGATGGTGATGGTGGTGGTGACACGAGTTCTGATGCTGATGATGATGATAGTGATTCATTATAAAAATGATGTCACCATGTTGATGATGATGTGACAAAGATTTTTGACATATATTTGTGATGATGATGTCTTCATGTTGATGATGGCGTGACATGAGTAAATCTGATGATGATGGTGGTGATGATGACAATGTTTTCATGTTGATGATGACATGAGTAAATCTGATGATGATGATGATGATGATAGTTTATCATGATGGTGACATGAGTTCTGTTGCTGCCAATGATGATGATGATGATGATGATGATGATAATGTGACATGAGGATTTCTGATAATGATGATGATAGTGGAGATGACATTAAGTTCTACTGCTGCTTATAATGATGTTGATTCATGATAATGTCACCATGTTGATCATGATGTGACATGAGTTATTATGAATTTGATGTGATGATGATGATGATGATGATGGTGGTGTGGTATGAGTAAATTTGATGATGATGATGACCGTGATGATGATGACAATGTCCTTATGTTGATGATGACATGAGTAAATCTGATTATGGTGATGATCTGATGATGGTGGTGGTGACATTGATTTCTGCTGCTGCAGATAATGATGATGATTCATAATTATAATGACATCACCATGTTGATGATGATGTGCATGAAGATCTGTGATGATGATGATGATGTCATGTTGATGATGACATGAGTAAACCTGATGATGATGGTGGTGATAATCTGATGAAGATGATGATGATAATGATGGTAGTGATGACATTATGTTCTGCTTCTGCCAATAATGATGATTATGATGTGACATGGGGAGTTATGATGATGGTTTATGATGACGGTGACATGAATTGTTGCTGCCAATGATGATGATGATGATGTGACATGAGGATTTCTGATAATGATGATGGTGTGGATGACATTGAGTTCTCCTGCTGCTTATAATGTTGTCGATTCATGATGATGATGATATGACATGAGGAATGATGATGATGATGATGATGATGATGATGATGATGATGATGATGATGGTGGTGGTGACATGTCAGTTCTGTAGCTGCTACTGCTGATGATGATGATACTGTTATAATCATGTGACATGAGGATTTCTGATAGTGAAGTATTTGATAATGATTATGGAGATGGTTGTGACGTGACACAAGTTCTACTGTTGCTGCTCATGTCACATCATCATCAACATAGAGAAATCATCTTCATCAAAAGAAAATTGTAGTGCTTTGTGAAGTATAGTCCTTCCGATTTTCAGAGTACAGTCCATCAATACATTTCTTTGTAATGATGAATGTAAGATCTAATACACTTTGAATACAAAACATCATATTGGTAATGCATGTATGTGAACATCATTTGATCATCAATCATGAGTGTGTTTAAAAGTTTACACAAATCGTATAAAAATCTGTGACAGCTACTGAAATATGCTGGTATATTTTCCTTCAACTTCTATGTAATATGCCAGTCACAACTTTCAAAACCCCCATATCTGTATGAATGGGTAGATTACAATTTTCTTCCCTTTTACAGCATATTTGCAACTACGCTGTAGATCAGCACTGCAGTGCTATGTTTCACTGTGCAGAGATTGTCTATTGTAATCAAGGAAGGACAACCACAGCGGTAGCTCAGTTGGTAGAGTGCTCGCTCCGTAAGTGGGAGGTCGTGGGTTCGAACCCCGACTGGGTCTGACCCAAGACTTGAAAGTGGGTAGTGACAGTTCTTTCACCAAACACTCGGCATTACAAAAAATGAAAGTCACGGTTCTTTCGGATGGGAACTTAAAATAAACGAGGTCCCGTGTCACGGTGGGCTTGGCACACTAAAGAACCCTGCTGTATAATGCACAATTCACAGGCAAAATTTCTGCACCCTAGCCTATAGCTGACGACGTCTCAATATAAGTGAAATATTCTTGACTGGAATGTTAAACATCATTACTCACTCACTCAAGGAAGGATAGAAAATTTTTTGGTAGAAACTAGACTCGAGTAGGTGAAAAATACCAAACTTTATTCAAGTTATTGGATTTTCTCTAAAAAAATGCTTATTTCATTGTCACAAACATTAATATTGTCTTGGACAGTAGAATGGGAATTTTATAAATTCAGTTGAGGTTTGCAGTTGGCGTGAAATGAGAATATGACATCAGAACATGAGTAGATGTTGGGTAATGACTTAATTCTGTTGAATTGATGGGGACCATGTAACTAAAACTCCAACTAAAGTTAGATGTATTTGTTCACTTTTTTAATTATTTGAATTGACATTCGTGTGTTAGACCTACTTTAACATGCCACACCTGCTGTGACAAGGGCATCAGTTTTAAGGACTCTATCAAAGGACCCATTGACTTTCATTTCTAAATGTCCAGTGCTTAATGAAAGAATGGCCACTACCTGTTTATTAAGTCGTGGCCAGATTTCAGCCAGGGCTCAAACCCACGGCCCCCAATATACGAAGCAAGCACTCCACCAGTGAGTTATAAATCACAGTGGTCAGAGATGATGGAGGAAACTACGACTTCAGTATATGTACACAATTGTAACTTTTAATTTTTTGATACTTTATACATGTATATTGTCTTATCAGATATTTCCTGAAAATTGCATGAAATTTTGCTTATTTCCCCAAACTCCAACGGCTTCTTAGTTACATTACCCATTACCAAAAAGGACTATAACCATGGTGACAGCCCTGATATTATCACAATTGTTTACTGTTATTGTTTTTTTCATTTCTATTTTTTTTCAATTTCAGGTGGAATATTCCTATCCGCCATTAATTGAAGGAAATCCAGTGGATAGTCATGAAGTTCCAGAAGAATGGAAACATTTACCATCATTAGGACTACCTGATGGTTCCCATAACTTCACTAAAGGTATTCATCAGTGATGAAACAATTGAGGGATTGCCGGCCACGCCCACAATGTTCTGTCAAATGGCCGGATGCGTGATTTACACACAAAAAAGAATGAAAACTTAGCTTGAATAGCGCCATTTAATGACGTCACAGACACTAGTACCTCATTAGTTGCCGTGACGCTGCTTTGGTACCGTGATGGCGGCCTTTGTCGGAACATTGTGGGTGTAGCAGGCGATCCGTCAGTTATCTGCAACAATAAAAAAAACGTCGTTCAAATTTAAGGCATAATGATGGTGATGTTTTCCAGCGAAATCGACGTCATTCCGGGAACTTGTGACGTTGTCGTTTTCCAAAATGTTCCGCACAAACGTTAAGAGGTATTTATCATGTGGTACAGCGACGAACCCCAATATGCTAAAATCCTTACTTTGGATTTATCAATGATCAGTCTGTTTTTGTCTACCGATTATTTTATGATGATTGATTCTGAAATTTTTTACCAGGGCTCTCTTTTTCCCTTTTGTAAATGGGTCCGGGGCCTTGCAATTGTGAAAATAAGCACCATAATGGCTAAAATTTTGTAAAAGAAAACTCAAAATATACTGGGTTCAAAGCTGAAATGTCCAAAATTGTGAAAATGGGCGAAGTGACCATTAACAAACTACATGTATAAGATTTTAAGTTATGAATGGGGCAGAATATCGGCCCCAAAAATGACTCATCAGTGAGAGCCCTTTTTATGATTGTTTAATACTAGTATACATACAGCAAAACCTTGTTATAACATTCTCAGATGGCCTCAGTATCGGTGTAGGGTTAAGGTACAACACTTTGTCTAATTGAAAACTTGAACTGTGTATGGCCGCAAAAAAGCATAACTTGGATTAAAGTATAAAAATTAGAATAAACTAAGTTGGTACTAAAATGGGAAATAAATAAGTCAAAGAAATCAGTATTAAATTAACAGTAAATTATGTATAGAGTGCAATATACTTGTAATAAAATTGAAATTTTAATTTGAAAACAGAACACTGAACAAATGTAGGTCAGCTGAACAAATTTAGGTCACCTGAACAAATGTAGGTCAAGGATGTCAACAACTTTTGTTTTAATGGCAGATTTTCCACACATAGATAGTGGAAAACCAATATTAAAAGTAATTGCTGTGACTTTCTTTTATCCATGAAGTTACCATTTCTTGTGATACACATACAATCCAACCTGCCTTAAAAGTCACCTGTATATAAGGACTACCTGCTTATAAAGGACAGTAGAATTGTATCCCAATTGTTCTTTATTCATATTATTTGAACCTGTATATAAAGCTGCCTGCCCATATATGCCACTTTTACTGGTTCCCTTGGGTGACCTTTATAGACAGGTTTGACTGTGTATTCATATTATTTAAACCTGTATATAAAGGCTGCCTGTCTCATACAGGCCACTTTTACTGGTTCCCTTTGGTTGCCCTTGTAGACAGGTTTGACTATACTTTGTCATCTGTACAGTCCATTATATAATTATGAATAACTGTTGGTTTTTTTAAAATGTTTCAGATACAATATTTTTCCATTTACCATCCAGAGACAAGCAGTGTAAAACTGTGTATGGAGTTGCTTGCTACAGACAAATGAATGCGTCTGTAAGTTATATAAACATTCTGTAGCTGTTACAAATCAAATTGTCACTCTTCCATAAACCAGGGGCAAGTTGTTCAAAGCTTGATTAGTTTACTCGGTGATCAACAGAAATTTAAAATTTCAACAAAAATCAACATATCATTATCAAATCGGTAGTTTTAAACAATGTGCTTAAGTTTGGTAAAAATTCTATTCATTTTTGAAATTTTCAATTTTAATTTCACAACATAATTGAAATTATGCAAAATTCAAATTTTGACTAATCAATTAATTAAACTTATCAAGCTTTGAACAACTTGGTCCAGATGTTTTATGGTAAGGCATTGTCTGTCAATCTTTATGAATGTCTGTCCGTTATGGTTTGTCTGACCTACTCCTCCAAAACCATTGAAGATATTTCTCATTAAACTTGGTATACATGATAACCGGGATATGATATTGTGTGTGTCAAAAGAGGAGATAACACTGTGCAAACTTTTTAGAGTTGTGCCCCCTTGAAATTTTAATTGTAGTTTTTGGGTTCTTTAATTTTTTAATTTTTGCCCTGAGAGCACAGCAAAGATCAAAATTTCTGCTACTTCACTTATAGCACCTATGGTGACATCTCAATATAAGTGAAAAATTCTTGATTGTGTCATAAAACCTCATTTAATCAATCAATCAATCAATCAATCAATCAATCAGTCAATCAATCAATCAATCAATCTTATTCATATTTTTGTTTTTAGGATTTGGTTAACAGAACTTCAGATGTCACAAGAAGCACTGTACAGAAGAGTGTCTGTGTTCTTAGTCGATTGGTAAGTAAACTTGGTCTTATAGGTCAGTAAAACCACTGCAATGGCTCATTTGGTAAAGTGCTCGTTCCATAATTAGGAGATTGTGGGCTCGAGCCCTGTCTGGGTCTGACCCAAGACTTGAAAGTGGGTAGTGACTGTTCTTTTGTAAAACACTCGGTATTACATTATGAAAGTCACAGTTCTTTCGGATGGTAACTTAAAACAAACGAGGTCCCTTGTCACAGTAGGAGAGACACAATAAAGAACCCTGCTGTATAAAACCATCAGAGCAACACAGGCAAAATTTCTGCACCTTCCCCTATAGCTGGCTACGTCTCGATTAAAGAGAAATATTCTTGTCTGGTATGTTAAACACCATTACTCAACTCAACTCGTAGGTCAGTAATGTCCCAATTGGACAAAAATTAAAAATTGATAATAGGAGAGACGTAATCAATTCACCTTGGGATTTTAATAATGATAATCGGAATTACTCATATAACTTATTATCAGAAATAATCAATTACAGTAAAACCTCGATTCATAGCCACCATTTGTTCAATCAAATTTTGGCCTTATAAAGGGGTTTGGCAATAAATCGAGGAGGCCCTTAAAGAAAAACATAAACAAAATGGATTTTGGGACTTCAAAATAGTGTGGCGATAAGCGAGTTGGCAAAGTTATCGAGGGGCATTATAACGAGGTTTTACTGTATGTAACAAATAGACTGGAAAATAGAAATTTCAGTTGTTAGATTATACTAGGATTTGTTTTAAGTAAAACTTGTCAAAATCACACACTAAAGTTTTATCCCCAGTATAAACAGGTGATATTACATGTTCTGTTGTAGCCACTGTATGGATTGATCCAAGCCAAGTTAGAACTAATTACACATGCATATTTTGATGAGAAAGATTTCAGCAAGGTCGAGCTGTTAGAAGATACATATAAGAATCTTTGTATTGGATTGACAGATAGTTTGAGAGATGGATCACAGGTATTTCTAGGTAAGTAATTACAGGTATATTGGTCATTATGTCTCATGACAGGGGGGGGGGTCTCTCTTTCAATCTGTTGAGAATGGGGCTAGGGCCCATGCAGTTGTGAAATAAACATTGTAATGGAGAAAATTGTGGAAAAGGAAAAATAAACTAAAAATACTGCTTTTTAAGCAGAATTTTTAGAATTGTGAACAATTTATAGCAAATTTATTGAAAATAAGAAAAAAACACATATCATAATATTTTACTTTAAAGAAAGAATAGGGCAATTGAAATTGTGTGGTTTTAAATCTTAAATTTCCAAAATTGTGAAAATTGGAAAAGTGTTTGAGTTGTGAATGGGGCAGAATATTGGCCCCAAAACACAATTCAGCTAGAGCCCAGTTAGAAGAAAGGAATTTGTAACATGTACTTGCCAATTGAAGATAACATGGCAAAGAACATGACACAGTCAATCATGTCTACATGTTTAGAAAATGAACAGTTAATTTATTGGCTAGTCTTAAAGTAAGGAATTTTATGATAAGTGGTTTTAATGTTTTGTTTTTTTCTTATCTTGTGTTGGCTGTTTTATCATTGACTTGTACATGTTTTGTGTTGCCAGCTCCATGCTTTGTTAGCTTCAAATATATTCTATTCTTCCAGGGATTTATTAGGGTCTTTTGGGAAAAGGCCCTAAACTAAAAATTGGGAAAAACTATCAACTTTTTGCTCATTTTGGGAAATCTTTGACATCATTTTTGATGTCATTAATGATTAAATCTAATGCTTTTAGTGTATTGAGTTGATTGAAGATTGAGAAAAGCAGCCAAATTTATGGCCAGACTTCAGCTATATTGGGAAAAAATCAATGTTTTTTCCATTGGGAATGGGGCCGAATTTCGGCCCTAAATAGGCCCTTGATAAATCCCTGTCTTCAAATACTATTTCACTCACATATTACTTGTTTCATTTCCTCTTATTTAGTCATCTTTCAGTACTATCAGTACTTTGATTTATTTACAGGACTATCAGCTAGAGATGTGGTGATACAGTTCAGACATAAGATTGTATTGTTGTTTAAGTTGATACTCCTGGAGAGAAGGGTATGTATGCCATTATAATGGTTGAATAATCTCCCTTGGTTTCCTGTACATGTTAGTTATTGGTTCTGCTTGCTTTAACAGTTTATAAAATTTGTTGTTTTTTTGTATAAGCTATTGGTAAGCTAGTATTTTTTAAATTTTTGTCAAAAAGTTAGTGAATACTATTATTGTCCATAAAAAGTAAATAATGTTCTCATTGTTTATCAGCAATAGAAACTCTGATCAAATGTTATCTTGAAAATTTAATAAGGAACTAATAGACCTATGGACACCTGAGTACTGGACCACTCAGCCTTTAAGTTAAGCTGTTCATACCTTGTTTTATTTATTACAGGTACTGTTTTTTGGGGCACCTGTAGAAGAGTTATGTAGTACAATATTATCAATACTCTCACTATTTCCAGGTACGTTACTGTATATATATATACAGTATTACCTGTGTATAAAGACCACCCAGGGGACTGAGCAAAAGTGGACTTTATAGACAGGTGGACTTTATATAGAGGGTCACCTCTTATGAACGAATAAACATTTATTGTTGATACTGGTATACAAAGGAGTGAAAAATATGTGGTACCTATTAAAATACTTAATTATTTCTTAATTTTTTTTTTTAAAGAATTTTTTTAATTGATTATTCAGAATTAATTATAGAAAATATTTGCAAGTGTACTTTAATCTTGAGGGACTGTATTTTGATTACATGGTAACAGTGTATCTAATCAGTATACACCTTACTGATTGTCTTTGTTTTCTTAAGAAGCAGGGTGTCACTAATTTAGTGATAGGTATAGAAAACATTCTACCTGTAAATAACAAAGACTATTTTTACTTTCTGATCTAATGGCTTCAGTCATTGACATGAGAATAATGAGTCGGATATTTATTCCTCAAATTTTAACTTATTATAACTCAAAATGATACTCTTTTACAGAAACTATATATACAATATTCAAAGAATATGCATTCAGAATATAAGAAATACTTGGTTAAAACTGTTTTGCATAACTTAGAAATTATAAAATTCTAAAAACTAAAAAAAAAGTTGATTGAAAAAGTGGACTTTATAGACAGGTTGAGGAGTCATTTGGGACTAAAAAGGGTGGACTCTATTCACATTAGACAGGTGGACTTTATATACAGGGTCATTATATAGTAAAATCCATCGGGGATACTTCAGAACAGTTGCTATAGACAGGTGGACTTTATAGAGGTGGACTTTATAGCAGGTTATACTGTATATATATACACACACACACACACAGGTAAGTAATTATATACAGTGCAACCTGCATTAAAGGTCGCCTCTATATAAGGGTCACCTGCTTATAAAGGCCAGTAGAATTGTATCCCAATTGTTTTTGATTCATATTATTTGAACCTGTATATAAAGTCCACCCGCCCACTAAGGCCACTTTTACTGATTCCCTTGGGTGGTCTTTATAGACAGGTTTGACTGTACCCTATTTTCTCGTAAAAACGCTTTTTATCCAAAAAATAAGAATTTGATGTGGGTGCATGTTATTCTGCAGGTTACAAGAAAAAAATCATCTTGGCCACGTCTCGGAATTGTCTATGTATAGTAAATATGGGTTACAATCGTCATCAGAAATAATGATTCAGCATGTGAGACAATTTTTTTAAACAAATTCTCACTGGTGATAAAATATGTGCTAATAACCCTGTGTAGAAATATAGAGTTTACTGCAAGTTTCCAACACTATGTACAATGTAGTTCTGGATTCAGGCTAAGTTTGAACATCAGTGCTGATCTAACATGCACATATACTTACAATCTCGTGTAAAAGTGCAGATCATTTTCCATGTGAATGGGACAGAATATCGGCCCAAAAAAGACCCAGAGAGACCCCTGTGTGGGAATCCAATGGTATGCCCTTGAACCCAGTTCCATACAAGTGTTATGAGTTTGACCAGAGCTCTTGCTGGGGGTTGTTTTTGGGCTGATATTCTGTCCCATTCAGAAATTAAAATGTTATGGATTTTTTTCACAATCACATTGCCAATTTTAACAGTTTTTAGAAATTTTGGCTTTAAAAACATTATTTTAGAGTTTTCTGTCACTTTTTCTTTTTCACAATTTTGGCTATCATGTTCTTTATATTTACAATTGCAAATTTGGGTCTGGCCCCATTCACTCTAGGGTGATTAGAGAGCCTTGATGACAATCGCATGATAGGCTAGTGAAGCTTGTTTCTTACTGTTTTAGGCATGATTGAATTTGGATTGGAAGAAGCTGCTAGTTCTGGACTTAATAAACAAATTTCTCCGACATTATACTCCAAAAAATTTGACAGTGAGCATGAGGAGTTTTTAGAAATCCGTTACCATGACGAAATAGATAATAGTACTCAAAGTGTTCCAGGTGTGAATAGATCCAAGACTGATGCATCTGTGGCTTTGTCTCTTAATACGCAGGTCCAGCAAAGCGTTAACGAGGAGCCGCAGTCGCCAACCATATCCAGGGGGTGTGAGTTGGATGCCTCATTTAACAGATGTGATACTAATAAACTAAGTACTAGTAGACATCGCCACATTTCCACAGAATTACCTGGTGTCCATAGAAACCACTCTGATACAAGTGATAGTAATAATGGACATCAACAATCTTCCGGAGAATTACCTGGTGTTCATGGTAACGGGTCCGGTCACAGTGAAAGTTCAAAACATTCTAAAAACCTAAGTAATGAATTTCTAAAACATTCCACTTCTGCCAAGGGAGACAATTTATCTGATGTTGCTACTAAGGGAGATAATACATCAGATTACACCCATCATCCTAAAAAAGAATTGAAAGTGAAATTGACTTCTGATGATGGTAATGCTAAGATGAAAATGGTGGTAAGAGAGAGATGAAATATAATGAATCAGGAAATAATAACAGCCATACTGTAGTGACAGGATCTAATCCCAACAGTCCTGTGATTATAACAAATGATGAGAGTCCATTGTCAAATGTGAATTTCGTCACTTTGGAAGCAGTGCAAACTGGGAAAACGATATCGCCAAAAGATTCTGTGATAAATATTGAAGCTTATTCAGAAAAGTTTGAAAATGATATTTCGCTTGATGATAGTGGAAACGAGACTTCAAAACTAGAATTATCCTTGAATTTGGAAGACAGTTTGTTACATAGGAGTGATAGTATCGAGGAGCTAGACTCGCCGGAGAGTATACTTAAAATAGACAGGGAGGATTGTTTTTCTTGGGAAGAAGACCGATTACTTTTAACTATAAAAGATGATACTGATTCAAGGGAAAACAGTGGTGAGCATCAACTTGAAAATCTGAAATCACATGACATGGTGGAAATGGATTCAAACACTGAATCGACAAAAAACCAACAAACTGGTGATAACGTTGATATGCAGAGTAATGGAAATTTTGAGGATAATGAGATCGGAAAAGATGACGTATTTGATTCAAAGGACACAACTTCTGATAAAGGTTTAAAAAACAGCCCAAGTGTGAAAGCTTCAGCTTTGAAAAATAAACTGAGCTCAGCATTTGGGGGCTGGAATGTTAGGGAAAAAGTGCGGGCTAAGAGACAAAGCAAAAGCTCTACTCCATCGCCAACATCTGAAGTCCCCATGGTGTCAATGGAGAACGTCAAAGCCATAAGTGTTATTCAGCAAGATGACTGTGGTCTTCCTTTGTTAATTTTCACTAAGGTATGTTTTTATACAATGTAATCTGTTGTTTAAAGGAAGAGTGGGGTTTTAAAAAGGGAAACTTTCATCCTGCCATCCTTCTGTCTAATCCAGACACTTCTTGTCCGCAGTAATTCTCCAAAATGATGAGGCAATATTTTACCAAACTTGGTACACAGCATCAACATTGATAGGAGATGTGCCACAAATCATTAACCTGAATTGGTTTGCCTATTACCTAGGAGTTATGGCCCTTAGAACATAAGTGCAAATCACAAAATGAATCTACCTACTTTCGGGGACCTAATTCACTGAATTTATTTCTTAAAATTGTCTGTGCAAAGTACATCCACTGTTAAAGTTTCCGTTTCTTTAAAGAAAGTATAGGAAATTTTTTTTTTTCAAGGACAGTGAAAATTTTCAAAAAATGTCAGGGAATTTTTTATATTTTTTTTCCTTCTTTGAAATTTTAATCATTTTCTTTTTTCTGGCCTAACTTTCTCCCACTACTAAATAGAACAGGACATACAGTCCAACCTGCCTTAACGGTCACCTCTGTATATGGGCCACCTGATTATAAAGGCCAGTAAAATTGTATCCCAATTGTTCTTTATTCATATTATTTCAACCTGTATAAAAAGGCCACCTGCCCATAGAGGCCACTTTTATTGGTTCCCCCGGGTGGCCTTTATAGACAGGTTTGACTGTATTATGAACTAGAGTATTAGTTTTTATTTCCCGTTCATAGGATACTACTTAAATATTTCATGTCCCTTTGTACTTTGCCATCATTACTAAGTTAAATGGCAAAAATCTAAATGAGGGTATCTTGCTCCACAAGGCATGCTGTAAAGGGGATTATTTTCGCGGGGTGAAAATTTTGCGATTTCTGAAATCGGACATTTCGCATTAGTGTAATTTTTGCATTACCGATATAAGTGGGTGTATATTCTGTATTTTATGATAGATAAACCTGTATAGTTGTCATTTTCGTATGGGTAAAGATTTCGCGGTAATTTTTTAGCACGAAATGAGCGGAAATTTTACCCACACGAAAATTTTTCCCTTTACAGTATTCTTGTTTCAAAGTGCACTAGAATGTCGGGGGGAAATGGAATTATGTCAGTGAAATGTCAAGAAGTTGTTAGGGAACTTTAACATGTTTAAATGAAGTCCAGTGTGGGAGCCATGCAGAGGGACTCGTTTCCCTTCCCTAGCATTAATGACAATTCAGTATCAGGCATGGGCGCACATCAGCTGTCAAATCAATATTAGCTGTCCAATGTCAAAAGTGTTCTGGTTAAAGTTTTTGGTCAAGGTTAAGGTTTGTGGTTAAAGCTTTACAATGGGCATGGTGTACAGGTGAGCTTCACTGATCTATTGACAATTAATGAGTTGGCAACTAACAGTTAGCAATAGCAATATGTCTACATGTCTGTCTGTCTGTCCATCAATCTTTCTGTTTGTCTGTCTGTACATCTGCAGGGCTTCGATTATTTACTCGTCCACTCGTCCTGACGAGTGAAATGTGTACTGGGACGAGTGATGTTGTTATTGCACTCGTCACGGTGCCTAGTTAAAATTTATCAGACAAATGTACATCATGGGCTTGTTACAATTATTAAACAGCAGACAATTTAGTGTAGGTCTGGAAAATTGTGTAAGAGGAGGTCAAGTGTCGATCCTTGTCCCTTTGTAAAAATCTTGACGTTCTGTTACAAGCGTAAATCAACAAAATCTTTGAACATTTGCATCATATGTGCAAACCGTTACGCATTCGGTCATTTAGTGTAACGTAAAATCCAACCGATGTTCCGAGTGTTTATATATTTACATATATCACCACTTGTGGTGACTGTGCCGAGTTAAATTTCCAAGTACCGAGTGGTTTTCTTATTAAACTAGACACTGTGCCAAGTGGAATTAAAAATTCTATCTAAGGCCTGATCTGTCTGCCTGTCCATCAGTCTTTCTGTTTGTCTGTCTGTACATCTGTCTGTCTGTCCATCATTCTGTATGTTTGTCTGTCTGTACATCTGTCTGCCTGTCCATCAGTCTTTCTGTTTGTCTGTCTGTACATCTGTCTGTCTGTCCATCAATCTGTATGTTGTATGTTTGTCTATCTGTATGTTTGTCTCCCTGTACATCAGTCTGTATGTTTGTCTGTCTGTACATCAGTCTGTCTGTCTGTCTGTACATCAGTCTGTATGTTTGTCTGTCTGTACATCAGTCTGTATGTTTGTCTGTCTGTACATCAGTCTGTATGTTTGTCTGTCTGTACATCTGTCTGTCTGTCTGTCTGTCTGTCTGTACATCAGTCTGTATGTTTGTCTGTCTGTACATCAGTCTGTATGTTTGTCTGTCTGTACATCTGTCTGTCTGTCTGTCTCTATCAGTCAGAATAAGGCTTATATACACTGCCCTCCATAAATTATTACACATGTTTAAAACTCTTACCATTACAGACTGAAAATCTTCAAAATAAATAAAATAAATAAACAAATAAATAAATAAATAACATGAAATTTAAAAAAAAAAATATAAATTGTTGAAAATAACTGCTAAAGAAGGAAGTTTTTTCACCTAAAAAAGTGTTTTTATCCAGAAAAATATATTTTTCCCAATTACTTTTTTAATATTTCATGAAAACTTTCAGAAAATGTATCCAGTGCCACATACTAAGCAAGCACTATTCAAACTGAGCTACTGTAGTTGTTTGTATATCAGGAAGTTTTTGATAAAAGAAATTTTAGTTTAGTCTGACCTACCTTGTAAAGGCCACCTCCCTATAAGCACCACCTGCTTTAAATGACAATTAAAATTGTATTCCAATTGCTCTTTATTCATGTTATATGAACTCTATATAAGGGTCACCTGCCCATAAGGGCCTCTTTTACTGGATCCCTTGGATGACCTTTATAGACAGATTTGACTGCAACCAAACATTTAAGTTTAGCATGATAGATGCAACTATAATAAAATAATTGTTACCTTAATCACAAGTTTACACAATAAATTTTATTACCATTTTAAATAAAACTATCTTTTGTTTCAGGGTTGTATATGCTATCCGTATTTATCACTACAATATTATGATTTGATGGAGAATGTTAACGTCCGAGGGTTTGTTGTCGGGGCAACCAATATCCTCTTCAAACAGAAACGTCATCTTACAGATGTTGTCATAGATGTAAGTATAAATTGAGGATGATGATGATTACGGTGGTGGTGGTGGTGATGATGATGAGGATGATGATGATGATTACGGTGTTGGTGGTGATGATGATGATGATGATGATGATGATGATGATGATGATGATGATGGTGATGATGATAGTGGTGGTGGTGGTGGTAGTGGTGGTGGTGGTGGTGGTGGTGATGATGACAATGGTGGTGGTGATAATGATGATAGTGGTGGTGATGATGATGATGACAGTGGTGGTGGTGATGATGACAATGGTGGTGGTGATAATGACGATGGTGGTGATGATGACAGTGGTAGTGGTGATGATGATGAAGATGATGATGATGATGATGATGATGATGATGATGATGATGATGCTATAGCTGGAGGTTAATATTGGTCAAGGTTTGATGTGATTTTTGGTATGGATTTCACCATGTTTTATTTCCTTTATCATATGCTTAACCCCTTCCTGTTCCTACCGGTACAATTGTACCGGTGTAAGCATATTTTTAGCCTATGCGTCATGGAAAAACTGCGATAATTTGGATATTTCTGAAGCGATTTTCTCGCGGGATATCTCATTTGAAACGGCAAAACATACAGAAAACAATGGTATAATTTTCAAAATGAAGCAATTTCATTTTCAATAAAAAATCTTCCGTTCAAAACGCCGACAAAGAAAAATTTTCTTCACTTTTTATGAGAGAGCCGCAATTTTACATAGATTTAGAAAGAGATTACTCACTTCGCCATTATACCAAAAATAAGAGACAGATATCAAAAATTTGTATATCACAGTATTCACAAGAATTTACGGGTTTAAACAATATAATTTTTATTGTAAAAAATCCATCAGCCGGGTCATAACAACCGAAATTATAGAACGGTCATATTTTCCAAGGTTTAAATTTTAGGTTACACGGTCGATAAATGGAAAAAAATTCCTCTGTTGAACTTTTCTCTTAACTAAAACCTCAAATAGGGAAAACAAAATCCAGTTACAGAAACTTCATCATTTTCTCTTTCATTTGATATAATTTTGAATATGTTTAATCGTCTGCATCACATTTGAATCACTGTGTGAAGTTGCGACCCTCATGCAATATTTTCAGAAAATATTGCAAAAGATAACCCATTTACGTTATGCAACTTTCTTGTACATGCGGCTTATCGCGTTACTTTAAGATTACCACAATTCAGTAAATATTCCATAAATCTTTGAAAAGTACACACCAAAATAAGCAAAATTTATTACAGTATCATTTTATGTAAAGAATATGTCGATCTCCGATCACTTATGAGACAGTTCATTGAAAAGAAAAAGAACCATAATTTCAGTATAGAACTTGCTTGGTACACATCGGTATTTGTCTAAGAAACGGATACTAGTCGTGTGTCGTGGGATGAAAATAAAAATAAATACAATACGATAACAAAAAATAATAAAAGTTCTTAAATAATAATAATAAGATAATGTTGTTTTGATGGCATTACGTGAAAAAAACGATGGAAACTCTGTGCATACCATCACCGTACGGTCAAAGTATTCAGTATGTCGATCACATGTCTTCTACTACGTCCGTAACATATTTATAAATAAACAAAAATAGGGGTCAAATATTAGACCGCTGTTTGAAAAGATCATCAGTTAAAAAAACGATGGAAACTCTGTGCATACCGTCACTGTACGGTCAAAGTATTCAGTATGTCGATCACATGTCTTCTACTACGTCCGTAACATATTTATAAATAAACAAAAATAGGGGTCAAATATTAGACCGCTGTTTGAAAAGATCATCAGTTAGAGTAATTTAAACGGTAGAAAAAAAAACAAAAACACACACATGAATATGCTTATGGTGTTGCGGTCGATGTGGTCGTGGCGTTAGCCTTCAAACTCAAGGCATCTCACTGCCGTGGGTTCGATGGTCCAAACAAGTGCTTTATATGAAATTTATCCTTGTCGCATATCTCTAGTGTATGATAAATCGAGAGACACCATGTTAACAAGAGTATTAACTGTAACAACTAACAAGAATTATGTAAATGTAATTCATGTATAAAAGTGCATTACAGGCCTGTCTAAAGTTTAACACTGAGCTTACAAAAAAGGTCGATGCTCGGCTACGAGTAGCAGAGATATATTAGAAGATAGCTACTGGACAAGAAATAGATAATAGCTCTGTCGAAAAGCTGTCGAGTTAAGTTGAGTCATGGTGAGTGAATGCGTAATGGTGTTTAACGTCCCAGTCAAGAATATTTCACTTATATCGAGACGTTGCCAGCTATAGGCGAAGGTGCAGAAATTTTGCCTGTGCCTTGCGCTGATGGCATTATACACCAGGATTCTTTAGCATGCCAAGCCCAACGTGACACAGGACCTCGTTTATTTTAAGTACCCATCCGAAAGAACCGTGACTTTTATTTTGTAATGAAGTTTTGGTGAAAGAACAGTCACTACCCACTTTCAAATCTTGTGTCAGACCCGGCCGGGGATCAAACCAACAACCTCCCACTTACGGAGTGAGCACTCTACTGACTGATCTACGGCAGTGGTTGCGAAAAGCTGTCGAGATGTACATAGCTATCGAGGGTATCAAGACAACTCGTACCCATGTGTTTCCACATCATGACAACCCGCACCCAACCTTAGATAACTTGTACCCAAAAAGCAAGAAAATTAACACATTTTTTTTTTAATCTTAAACTTAGATATTTTGATACCTCTAAATTAAATCTATTATGTAATTTGTTCAAAATAATTAGGTATTGCTAGAAAACTGTTTTTCTAAATAAATCTTATAAACCCTTATAGATAGGAAGACAATAACAAAAACGGATGTAAGTTTTCTTAAATTGTTTTCTTGTCTCGGCTTGGGTACAGGGTGTCTTGAGTTATTGTTATCTCATTATGGTTTGAGTTGTCCTGCGTGGGAGTTGTCTTGGACACGAGTTGTCCAGCATTCGCTAATGAGGGATCGATTTGAACGGTCGATTCGGCACTAATTCGTTAGCTTAGTGATAAACTTTCGACAGGCATGTACTGTAAGTTTTACAAATCAACGCGTCTTACAAATACACAAATTTCAACGCCCTGTTATGCATATTTTGTATTAAAAAAACTAAAATTTAAAATCGCAGTCTTATTAAGTAATTGAGACCAAGTTTAATTTCAACAGTTTCCATTAAAATCCGACAAAGTTCTACGAAATGGTAAAACGTAACGCTAGAAGACTACAGATACTGCAAACATATCGGGAGAACTTACAGTCATTTAGACATCATCACTTTTTGATCGAAAACTGCCTAGACACTCTATGAATGATTGATCTTGAACATACATAAACGATTTCAACTTTGAAAGTCTCAGCATAAAATATTCAATGTGTGTATATATCTCGTTCAATTTTACGATAGGTTGATCTGTATAGAAATCATGAAATTAAAATAGCAGAAAGTTTCATGTTGATAATAAATAATTTCCTGACGAGTCACGATTTTTTATTCAAAAACCATCTGAAGTACGAACCCGGTGTGAGGATTTTTTTGATACACAAACCATCTTGGAGTACGAACACGGTGTGAGGATTTTTTCGATACACAAACCATCTGAAGTACGAACGTAGTCTGACTGGGAAACTTTATAAACTACACGCGGTAATTTCAATCAAACTGGTCCGCGAAGTTCTACTCCCAACTTTGGACCAACGCTGTTTATTTTACGACCAAATGGGTGCGGCTAGAGATTTGAACTATCGACTTATGTTACTAAAAGATACAGGGAAAACGTAATTCATATGGTCTATAGAATTTAGAAAATTAAGTTCTAATTTCAAATCATGTAGGAGTGTATGTATGCCCCCAGATCCATCACAGCAGATTATTGCTTTAGTATAGGACCTTCCATATATCAAATTATATAAATACTTAGTATAAGAGGCCGTATACTGAAACAAATGTCTATATTAGCTACCTATTAGAGGCGCATTGCTGTGTAAAAAAAATAACTTTACATTTGTAAAGAGCCAGATGAACAAAATAAAATGTATCTTTATGTACAAACACATGATATAGTTGATTTCAGATTATCCATGTGACTTTTGACCCCTAATCACGTGTCCTCTCATGCCATTTTTAGAAACAACAATTACTACCGGTATTTTATCTGCCTTACCTCTAAAATGTGAAACCGTACGCTTGATACAGGTATAACAATGTAATTAAATGATTATTCAAATTGTCTATTGATTATTCAAATTGCCCACCTGATTTCCCATTCAAGCTCAGCAGTTTTTCAACAACAGGGACTTTGACCTTTGACCTTCTGGTTGCCATGGGAATTGTGTTATTATGAAGATAACACCCGGAATTCTTCAATACTCATTCTTGTTGATTATCTACAAGTCATCTGGTCTAGTCTTTACTCTTTGATGTAACAAATGACAAATAAGAAGCAAGACAGCATGATTTTCTTTTAAAGTCTTGAATAAGTTTGACCTTTGACCCAAGGTCACGTGACCTTTTATGCTATTTTTAGAAAGACTAATTTTGGCATGAAAGTCTCCTGAAACTCAACCTTCAGTCTCTACACAAGATTATTACAGTTAACAGGTAACTTTCCGTTGATTATAACACCTTTGAAACATGAAATTTGGTAAAAAGTACACGTGACCTTTGACCTTCTAGTTGCTATGGGCAATGTCTCATTTTCAAAATTTCATAAGTATTATTTTGAGGACTAAATATTCTTTAAGAATCAAGAGTCACTGCACCCTATTTGTACAAAGGGTTGGCAGAATTGAGATATTTGTTACGAAAAAAGCTTATTTTTGGCTTAAAATCATGATTTAAATTGACCTTTGACCCCAGATCATGTGACCTATTTTCTATTTTTAGAATCTGCAATCATTTTAAAATCTTGCCAGACATATATGCTCTACAATGGTACCACACACCATAGCACTGTCCCTTTCAATCATCTTGTATTTTACATTTATTAAACCGCACCTGAAATCCCACGAAAACCTCGCATTTTATCCAGAACGGGAAAGGGTTAAACTTCCACTATGTAGAACAAATACATGTATTACAGACATTTGTACAGAATATGGCAAAAATTGTTTTGAGTAGCAGGTCTGATATCAATATCAGACTGGTGATACATATTTTCCGACTGGGCACATGCAGTTGCTGATATGGATCACAAGAGTTTAGCCATATCTAAGCATGCAGAAACCATTTATTTACTACTAAGTTATGATGATGTGTTGTATTATCTGCCGCCTTTTAAAAAAAGGGGGATATTAATTTTGAGTTTCCATCCGTCCTTCCTTCCTCCAGTCCTAAATTCTTGTCTTCACTAATTCTCTAAAACTATGAAGCACTATTTCAGGAAACTTTGTGCAAAGTATCGCCATAGATAGGAGATGGGCATATCGTGAACCTGAGTTGGTTTGCTCATTTTTCTTAGAGTTATGGCCCTTTGAACATATGAGCAAATCACAAAAAAAGGATCCTTATTCAATGAATTTGCTTGTTTCAATTATTTCTTCCTGTAGGTCAATGATGGAAAACTAGACTTCCATGACCGAGAGTTACAGAAACAGTTGAATTTAACGACGGAAGATTTGAGGTTTGCAGACATTCTGGTAAAGGCTGTAATAGATGATAAGGATGACATATACCTTGACGGAACAGGTAAGATAGAAACTACAGCCCTCAATTTTGTCAACTAAAATGGTGGCCAAATCCACCTGGATTTGTGTTCGCCGACCTTAAATTTGTAAATAGTGGCCAGCTTGTCCACTTTACATTTGAACCTTTGAGACCAGAGAACACATATTATTTGCTGCGTCACAAAATTCTCATGATGCTGTTACCAATTCAGACAATATAATGGACACTTTACATCATCATTATTGTTATTAATAACAGTGATGTATGTAAGTGATTGTAAGTCAATTTTAAAAAAAGTGCATTTTTGTATTCCATACCTAAAAGATGCCTGAATTTTCCTTCATTTGCAAGAAAAAACTGCCGGGGCACTTGGAATTTTTAACTGGCCATCCGAAAATTTAAATTGGTTGCCAGCTGGCCACTTGGTTTTGAAACCCACTTTGAGGGCTGAAGTAGATTGGAGTTCAGTTGAGTTGAGTAGAACTTTGACTTTTATTATGTAATGCTGAGTGATTGGCGAAAAAACAGACACTACCCACTTTCAAGTCTTGGGTCAAGGCTATTTGGTCTTTATAAATGGGTTTGACTGTTCTCATTATATTTATTTTACAGAATGGGAAGGTGGAGATGAGTGGTTACGAGCTCAGTTTAAGCTGTACCTACAATCTCTAATGGCAACTATGTACACAAATGGTAGGTAGAAGTATGATTATGGTTTGGTCAGCACCATCAGTGCTTTGATTGTGGTAACTGAATCTATTATGAGTCTTTCATTTTAGTTTATTCTTGTTTATTTGTTTTGTTGATTCAAACACTTAAACAACTGAAAAGATAAGTACAGTGAAACCTGTCTATAAAGACCACCCAAGGGAACCAGTAAAAGTGGACTTTGTGGGCAGGTGGTCTTTATATACAGGTTAAAATAATGTGAAAACAATTGGGATACAATTTTACTGGCCTTTATAAGCAGGTGGCCCTTATATAGAGGTGGCCTTTAAGGCAGGTTGGACTGTAATATGATTTTGGTAATGAAATTATCTGCCATCCGAGAAAGGGGTTTGGCCATCAGAGTGGCTATATACATGTACTTAAAGCACTGAAATGCCAAAAAAAAAAAATACACCAATATGCCAATTTGAGTGGAGTGGAGACTATCTTGAGATAAAAGTTGCTGAAAGCCTTGAATGAAAGCATGCTGTTTTTGATAACTGATTATAAAAAAAGGCAGGGTGGACCAGAAAGGCAGGGTGATGGAATAAAAAGGGTGGGTGCCAAACACTGTGAAATGATCTAGCTGGACACAGGAGTATCCATATAGGATGGGAAATTCTCACCTGAGTAAATATTTCAGTCAGAGATGAAGTTTATCGAGGCTTGCTTGACATAGAAAAACTCATAATAGATTCTCTTTCTTCTATTTAGATGTCGGTGGATTGAAATATGACTTATATAAACATCGACGCCATATTTGTAAAATCTAACTATTAAATGTTCTACAGTAAAATTAATATAACCATCAAAGAGAATGTACCTGATTTTGGTTCAGAAAATAAAGTTATTCATTCTTAAACCTACAAAATTTAAAATTTTAAACGCATTGAAGATTTTTCTAAATTTTGGAGCTTCAGGTGTTATCTTCATTTTATGACATTGTTGGCAAACTGTACAAGAGTTCTACATGGAGTTTAAAATTATGGTTTGTAATGAAAGAGCCAAGACCTTTTATCTTTACTTTCATTAAGTCCCACATAAAGTTTTGAAAGTCCAATACCAACATTGAAAGGTCCATGTGCAATTGTTTTTTATATAGAAAAAAACTATTTTCCTAGTAAAAAAGCAGATTCATAGGACTTTTACAGTTTAAATATCAAGGGTCCCAATGAAAGGACTTCAGACCTGGAGAATTTTGAAATCTTAGTTATAATAAAAATTCATTGGACCAGGGACCAAAAACTTTGTTTTGGACTTTAGACCACTTGACTTTGTCCAGCCCTGTTATCATTCTGTTACAGTATTCAATAAAGTATTTAAGTACAAAGTATAAATTTTCACTTACATGTCAAATTTATTTGTAGATTCAAAATTAATTGAAGACTTTGGAACGACTTTTGTCCAATCCTGGAAGACCACTCATAATTACCGGGTTTGGTCCAATAAGGAACATCCTGGCATTAAGGACTTACTTATAGGGTATGTACCTGGTATATCATTATTCTTGGCCTCTCAAAGAAAGAGGGGGTTATTAAATTCTAACTTGCATCCTTCCTGTTTGCCCATTCTTTCATCCATCTTGTCACTTTTATTATGGAGTAATTCTTTAAAGTGCAATAAAGCCCTATTTTATGTAGCTGTTTGCTAGAGGTGGGATACCGCCGAAAAAAATTACCACGGTATACCACAGTATTTAACCGAATACCACACATCCATTAAGATTCGAAATACATGTAGTATATCTATTCCTATCTAAAATAACAGCTAAGGAATATGAGCATTGGATATTTTGAGAATATCAAGGATGCTAACACACAATAAAATTCACAGAATTGTCTGTATTTCAACCAAGTTGATTCAAAACTTGAAATCTAAATCTCATAAGATTATTGTCAAACAAAGATTTTAACAAAATTCAAATGAACACATCCAAATTCAAACTGTTATTTCAACAGTTATCAACATAATATTGTTTGTTAAAATACCGGTATTCAAAGACTTTACCGCAGTATTAACCGGTACCTGGTCAGTACCACGGTAAACCGGTATACCGGTAATACCGCACACCACTACTCTTTACTAGACAATAATTTATACCATTAATGTTTCATCAAGTGTTGAGATCCATTTATTTAGTATAGTGTTCATTCTGTGATTTTTCAGATGGGGAAATTGTCAAAAGCAGTCCTCTACAACACAGCAACAGCAATATTTGTGCATTTATGTAAGGTTGAATTTGACCCACTAAGGCCTTAATAATGGGGCCATTTGCCAAAATAAGGGATGGGATTTGTCAAGGAAGATGAAAATTAAATGTCTCAAAATACATACAAAGTATTGGGTCTTTTGCAATTTTTGGAATTAAAGAGATTGTAAATGTAAGAAATGACATTCTCTTTTTGTTAGCAATACAAGTATGAATAACAATGGTCCAAATTGCATGATGCTAAAATCGTAATTGTACAAACACGTGTTGATTTCCTTTATTTTGTTCAGTTTATTGTTTTACAGACATCCATGTCAGGGTAATTTGGGAGTGGCTGATATAAAGATGAGATTATCACAGTAAGTGTAAACATTTTTATCAACCACACCTTTTGAAAAAGCGGGGGGTTTTAAATTCTAAGCTTCGTCCTTTTGTTCATCCATCTTGTCTGGAGTAATTCTCAAAAACTATGAAGCACTATTTTACAAAACTTCATGCAACGCGTGAACATTGAAAGAAATATACCCATATCATTAACCCGAGTTGGTTTGCTCATTTTCCTGTGAGTTATGGCCCTTTGAATATAAATGCAAATCACAAAAAAAGTACTGAAAGCATGTCCTTATTCACTGAAAGCACTTGTCATGTACCGTAGTTTAATTGACTTGCTATTTCAGTACTTAGGTCCACAACCAGGTCTGACTCAAGACTTAAAAGTGGGAGGTGACTGTTCTTTTGCCAAGCACTCAGCATTATGTAAAGTCATGGTTCTTTTGAATGGGAACTTAAAAAAAACAAGGTCGTGTGTCGCGGTAGACTTAGCACGATAAAGAACCCTGCTGTATAATGCCATAAGTGCAACGCACCGGCAAAATTTCTGCACCTTCGCCTATAGCTGGTGATGTCTTGATATAAGTGAAATATTCTTGACCGGGATTTTAAACACCATTACTCAACTTAACTCAGTACTTAGGTATCTTACTTGACCTACCAGGAAATTATCAAGGGCCTATTTAGGGTCGAAATTCGGCCCCATTCCCAATGGAAAAAAACATTGATTTTTTCGCAAAATGGGCTGAGAAAATTCCCAATTAGAAAATCATACCAAATACATAGCTGAAGTATGGCCATAAATGTGGCTGCTTTTTTCAATCTTCAATCAACTCAATACACTAAAAGCATTAGATTTAATCATTAATGTCATAAAAATGATGTCAAAGTTTTCCCAAAATGAGCAAAAAGTTGATAGTTTTTCCCAATTTTTAGTTTAGGGCCTTTTCCCAAAAGACCCTGATAAATCCTTGCCTACTGTTTCCATGGTTTCCATCTTTCAATTTGATAGCCGTGTTTATGAGAATTGAAATTATAACCTGGAAAGTAAAAAGAGCCTATATACTTAAAACACTGAAATGTAAAAGAATATACAGCAATATAAACATAATACCAATTTGAGTAGAGTGGAGCAATGGAGTTTTACACCACAGTCAAGATTTTTTTTTCTCGCTTATATCGAGGCGGCAGACAGTTCATAGATGATGCAGGAAACTAGAATGTGAAGAAGAACCACTGACCCTTAAGTAAGTGAACTGACAAACCCATCTAAGATATCTCTGAGTGGGATTTGAGCCTAGGCAATGTGTGGCACTGGGATCTGTAAGCACACACTTATGACAACTTGGCCACTGAGGTTCCTATGCCAATTTGACATTTCATAAGCATGCACTTTAGACTACTTGGCCACCAAATCTCATAATACATATAGTAATTGACGTATGGTGTAGACCACTTGGCCACCAAATCTCATAATACATATAGTAATTGACGTATGGTGTAGACCACTTGGCCACCAAATCTCATAATACATATAGTAATTGACGTATCGTGTAGACCACTTGGCCACCAAATCTCATAATACATATAGTAATTGACGTATCGTGTAGACCACTTGGCCACCAAATCTCATAATACATATAGTAATTGACATATCGTGTAGACCACTTGGCCACCAAATCTCATAATACATATAGTAATTGACGTATCGCGTAGACCACTTGGCCACCAAATCTCATAATACATATAGTAATTGACGTATGGTGTAGACCACTTGGCCACCAAATCTCATAATACATATAGTAATTGACGTATCGCGTAGACCACTTGGCCACCAAATCTCATAATACATATAGTAATTGACGTATCGTGTAGACCACTTGGCCACCAAATCTCATAATACATATAGTAATTGACGTATCGCGTAGACCACTTGGCCACCAAATCTCATAATACATATAGTAATTGATGTATCGCAGTCCATGCCTATTATGTTCCGACACTGGCCGCCATCAATGTACCAAAGCAGCGTCACAGCAACTAATGACGTACTAGTGTCAGTGACGTCATTAAACAGCACAATTCAGGCTGAGCTTTCATTCTTTTTGCGTGTAATATAAGCATGCCAGCATTCCGGGCTTGGCGTGTGATTTGTCAATTATTATTTTAACTCCAAATTTTGTTTGTTTGTTTTAGCAATTTATCAAGCACCGAGAGAGGAAAGAAAATAAATGCTGCAGTAGTTCAGACAGGAAAATATGTAGAACAGGCTGGAAAAGCTGTGGGTATGTATTAGTGATGAAGCTATTACTGTAAACTTATTTATTTTCGCGGTATACTAATTTTCACTTAAATCGCCATCGTTTGTTTAGTGCAAAAATTAATACAAAGCAAAAATTATATGATACATGTACTTGTTATGTTAAAGAGCATTTTTCAAAAACGCGAAAATTTAACTATGCGGATATCATGGATATGTCTAAATATCCTATACCGCAAAATTAAATACATTTACAGTATCTAAAAGAAATCTATTAGGAGCGTGTTGAAGTCTCCCGATTATGATTATCAATTGTTTTTTCTCTTAATTGATCATTGGAGGAAATACAGAATCCATGCTTCTCCGTTTCCACTTTGTATTTTACAAAGCACTAATGTATTCCAGTTTTCACAAGCCACATGGCTGGTGCAAAAATGAGTTGCGAGACGGCCAAATGCAAAGCCATATACGACCATCTCAGAACAAAAGAACTATTTGTATTTAGAGTGTATCTCTACTTAAAAAAGAGACCACAACAAAAAAGCACTTATTGAATGATTTAGTTCAAAAACACACGAAACCCTTTCAAAAATCTTAACAGATTATAATCGGTAAAATTGCATCAGAAGCACCAACCAATTTAAACCGATGATAGGTTGTGATACTGAACCAATGTTGCAACACTAGTTTGTACATGCATGTATATCGGGCCCCAGTTTCACAATCATTCCTTAGCTAAGATTTTCCTTAACTTAAATTTAGCAAATTTTTGTGATCTTTTTTTAGAACTACTGGTGGATATTTTTGTCAAAACTAAATGTAAATGTTTTAATCTAGAAGTGATCTTAAAAATGACAACTTAAATTCTTCAATATATTGAAAATTAACAAAATCATAAAGATTTGAATTTTGCATGATTTAAGTTAAGGAAAATCTTAGCTAAGGAATAATTGTGAAACTGGGGCCAGAGTTCAAAGTTATGCCTAAAATAGGTGACATGGCAACCTAAATTCTTAATTTGGGACCATTTCTTTGCTACAAGTCACCAATTTGGCAACCAAAATCTCCATCATCAAAATCGAACTTGGACTGTTTCTAATTGAAGCTTTTTAGTGCACTACCCATTTAAAATGTTTTAATTACTGAATAATTAAAGTATTTTTTATACATGCTGTTCAAACATTCAAAGTCTGTTTAGGAAAATGACATGAAGTGTGCAACTTTTCAAACATTAAAAGTCTGTTTAGGAAAATGATATGAAGTGTGCAAGTTTCATACTTGCCTACCCTTACGATTTTCAAATTACGACCTTACGATTGCCAGTAAAAACTAACGACTAAAACAGAAATTCTGGTAATTTCAGAAATAAGAGTGTTCTAGTCTGTGTATATAGTCTGTAATAAGTTTTGGTAATGTTCTTTATTTTGTCATTATTATTTTTTTTTTCATTTTAGGTGGTGCTTTAACACAAGCTCGGTCATCCATATCGTCCTGGTTCAGTAGTTTTACACAAGAGTGGAAAAAAGATGACAAACAGTAGTTACTGGTATATACCCAGGTGAAACCATGGCAACAGACATACTTTGCTTGTTAGTCTCATGAAACCATGGCAACAAACATAATTTTGTTTGTTAGTCTTGTGAAACCATGGAAATAAACATTCTTTGTATGTTAGTCTTGTGAAACCATGGCAACAAACATAATTTTGTTTGTTAGTTTAGTGAAACCATGGCAACAGACATACTTAGTATGTTATTCTTATATAACCATGGCAACAGACATATTACTTTGTATTGGAGTCATATGAAGTCATGGAAACAGACATACTTTTGTTTGTCAGTCGTGTGTAACCAGGACCACAGACATTTTGTATATCAGTCATGTGAAACCATGGCAACAGACATAATTTTGTTAGTCTTGTGAAACCATGGCGACAGACATATCTTGTTCTCAGTCTTTTGTAACCATGGCAACAGACCAACAGACATACTCTGTATGCCAGCTATGTGTAACCAAGGTGACCTACACAGGTGTATTTGTTACGAAGCTTTGCAATTTACATAGTTTGTGCAAATTGTGTGAAACCATAGCAATCTATATAATTTGAGGGGAAACAGTGAAACCTAATTGCAAAACAAAGTATTTATGAAAATATGGTTAAAAATCATGAAATTCTTCGTGGTTAATAGATAGATGTATGTGGTAAAACTGTTAATAGTTTAAAAACATAATTTGTATTTAATATGTGATAAAACCATAGCAACAACATGTTTTTTGTTTTAGATATATCAGACACAACATAATTGTACATAAAGAAATCTAGAAGATTTTGAAAATCTTTGTTGTAAAACGTAAACATTAAGATTTTCTACTTTGTTACTGCATTAACTGATGTGAACATGTACAGTGATTTTGTTTGCCTAAAATTACTACCAAATAAAGGTAGATTCACCTGGGGGAAAAATGACTAAATTTTCCCAATCTGAACACTAAAATTCCCAAAACAACAGTGATATACTAGATATTGTCACAATATAACACCTGTGCAGTGAGGTTCATATACTATTGCAAGCATGTCATTATGCAGTTTACTGTACTTCAGAACTTCAAATTTTCCCAATTTAAAAGGCAGAAGGTAGTTTTTAAAATGTAACAAAATCACTTAACTGTAAGTTTATGGTAAAACCATGGAAAAAACTACAACTTGTTAAAAATAATAATTATTTCTATAATCAATATAAATGTTGTTTGTTTGTTGTTTCTTGTTTTGTTGAGTTTTTAGATCATTATTATGAATTTAATTCATGTCAATACCTTTCAAATCTTTTGCAAGACTATCATTTCTATTGGTAATTTGTCCTTTTTTAAAATTGAAGTTGTCATTCCTCTTGGAAGAGGAATTGTGTAATTTGTCCTTGTTTTAAAATAAAAGTTGTTGTTTCCATTGGAAAAGGAATCATATACGATAATTTGTCCTTTTTCAAAGTTAAGTTGTCATTCCCATTAGAAAAGGAATCATATACGATAATTTGTCCTTTTTCAAAATTAAAGTTGTCATTTCCTTCAGAAAAGGAATCGTATGCGGTAATTTGTCCTTTTTCTAAATCAAAGTTGTCATTTTCATTGGAAAAGAATTTATAAACAGTAATATGTCCTTTTTCAAAATTAAAGTTGTCATTCCCGTTGGAAAAGGAATTGTGTAATTTTCCCTTTTTCAAAATCAAAGTTGTCATTTCCCTTAGAAAGGGAATTGTATAATTTGTTTGTTTTCAAAATCAAAGCTGTCAGTTCCATGGAAAAAGGAATCATAATTTGTCCTTTTAACAATGTCATTTCCTTTGGAAATGTTTAATTTGTCCACTTTCAAAATTGTCATTTCCTTTTGAAACATGTAATTTGTCTGTTTTCAAAATTGTCATTTCCATTGGACAAAGGAATAGTGTAATCCTAATACAAAATGCTATTTTCCATGGAAAATGCAGCTGTATATTTTCCAAAAACACATGAAATATAAAATAGTGATTCCATTTGTATCAGGTTTTATTATAAAGGCCCATCTGGTTCCCTAGAGCCTTTGTAGACATATTTTGCTGTACAGTAATGTAATTATTTGTAGTAAAACATGTTTATAACAAAGCTCTGAGGATTCCACTTTTAACTTTGTTATAAAGCAACTGCATTATATTGTTACAAATAGACTTGAATAGTGGATCAGTCAGGCCCAATATTTGACTTCGCACTATCCATGTTTTCGTTGTAAGCATGTTCGTTATGTTCGTGTTTTACTGTAAAAATCTGTGCAATATAAAAACATACAAGATTATTTATATAAAAAGTGTACAGGGATGTGTAGCTGTAGACAGGTATAGGCAAACAACTTTGACCTGTCCGTTTGACCTTTAATTTAAATATTTAATAGTGAGGACTGCATTTGTATATAGGAATCACACAGGATTATTTTGTATACGTAATGAGAACACTAATCACTACTTGTGTACACATGATTAATTGGACCACTGTGGTAGCTCAGTTGGTAGAGTGCTCGCTCCGTAAGTGGGAGGTCTTGGGTTTGAACCCCGGCCGAGTCTGACCCAAGACTTGAAAATGGGTAGTGACTGTTCTTTCGCCAAGCACTCGGCATTATGAAATGAAAGCCACGGTTCTTTCGCATGGGAACTTAAAATAAACGAGGTCCCGTGTCACGGTGGGCTTGGCACGCTAAAGAACCCTGCTGTATAATGCCATCAGTGCAACGCACAGGCAAAATTTCTGCACCTTCGCCTATAGCTGGTGACGTCTCGATATAAGTGAAATATTCTTGACTGGGGCGTTAAACACCATAACTCAACTCAACTCATTATAAATTGCGACTCCTAATACTACTACCTGTGTATAGGGTGGACTCTTCTATATGAATATTTCTTATGAAAGGTCAAACTGACAGGTCGATGTTGTTTACCTATAGGAATTTCTACAAAGTAGAATTTAATTCACACTTTTTATAAAGTCGTTAGATTTATGAAAAATGTTGTCATTGATTTATTAGAATCTTGTCACAAAAATATGGAAATCCGCGGGTAAAGGTTGAATACTATTCCGTAATTATTTCGTGTTAGTTTATGAATGAGAGTGTCTAAACACAATTTGGCATGTTAGTTCTCTTGTCTATCACCACTATCCCAAGGGCTTGATTACTGGGGCCAGTTGTTCAAAGCTTGATTAGTTTAATCAATTGATTAGTCAAAATTTGAATTTTGCATAATATCAATTAAAATTTCAAAAAATGGATAGAATTCCACCAAACTAACGCACATTGTTATAAAAACTTTAATTTAATCATGGTTTTTATTCATGATTTTAATTTGTGTTAATCACTAATTAAACTAATCAAGTTCTGAACAACTGATCCCTGGTGTTATATTGTTTTGATGAAGTTGTTAAATTTAGGGAAAACATTACCACAACAATGTAGAATTCCAGGGGTTCATAGATTAATAATGTACTTCCCAGGGATACTGGAGTTTCCAAATATGCCAGTGTATGAATGAGTTTGTTTACTGTTGGAACCACTCTGTTTGTGACAGTGAAATATCTTTATTTCCATAGAAAATGAAATAAACTTGAATAAAGATTGTTATTATAAGACTGCGTGTTTTCCTTTTCTCTGATTGGTCAATTTCAGTGGTACATATAGCGATATTCAATAAAAAATGCCTCAAAAAAATCAATAAATAGTTGGCTGACCACCTTCACGCTATAAATAGTAACAAAAAGTTGGCTGACCACTTTTCAACCAAAAATAGAAAAGGGACTTTTCGTAAATCATGATGTCACAATTATAATCCCATATCCACCTCATCAAAAGACAATAATTGTATTATTTTTCACTTACTTGTACCTAGTCATAACAGGAAATTTGTACGCACATCCATGATTAGCCTAGAATATATCTGCTCAAAATAAAATGTTGGCGCTATGGGGATTTAACATGTTGAAAACCAGTCAAGTGGCTGATCCTGTTGCTAATACGATGTTAAATGTAACAAAGGATATCACTTTTTGTGTAAACATGGACATTTTCGCCATGTTAAATACCCATAGAACCAACATCTTCCTTTCTACAGAAATACTTTTATGATAATTGCGGATGCGCATACGGATTTTTTGTTATGACTAGGTACAAATAAGTAAAAACAATCAATCCTTATTTAAATTTATTTGATTTTCTATGGAAATAAAGAGCATTTCACTGTCACAAACTGATAAATTCACAAGATTTATGAAAATTGTTTATTTATTTTGTCACAAAAATGTGATGATCCACGGGCTTATATTTGATTACTTCCTTGTTACTTTGAGTGATAAGTATGCAAGCGTATGAAAGAGGGCGTCTAATTAAAGTGGTGCACATGGTGTAGTGGTTAGTTATCTCACCTATAACCAGTGTCAACCGGAGTTTGGTGGTGTCACTATTAGAATTTAGTAGAATTTATTTCATTCTTTTGATAAAAGTAACTATATATATATGGATTATGTTGTCATAGATTTGTGTTGTCACAAAAATGTGAAAATCCACTTGTACCAGCGCGCACTCAGGGTGACTTTAAGGTGCTAGCTTACCGAGTCAGTATGCCGCAGACAAGCGTACCACTCCCCAGTCCATTATACTGATACCGGGTAAACCAGTAAAGGCCAACGGCAAGGAAAACTCACTTTCCCACATATGGTCTGAGCACCACAGGTCCATAGTTAAATAATGTACTTTCCTGGGATACTTTGAGTGGCCAAATATGCCAGTGTACGATTGAGCCTATCTAATTTCAGTTGTGCACATGGTGCAGTGGTTAATGCTATTGTCTGTAACCAGTGTGATCTGAGTTTGATGGTGCCATACCAGTATGTCATATTAGAATTTAGTAAAATTTAGTTCATTCTTTTGATAAACATGATAAAAGTCACTAGATATATGGAAAATGTTGTCATAGATTTGTGTGCTCACAAAAATGTGTACCGGTAGTTAGATTTATGGTAATTGTTGATTCATGTCCTCACAAAAATACGGAAATGTACAGGTTTACGGTTCAATACTTCCCTGGAGTTACTTTGAGTCATCAAATATGTTGGTTTATCAATGACAGTGTGTAATTAAAGTGGTGCAATGTTAAGTGTCCATCACCATTGTTATAGGCAATCAACATTGACCTGTCCGTTTGACCTTTGATTTATATATTCATTATGGACGAGTAAATTTTAGTAATAGGGATCACACCTATATAATTCGTCTATATGATGTGAACACTAATCATTGGTAATGTATATATGTATTAACTGCGAATCCCAAAGCTACCCATATATTAGGTGAATTGTCCTATATGAATATTCCTAATGAAAGGTCAAACGGACAGGTCAATGTTGTTTACCTATACCCAGAGATTTGTCCTGTCATATGTGATATAACAATTTAGTAGAATTTAATTCATTGTTTTGATACATTAATTCATTGTTTTGATACATTACATTTTGTAGTTAGATTTATGGAAATGTTGGTTTATGTTGTCTGATAGATGTGGAAATCCAGGTTTTAATAATTCCGTAAAATTATTTTGAGTGGTCAAATATGTTGGTTTATTGATGACAGTGTGTAATTAAAGTGGTACAGTGGTTAGTACTCTTGCCCAGAACCATTGGTTTGGTGGTGTAACATGTGATATAAGAATGTAGTAGAATTTATTTAATTCTTTTGATAAAATTATTAGATTTATGAAAATTGTTAATTTATTTTGTCACAAAAATGTAGAATTCTACAAGTTACTTTGAGTTACTTTAAAAATTTTTGCAAAACCAATGGGGTTTGCTGCTCTACCATATGACCATTACTTTGTAACATTTGTTAGGAACATTTTGAAAAAACCTTAGCATAGCAAATTTGCTAAATAATTACTGGAAGCTGTCATCTTGTAAAATTCCATATCAAGTGGAAATGTGTTCCACACAAACTTTAGGCGGTATCATGTAGTATAGTGACGAACCCTATTGGAAATCTCGCACATGTTATCTTGTGAAATAGGCTTCAGTACACAAATTCAGAAAATGAGGTTTTAGGAAATTATTATGATGTCAAAGTTTGTCTTATCATCATGATTGTCTCCCCTTGTTTTCTGTAGACATAGATATATCAAGTTTTCATAATGGTAGCATTCCTCATTTTACCATCATATTTCTCTAGTAACATGATATTTCATGGAGTCCCAAGTTTTTATTTTTGTAGCTACCCTGATCCATGAAAATTCATTTTCAGCGAAATGGTATATATTACAAACATACCCTAAACATTATCCAGACCACTGCGGTAACTCAGTTGGTAGAGTGTTGGCTCTGTAAGTGGGAGGTTGTGGGTTCGATCCCTGGCCGGGTCTGACCTAAGACTTGAAAGTAGGTAGTGACTGTTCTTTTGCCAAGCACTTGGAATTAGGAAATGAAAGTCATGGTTCTTTCAGTTAGGAACTTAAAATAAACGAGGTCCCTTCCTTAAAATAAACGAGGTCCCATGTCATGGTGGGCTTGGCACGATAAAGAATCCTGCTGTATAATGCCATCAGTGCAACGCACAGGCAAAATTTCTGCACCTTCGACTATACCTGGTGACGTCTCGATATAAGTGAAATATTCTTGACTGGGACGTTTAACACCATTACTCAACCCAACTAAACATTATCCACAAGTCATGAATTTATCACTTCATGGAATGGTATTTTTACTTGGACAGGCTGACCAATCAAAATTTTTTTATTTGTCCAGATTGGTACATTTTTAGTGTGCAAGGTTGCCATTTAGGTACTTTTTTATGGTTAAGTTTTTGATTTTGGTACAATTTCCATACAAAAAGTCCGAAGTTTCAGTAGTTTCAATTTAAAAACTGTCAGAATAAAAATCTGTCTATTTTTTCCTTTTCATTTTATTCGTCGTTTATCTGTTTTTATGGTACAAATCCACCAAAAACGGATAAATCAGTCGATATTGGTCAGCCTGCTTGGATTCCATAAAACTGAACACCATGAAAATTAATGATTTCACAGTACCAGTTTGTTTATGATATTACCATTGTAACCATAGTAACATAAACTCAAGAGGTTGTAGTGTGTATGATGTAAGCGAGTGAAAAAATAGTAAATTACATGAATTATTTGTTTTGTTAAGAATGTTACCTTTAGTTGTAACTATGTATCCTCGACCGTCCATGATTCGAGACTCTAATAGAAAACGAACAAAATTTGCTAATGCAACAAGAATTTGAGATTTGAGAGCTGAAAAATAGACAACTGATTTTTCTGGATAGTTTCACAGTAAATACCTAAATTTTGTCTTTAATGCATGAAATTGTCACTGCAGAGACGATACTCGCGTGTAATAAACTGAAAACAAAAATGGCTCGAATCTAGGACGCTCTCGATTTTAGGACGGTCGACGATATACATTTTAATTTTCTAGTTAAGTGGTCTGAAGTACAGGTGTTTGGATCACAGCAGTAGAATTTAATTCATTCTTTCGGTAAATTAGTAAGATTAGTGGAAATTGTTAATTTATTTTGTCACAAAAATGTGGAAATCTACAAGTCTAGGGTTCAATACTTCACTTTGATTTGTTAAAAATGTTACCTTTTTAGCTCACCTGGCCTAAAGGCCATGTGAGCTTTTGCCATCACTCGGCGTCCGTCGTCCGTCAGTCTGTCAGTCAGTCAGTCAGTCAGTCAGTCCGTCCGTCTGTAAACTTTTCATATTTTAACTATCTCCTCTGAAACCCCTGAACCAATTTTAACCAAACTTTACAGGAATGATGTATAGAAGGTCCTTTACTAAGATTGCCGAAATTATTTTGATCCGCCAAAAAACATGGCTGCCAGCGCAGAAGATAGTTTAACATGGGACCCTATGGGAAAAATGCATTTTTGACTATTTCCTCAGAAGTAACTAGAGCAAATTTAACCAAACTTTACAGAAATGGTGTAAGGAAGGTCCTTTACTTAGATTGCCAAAATTTTTCTGATCCGTCAAAAAACATGGCCGCCAGCACAAAAGATAGTTTAACATAAGACCCTATGGGAAAAGCATATATTTGCTATCTTCTTTGTAACCACTGAGCCAATTTGAACCAAACTTTACAGGAAAAATGTATGTAAGGTCATTTACTAAGATTGCCCAAATTTTTCTGATCCGCCAAAAAAAATGGCCGCCAGGGCCAAACAAAGTTTAACATTGGGCCCTATGGGAAAACGCACATTTTGGCTATCTCCTCTGAAACGACTAAAGCCAATTCAATTAAACTTTACAGGAATGATGTATGGAAGGTCTTTTGCAAAGATTGCTGAAATTTTTCTGATCCACCTAAAAACATGGCTGCCAGCAGGGAACATAGTTTAACATTGGACCCTATGGGAAAAACACATTTTGACTATGTCCTCAGAAATGACTGAAGCAAATTGAACCAAACTTTACAGGAATAAAGTATAGAAGGTCCTTTACATAGATTGCCAAAATTTTTCTGATCTGCCATAAAAACATGGCTGCTAGCGGAGAACATTGTTTTACATTGGACCCTATGGGAAAAGCATATATATACAAATTTGCTTTAAAAGCAGGTGAGCGATACAGGCTCAGCCACACTGAGCCTCTGGTGTTGTAACTGTGTATACATTTTAATTTTCTGGCTATTAAAGTGGTCTGAAGATCACAGTCTCTCACGGTCTCATCCCCTAGGTTTAAATTCCACTTGGGCAAATTAAAGTGTGAGAAGGTTTATCGGTTCATTAGCAGTAGGTGGTGAATTTCCCTGGGTATTCCGGTTCACTCACCCATCTCAGAACTGAGTGTTAAAAACACCATTCAAACAATAATACCACAAGGTCATTAGATTATACATGTATTTCTGCTTAAAAATATTAACAGTAGTTTGACTGTATCCTGGGGTGAGTTGTTCCAAGCCTGTATGTTTAATCAATTGATTAATCAAAATTTAAATAATGCATAATTTCAAATCTGTTGTGAAATTAATGTTGAAAATGCCGTAAGTGAATAGAATTTCATCAAATTGAAGCACATGGTTATACATATATGGATTTGATGATGATATGATGATTTTTATAGATATTTTAAATCTGTGCTAATCATTGAGGAAGCTAATCGAGCTTCGAACAACTGGGTCAAGATATTTTTCTTTGGTCATTTTAAGAAAAACAGGGTAAAAATTAAGAGCACGGTACACACGTTTAGAAAAAGTTACAAAATCAGCAGGACCCAGTTTAAAAGCATTTCCTTAACTTAAATTTCCCAAAGTTGGCAATATCTGTTGGAACTTTGGATGTTCGTTGTTTGACAAAACTAAATGCAGAAGTAATAAGCTGGACGTGATCTTCAAAATTACAACTGAAATTTCTATATTTCAAATTTTACAGATTTAATGAAGGGAAAATCTTAGTTAAGGAATAACTGTGAAAAAATGACCCCTGAAATTCCTAAATATCAAATTTGCCAGATTTAATGAAGGAAAATCATAGTTAAGGAATAACTTTGAAAATGACACCTGGAATTCCTTTTATCAAATTTGCCAGATTTAAGTAAGGGAAATCTAAGTTAAAGAATGAGTTGTGAAACTTGAGCCAGATTTCGTAATGACTGTTTTAACCAATTTTACTCAAAACCCTTCAAAATCCTATTCTTCCATGGCTTAGATGTTCAAAGCTTTGTTAGCCTAACCAATTCATTAGTGAAAATTTGTTTCTCATTTATTGGATATAGTGCTTTTGAAATTGATGTTGAAAAATGAGTGTATATAATTCTTTATTAGAAGTCACTTATGTTTGTATTGTGTATCTACAAACAAAAATAAATAAAAGATAAATAAATAAATAAATAAACAGAACCACTGAGTTGACAACATTTCGAATTTTTACTAACGAACCATTTAAGCTAACTGAGCTTTAAATATTCAGGTCCTGATTTCACAATCATTTCTTAACTAAGATTTTTTTAAACTTAAATTTAGCTACATGTGTAATTTACATATTTTATTTTTGAAACTATTAATTTTTAATTAATTAAAAAAAACCAACAAAATACAAATGATTTAAGCTAAAAATAACTTATAATAAAATGACACGTGAAATTTTTTAATTATAGACTTGAATATCTTAAAAATAAGATTGAATCAATTTTGTCAGATTTAAGTTAAAAAAAATCTTAGTAAAGAATTGATTGTGAAACTGTGGTCCGATTCTGAACAAGCCTCACTGCATATAATTGTGTATTGTATATGTACATTGTGTTTAACAGTCCACTTCTACTACAAAGTATTCTTCTGATTCAGTTTTTACGTTTTTGTATCATATGTGTTTGTTAACCACAGTACAGACCTGTTGAAAGTTTAACACTAAGCGAAGGTGACAGCTCATATCACCCTCTAGTTAGCTACAGTACAGACCTGTCGAAAGTTTAACACTAAGCGAAGGTGACAGCTCATATCACCCTCTAGTTAGCCACAGTACAGACCTGTCGAAAGTTTAACACTAAGCGAAGGTGACAACTCATATCACCCTCTAGTTAGCTACAGTACAGACCTGTCGAAAGTTTAACACTAAGCGAAGGTGACAGCTCATATCACCCTCTAGTTAGCTACGGTACAGACCTGTTGAAAGTTTAACACTAAGCTAATGAATTAGTGCTGAATTGACAGCTAATTTCACCCCCTAGTTAGCTATAGCATGACAGCTTTTTGACAGCTGCTTTCTATCTCGACAGCTGCTTTCTATCTCGACAGCTTTTTGACAGCTGCTTTCTATCTCGACAGCTGCTTTCTATCTCGACAGCTTTTCGGCCACTAGCTATCCATATCTTGACCACTTGGTAGCCAAACTTGGACTCCTTTTCATTAGCTCAAATCAACTTTTATTTCTTTCAAAACCAAAAACCACTGAAAAGTGGTTTAAGAAGTTTCAAACATTCAGGTACAGGCCTGTCGAAAGTTTAACACTAAGCTAATGAATAAGACCCCAATAGGCATTTCATTTCGGCCTCTCGTTAGCATTATGTCTACAGCAGCTGTTATATCTATCTCTTGGCAGATTTTGACCACTAGCTGTCCATATCTGGACCTTTAGACCTCCGAGCTTCGACTCCTTTTCGTTAGCTCAGTGTTAAACTTTCGACAGGTCTGTATTGTATTTATAGATATTTAGAAGGGTTATCAAGTTTTCAATAGTTAAAATGAATGTGGTTACTATGGTAACGGTATTTCATTATGAATTGAATTTATTTATGTTATAAATTGCAATTTTACCTCTTTATTATTATTATTATTATTATCCTGATGATAATTAGACAATTTTAACATTAAATGATTATTTTCAAGTATCTTGTTAGTGTCTTGATTCAAAATGGTACACATATGTGACATGTTCCAGTTTTACTTGAAGTTTGGGCATGTCTTTCCCCATGTCACTAGTACTGTCGTTGGCTTTGCAAGCAGTTTTACTAAGGTGCATGGGCATGCGCTAAGGTGATTTGCTATCTCCAGCCCAAACGTTTGTCTATTAAATAAGACCTTACCCCTTTCATTCTAGTCCTGAAACGAAAAAGGATCCCCCATGACTCATTGCTATAAATATAATGTTTTGCAATTTGCAAAGGCATACATGCAGTGTTTAAGACGTCTTAATTATCTTAATTATAATCTTTAATTGGACATTTGGATTTAATAATAATATAATCCTATTCAATGATGAATGTAAGGTAGATACGATTATACGGGTATAAAAAATACGTGTGGCAATAACATCCATTAATACATTTTCTGGAAAAATTTATCAAAAAATTTGCACGACACCAAACATGAAAATGACAGTACAGTTCAAGTTTAACACTAAGCTAACGAAAAGTTGTCGAATCGGCAGCTTACCCCAGTCCCTCGTTAGCTATATCTCGATGTCATGTTTTCAGCAGCTGCTATCTGGCTCTCGGCAGTCACTTGCTACGTTGTCACTCGCCAGACAAGGTTCGTCTCCTTTTTGTTAGTTCACTGTTAATCTTTAGACAGGTCTTTACTCACAGGCACTTGTTATAACACTCTATACTTAAACATAACATGTGTTATTTTTTTAATATCAGAAACAAGTGCCTGTGTCTATACTGTATTGACATTAGACATTATATACAGGTTTACAGGTGTACAGGTATAGATGTCAACAAACTGCAGTGATAAACCCAAAAACTCTCTTATTGGTTCTTTAAACTCGGCACATTGCGTATTATACGATATGAATGGGTATCAAAGTGGGCACCCCGTACCAAATTTTTATCAACCTAGTGTTTTGAGTAACCAGCAAAGATCTATAGATAATGACCAAGCAAACGCCCAACAGCAGGTTACTGGTCCCAACAAGCCTATTGACTTGAACTTTTATTTTCAAGAAATTACCAATAGATTGACACATATGGAGCGTGATTTCTCATCTAGGTTTTCTAATATTGAAATAGCTTTAACAAAATTAGACAACATTGATAAAAGTCTAGCACAAGTTACATCCAGGGTCGAAAAAGTTGAATCTTCCGTAAATCTTGTTAATCATAATGTCAACGCGTGTGAGCTGAAAGTCAACAGAATAAATGAAACACACAAGGAATTCAATAAAAATCAAAAATCTCAAGAGGTTGAATTAAAGGCGGCAAAAACACAAATAAAAAAACTACAAAAAGACACAGAACAGTTGGATGATTTACGAAGGCAAATGAATGATTTATGGTACGAAAATGGTGAACTTAAAGATAAGTTGTTGAATATACAAGCTAGGTCAATGCGGCACAATTTGGTATTTACGGGAATTCCGGAAGTAGTCGGAGAAGATGAAAATATAGAGGATATAGTTAAAACAATAATAAAGGAAAAGGTTCAAATTAGTGAGGATATTGACTTTAAAAATGTCCATAGATTTGGAGGGCGCTTTGGAGGTAAACCAAGAAAAATAGTTGTGCGATTTCATAGATTCAAACAAAGAGAACTCGTACGTAAAAACGCTAGAAATTTAGCAGGAACCGGAATCGGTATATCCGAACAATTCCCACATGAAATGGAACATAAACGAAAAGAGTTATACCCTGTTCTGAGAAAAGCTCGTGAATGGAATAACAGGGCTTAAATATGATCCGTGATAAGCTCTATATTAACGGTAAACTCTATATCGATCCGGAACTACAGTATGAACAAAGGGGTGAAATAGCTAACGTTACTGACAGTGAAACAATCTCTTTTATACCCGATAATCGATCAGATAGGCGGGAACACGATTGGTATAGTAGAGAACGTGGTCAACACGAAAGGTCATTAAAACGACAGAGAGTGCATTCTAGTGAGATTCAGAGTGGTGTGTCCTATGCTGCGGCAGTTACGAATAGTGGTAGCCCGAACCAGGAACAATCTAATAGCCAAGGATAGGGCCACGCCGGGGGCGGCAGTAAGTGGGTTGATACGGACAAAATATCTGTTAAATTAAGTACAGGTGCAACTAATGAAATTGATTCGTCAACTGATAGTATTGCTGGTAGTAACATTATTCAAATTGCCTTTAATAACGAATTTGACTCTGATAATGCAATTGATAATCAGATTAAAAAGTCTCTATCCTGTGAATGTAATTTGAATGATGTTCCAGTTAGCAATAGTATTAATAATATTACACGTGAAATTAATGTAACAGAAAGTGACTATACTCTTAACAGTGAATTGGTTAGTTCAACATATGTTGACACCATTGTTTTAATAAATGATAATAATAATTATGCAAATAGATCAGTAAATGAAATAAATACAGACATTAAAAATTTTCTCCCGGTCTTCGACAAAAGTGAAATAGAAGTTGTAAATAATGAAATAGAAATTGTTAATGATTCTCTTCCTGAGATTGGAGATGGAAATCTTATCTGCAATAATAGTTTGAATACGGTTTCTGTTGAATTTGAAACCGCAAATATTGTGCACAATGAAATTTCTTATTCTGATGAAGATAAATTTTGTATTGACGTTGTATATTGTTTAAGTACTGAAGTTGCAGATACAAATGTTGATGGAACTGAGATCAATGACGTAAATTATGCAGTTTCAAATACTGATGAATTTGAAGCTAATGATAAGATTAATGTAAATAATGCAGTTTATGGTGATGTAAATAATGATGCTTGTTTTTCTGATCTAGATCTTAATATATGTGCTTTAAATGTCTGTGGTTTAAAGTCGAAATTATTGACCCCCGAGTTTGAAAATTTTGTAAATAAGTATGACATTTTGTGTTTTAGTGAAACCAAATTAACTGATCTTGACGACACATGTATACCTGGATATGAATGTTATTGTAAAAATAGAAGTAACAATAAGTCTGGGGGAATTGCTATTTTTATAAGAAAAATATTAATAATCATTTTACTATTATTAAAAGTAAATGTGATTTTATTATGTTTATTAAAGTAGTATGTCAAAATGGGGACATTATCATCGGGGCTGTATATTTACCTCCTATAGATTCTATTTATTCGAATGTCGATAGTTTTGATGAAATTGAGGATGAAATAGTGCGTGTTTCTTCTTTATGTAATAATATTTGTTTATTAGGGGATTTTAACTCTAGAACTGGTCAGTTACTGGACTATATAGAACCCGACAAGTATATTTCGGAAGTAATTGATGTTGATTCCGAAGCTGACAAACTTCTATTTGGATGTGAAATTTTAAAGAATATTGGGGTACCTCTAAACAGAGCAAATAGCGATAGGAAATCTCCTAATACATTTGGATACAGATTAATTGATTTATGTAAAAATAGTAATCTCCTAATACATTTGGATACAGATTAATTGATTTATGTAAAAATAGTAATTTATTTATCGTTAACGGTAGAGTTTGTAATGATAATTTTGATATCATATCATCCCTTTATACATATTTGACCTACATTCATGACGTCATTATATGATGTCATTTATTCACTCGTGTTACACTTGTGTTCAGATGTATTAATCACATGTTGTCAGTTTAGATTTGAATACACTATTGAACACACGTTCGTGTTATAGTTTATTTTACATGGTGTCAGAATATGGAAGGCATCCCTACCCCCACCATGGACTGGGAGAGCAGCAACCTCCCCGAGGCATGGAAGAAATTTCGACATCATGTCGACCTGATTTTTAATGGACCACTTGAAGACAAGGACGAAAAAGCTAAGTGCTCATATCTATTACTTTGGATCGGGGATAAAGGCCGAGATGTATTTAATACATGGACTGGCATTTCTGAAGAGGACTCTAAAAAACTCAAAACATATTATGACCGTTTTCAGGCATATGTACAACCAAAATTGAACCCGGTTTTTGCCAGGTATAAATTTAATCATGAAATTCAGGGGAGCAGTACATTCGACCAATTTGTCACTAAGTTGAAACTTCTTGCAGCAGATTGCTCATACAAGGATACAGACGATATGATAAGGGATCGTATAGTTTTTGGAATCACGTCAACGAAAATTCGTGAAAAACTTATAAACGAAGGCGAGAAATTGACACTCGAACGTGCAATACACATAGGACAAAATTATGAATATTCACAACAACAATTGTCAACGATGAACAACCAGGAGGTACATTTTGTGGAGTCAAAAACATTGAGTCACGGTTCAAGGAAACATGGCCGAAAATTTGGATCATATAGACAAACACAAGGACGCGACGGTAAACAACATGGACAAAATTACAGTGTGAATAATTGTGGGAACTGTGGACGTAAACATTCAAAACAGGAAGAATGCCCGGCGAAAGGGAAAACATGCAACAAGTGTCATAAACTAAATCATTTCGCAAATGTGTGCAGATCATCTGTCAATGAAATTACAACACATGCAGCCGAAGATGACAGCAGTGAGAATGACGAATTTTACGTTTGCACCGTTGATTCAAGTGATGATAAGCTCAGTGACAATCAAGCATTTGTAACTTTATCTATTGGTTCAAATGAGGACCCTGTCCAATTTAAACTTGATACAGGTTCACAGTGTAATGTAATTCCCTATAGTGTATATTGTAAGCTCAGTTGCCAGGCCCAATCCCTAGATAAATCTTCTAAACGTCTAACCGCGTACAACGGGGACGCGCTTAAAACGTTAGGTCAATTTCGTGTCCGAGTTAAATATCAAGACCGTGAGCGACACATCGAATTTTTTGTCGTCGATACAAAGTCCGCGCCTATTTTAGGTTTACAATCATGCCTTGATTTTAAACTCATAGAGCTTGTGTTCTCTTTAGACGATGATGCCACATTCTTCGATAAGAATCGCGTTTTGACGGAATTCGGCGACGTATTTCGAGGAGTTGGTCTCTTTGAAGGCGAGTGTACGATACACCTCGACCCTAGTGCACAACCTGTAGTTCACGCACCGCGCCGAGTCCCGTTCGCGCTTCGCGACAGATTGAAAGGTGAGCTAGATCGCATGGAGAACGCGAATATCATCACAACAGTAAACACACCGACAGATTGGGTAAATTCGATCGTCGTTGTCGAGAAGTCGTCAGGCAAATTGCGCATATGCCTTGACCCGCGAGATCTTAATCAAGCCATTCAGAGGCCACATTACCCAATGCGAACATTGGACGACGTACTACCGTTGCTATCAGGAGCGCGCTATTTCACAAAACTAGATGCGCGTTCAGGGTACTGGACCATTAAACTTTCGGAGCAATCCTCATATTTAACCACCTTTAATACACCATACGGTCGTTACCGATTCCTGCGCTTGCCATTTGGATTAAAGTCTAGTCAGGACGAATTTCAGCGAATGATTGATCAGGCCTACAACGGTATAGACGGAGTAGTGGCGATCGTAGACGACTTGTTAGTATATGGTTCAACGCGCGAAGAACACGACCGGAACCTCCGCCGCGTTCTTGAACGTTCACGCGAAGTGGGCATCAAACTCAATGATGACAAACTGGTAGTAGGTACACCGGAAGTACAATATTTCGGACATGTACTGTCTGTCGATGGTTTAAAACCTGATCCCGCGAAGGTTGCCGCTATTCGTGACATGGAAGCACCTCGTAATCGTACTGAGCTCGAAACAGTAATGGGAATGATCAATTATTTATCCAAATTTGCACCAAACTTGTCAGAAATTACCAGCCCCTTACGCAAGCTATTGTCAGATAGCGTAGAATTCTCATGGGACCGACCCCAGATAGAAGCTTTTCAGAAAGTTAAGGATGTCCTCACCCAGTCCCCAGGTCCGGTCCTGTGCTATTATGACCCTACTGAGGAATTAGTTCTACAAGTTGATGCGTCCAAGTATGGGCTGGGGGCTGCTTTGTTCCAAAACAGTAAACCTGTCGCATTTGCATCCAAGTCACTTACAAGTTCAGAGGTCAACTATGCCCAAATAGAAAAAGAGATGCTTGCGATTCTGTTCGGGTGTAAGCGTTTTCATCAGTATGTTTACGGTCACAAGGTCAAAGTTGAGACTGATCACAAGCCCCTTGTACCTATTATGAAGAAGCCACTTGTCTCAGCACCTGCTCGCTTACAGCGCATACTCCTTCAGTTGCAAAAGTATGACTTAGAGCTTTTCCACAAATCAGGTAAATCTATACCTGTTGCAGATGCACTGTCAAGAAAGTTCTTAACGGACACTTATCCAGAATTGTCTAAAGATTTTGATGTGCAAGTTCATAGTATATTGCAGAACCTGCCAATAAGTGACGAGAAACTTAGCCAAGTTGCTCAAGCAACCGCATTGGACACACAATTTGTTTCATTGAAACAAGTTATTTTATCTGGGTGGCCCAACAGTCAACAAGACTGTCCTAGCCTGGTAAAGGAATTTTTTAACCACCGTGATGAATTGACAGTTGCAGATGGCCTCATCCTTAAGGGAAATAAGTTGTTAATTCCAAAAAGTCTTAGAAATGAGATGTTGTCTAGTATTCATGTTGGTCATATGGGCGTGGATAAGTGTACAAAGCGTGCACGAGATGTTATGTTTTGGCCCAAGATGTCCGAGGATATCAAGAACTTTGTACTTAACTGTAATGTCTGCCTTGAAAGAAGGTACGAAAACCCAAAGGAACCACTACACCCCCATAACTTGCCAGACAGACCATGGCAAGTTGTTGGCTCTGACCTATTTCATTTTGATGGTAAAGACTACGTAGTAGTGGTAGATTACTATAGCCGCTTTTTCGAAGTAGAATGCCTGGCTAACACTAAGTCTAGTACAGTGGTGCACAAGTTGAAGAATATTTTCACAGCCCACGGCATACCAAACAAACTAATCTCAGATAATGGACCACAGTATGCCGCTGATGAGTTCAAAAGGTTTGCAAACCAATGGAACTTTGTTCATTCAACATCCAGTCCATTACATCCCCAGTCAAACGGTCTGGCTGAGAAAAGTGTTCAGACCATTAAACACATCTTGTCCAAGGCTAAAGCAGATAAGAAGGATCCTTATCTTGGGATTCTCGAGTACTTAAATACTCCCATCGAGGCAGACTTATCGCCTGCGCAGTTGCTTATGGGACGACGTCTTAGATCTATTCTTCCCGCGACCGATGAACAACTCAATCCGTCAAATGTTGACCACCGTATGTTTCGCACTCAACGAGCTATTAATCGCAATAACCAATCCAAGTATTACAACCGTATAGCTCGACACTTAGAACCACTCGCAGTCGGCGAAACTATTCGTCTTAAACGCGACAGTCTATGGAAGCCCGCTGTTGTCATTAAGCAACACGACGATAGGTCTTATGTCGTCAGAACACCCGAAGGACAGGTGTATAGGCGCAATAGACGACAGCTGCTCAAGTCGCGCGAACAAAATAATGTTCCCAACTTCGAGCCGGAGGCGATATTAAAGTCCGCTCAACCACAGCCGGTCACACAACGTGTTCGAGCCCGAAACCTCCACCCGAACCGGTCCCACAACCTACCGCTGGCAACTATATCACTAGATCTGGTAGAGTGGTTAAGCCTAAAATTATACCATCAATGTAAAGTTCATTTATGTTTATATCAGCATTCATTTGTTTTTTTTCAGATATGGACATTTTAAATTTTTGTAGAGACTTATAATTTTTTTATAAAAAAGGGAGATGTAATGATAATTTTGATATCATCCCTTTATACATATTTGACCTACATTCATGACGTCATTATATGATGTCATTTATTCACTCGTGTTACACTTGTGTTTGGGTGTACTGTTCAGATGTATTAATCACATGTTGTCAGTTTAGATTTGAATACACTATTGAACACACGTTCGTGTTATAGTTTATTTTACAAGTTTGATTGATTATGCTGTATGTTCACCTAAGTTGTTTGATATAATTGACGATTTTTCAGTTCTTAACTTTTGTGGTCTGTTGTCCGATATCCACTGTCCAATTGTGATAAAATTTAAATTAAATATTAATCATGTCAAACTAGAAGAGATTTATAATCCTGAGATAAAGCTAAGAAAGTGGATACCTGAAAAAGCTAATTTATTTGTCGACAATATTGATAGGGAAGAAATACGTAAAATTCATGATCTGTTAAATAATTATGAAGATGTGAACATTAAATGTGTTATTGGATGTGTAACCAAAAGCATATCAAATATTTTTTCCATTTCGGCAAAGAAATCTTTTGGTTACTTTAAGAAAAAAAAATAATAATAATAAGAGAAAGAATAAACTCTGGTTTAATAAAGAATGTAATGAAACACGAAAATTATACCACAAAGCTTTGAAACGTCATAATAGCGATAAGTCTGAAATTTCAAAATCTAATCTTAAAGCTGCTAGTAAAAATTATAAAAGAACTGTATCGAAGCATTATGCTAACTATAAAAGGAAAATTAGACAAAAACTAAATAATTTACGAACCAAAAACCCTAAGGAATACTGGAAAATATTAAATAAAAATAACCAAAGTTCGGCTAATAACAACTTGAATTTAAATATTTTTTATGAATTTTTCAAAAATATTAATGAAATAGACGATACAGATGAACGTCTTCAAGAACCCAACTTTGATGTGTTTCCTAACAGTACTTATAACTTTGAAATAAATAGTCCAATTAAAGAATCTGAAATTGTTTATATTGTTAATAATTTAAAAAATGATAAATCGTGTGCACAAGATGGCATTATTAATGAATATCTTAAATCGACTTTACATTTAATGTTACCAATATATACCAAACTTTTCAATTTAGTTTTTGACACTGGAATAATTCCTGAAGAGTGGCTGGTAGGTGTCATAAAGCCTGTCTATAAAAATAAAGGGGACAAAGCAGACCCGGATAACTATAGAGCAATAACCTTAGTGAGTTGTTTTGGGAAGGTATTTACAGGGATTATTAATAAACGACTTAACGATTATGCTGAAAAGGTAGACTTAATCACAAAAGTTCAAGCTGGTTTTAGAAAATCATACTCTACATCGGATAATATATTTATTTTACATTGCTTGATTGAATTGTTGTTTGCTGATAAAAAGAAATTGTTCTGCACATTTATTGATTTTCGCAAAGCTTTTGATTCTGTTTGGAGAGGGGGGTTATGGATCAAATTACAGAAATATTTAATAAATGGTAAATGTTTTGATATTATTAAAAATATGTATAAATCTATCAAATCATGTGTTATGATTGGAGAACAAAAATCTGAATATTTTATGTGTAATGTTGGTGTGAGGCAGGGTGAAAATTTATCACCATTTCTATTTTCTTTGTTTTTGAATGATTTGGAAGAGTTCTTTGTACAAGAAAATGTTAAAGGTCTATCAAGTATATCCAGTAAATGTAATGATCAATTGAGACTCTATTTCAAAATTTTTCTCTTATTGTATGCTGATGATACTTTAATATTTGCAGAAGATATAACTTCAATGCAGGAAGCTCTTGATAACTTTGCATTTTATTGTGATCATTGGAAATTAGATGTAAATATCAAGAAGACTAAAATAATGGTATTTTCAAGGGGTAGAGCAAAACATTCCTCAGTTTTAAAATATAAAGATACTCCCTTAGAATTCGTGGACCATTACGGTTATTTAGGAATTATTTTTAGTAAAAATGGGAAGTTTTTCAAAGCTAGAAAAAAATTAGTAGAACAAGCTTCTAGAGCCCTTTTCGGTGTATATAAAAAGATTACTAATTTAAATTTATCTGTTAAATGTCAGTTGAATTTATTCGATAAAATGATTGTTCCTATCTTGACCTACGGTAGCGAAGTTTGGGGATTTGAAAATATATCTATTTTAGAAAATATACACTTGAAATTTTGTAAGAAGGTTTTAAAGTTACGCAAGTCTACTCCTAACTGTATGGTATATGGAGAACTCGGTCGCTTCCCTTTAAATATTATAATCTGTAAAAGAATGATATCTTTTTGGTGTAGAATAGTAAATGAACCAGACAAATTTTCTTATATTTTTAGCTCACCTGAGCCAAAAGCTCAGATGAGCTATTGCAATCTATCACCGTCCGTCGTCCGTCGTGCGTCGTCCGTCGTCCGTCGTGCGTCGTCCGTCGTGTGTAAACTTTACATTTTAATCTTCTCCTTTAAAACTACTGGGCCATATTTGATAAAACTTGGTGATTATCATGCTTTGGTAACAGCCTTTCAAAATTGTGTTCGGGGTTTGGCCACGCCCAACAAGATGGCCACTGTTACTAAAAATAGCAAAAAGACAAAAAAATCTTCTTCTCTGAAACCAAAAGGTGCAGACAAATTTTGATTGGATATTTGGATTCAGCATACCTGGGAACATTAAAATTGTGTTTTTCATGTAAATAAAACGAAAAATAGGTTACGCGTTTTTTGCGTAAAATTACGTAATTTTTAAAATGAGACATTTATTGTTATAACTTCATAATGGCTGAAAATAATTGTATGGAGTTTTCACTGTTGATCTTGTCTTGCAATTTTCTTCCAATTGATGTCAAGGTCGAAGGTCAAGTTGACCTTTGATAAAAAATGCTATTTTTTTAACATTTCTTGTGATAATGGCATAGGATTTTCAGTTATTTGTATGACGATCATTCTGATACATAGATCAGGGTCATAGGTTCAAAGGTCAAGGTCACAGATGTCCAAGAATACCAAAATAGTTAATTATCTGCAAAACTATGAATTTTTTGTATAGGCATGTATATCAGAATATTGTAGGTAATGGCACAATGGTCATTTTGATATATGAATAAAGGTCATGGGTTCAAAGGTCAAGGTCACAGATGTAAACAAGTACTGAAATGGTTAATTATCTCAAAAACTTTAAACTTTTTGTATAGGCATGTATATTGGAATATTGTAGGTATTGGCCTAAGGATCATTTTGATATATGAATGAAGGTCATAGGTTCAAAGGTCAAGGTCATAGAACTGAACGAATACTTAAATGGTTAATTATCTCAAAAACTATAAACTTTTTGTATAGGCATGTATATTGGAATATTGTAGGTATTGGCCTAACGATCATTTTGATACATGAATGAAGGTCATAGGTTCAAAGGTCAAGGTCATAGATGCAAACTAATACTTAAATGGTTAATTATCTCAGAAACTATAAACTTTTTGTATAGGCATGTATATTAGAATATTGTAGGTATTGGCCTATCGATCATTTTGATATATGAATGAAGGTCATAGGTTCAAAGGTCAAGGTCATAGATGCAAATGAATACTTAAATGGTTAATTATCTCAAAAACTATAAACTTTGTATAGGCATGTATATTGGATTAAGGTACGTATTGGCCTAACGATCATTTTGATATATGAATGAAGGTCATAGGTTCAAAGGTCAAGGTCATAGATGCAAACGAATACTTAAATGGTTAATTATCTCAAAAACTATATACTCTTTGTATAGGCATGTATATTGGAATATTGTAGGTATTGGCCTAATGCACATTTTAATATACAGATGTTTTAGCTGTTTATAAATAATATATTGTAGCTAGACTTTAAATATGTTATATATAGCATACTTATATAATAATTATTATAATTAATTTGCAAAAATACTTGCATATTATTGGGCCTTACTGCTGAAAATTTTGATATTCTCTTTTATTAATGTCATAGACCATTGAACCTCTGCATAAGATATGTACTCTTCCTCAGGTGAGCGTTAAGGCCCATGGGCCTCTTGTTTATAACCTTATGTTTAAAATGTTCCAAGATGGGAAAAAAGTGCCATGGGTTGAAAAGATAAAGTCTATTTTTGATTCTCTTGGTTTTAGCAACATTTGGGACACTCAGGGACAATTCTTAAGCAACCAATGGATAATTAAAGCAGTTGAAAGGAAACTTGAGGATCAATTTATTCAAAAATGGGACCAAGATATATTTAATTCACCAAAAACCGTTTCTTATCGAATATTTAAAACAGAGTTTTGTTTAGAAAATTATCTGAATATACTTCCAAATACACAAAGACTAATCCTAACAAAATTCAGAACAGGTAATCATAGGCTTCCTATTGAAACAGGTCGGTGGACCAATGTCTCTAGAAATGAACGATTATGTACTAAATGTTGTGATGGTAAAATTGGTGATGAATTTCATTTACTTTTTGAATGTTGTAAGTTCAGACATTTACGTATTAAATATATTGATGTTAGTTATTGGAAGAATGCAAACACTTACAAATTTTCGGCATTGTTTAAGTCTAAAAATAGAAAGAAACTACTTAATCTAATTAAATTTCTGAAGGAAGCCCAACTTGAATATTAACAGTTTTCTCAGTTATTATACTGTATATATATTATATGAATTATACCTTTGTATTTGTTTGTTATTGTATGATGTATTGTATTTAATGTTTAATTTATGTGGCATGCGTAGATTGTAAATATGGAAATGTGTTACCTCTTGTACCACCCCCGGTGGACTTAGAGTGAATAAAAAGTTATTATTAAGGCGCCCAAACAAAGTTTGGCGACTTATTGTTTTTGCACCGTTTCTTATTATTAAGGCGCCCAAACAAAGTTTGGCGACTTATTGTTTTTGCACCGTTTCTTATTATTATTATTATTATTCTTCCTCTTCTTCTTCTTCCGGCCATGAACTTGTCCAACCAATTTCTCGAAGACCGTTAGTCCAATCTTAACCAAACTTCACATGAAGGTTGATCCCCATCTTCTTCCCCAGAGGCCGAGGTAAAATGCCCATGGGGTTATTAGGGGAGGGGCAGGAGGGCGGGGTCTTAGAAACAATAATGATCAATTTTGCCATTTATACTTTATTTTGTACTATAAAACCATATATATTCATGATCAGTGTCTCGAGATGTACAAGTCTGTATCACAAGATTTTCCCTGCGGTATCAGGGAGGGGTGGGAATGGGCGGGGGTGTGCTAACTTTTAAACGGTTGAGATCCTCACCCATAAACTATATATTTTCTGGTTCTACATAAAAAGTTTATTCGAATAGAGTGATACTAAAGAAAATCTCATGGGGTCATTCCTGATGGAGGGTGGGGACGGGCGGGGCTTGGTACTAACTTTTAAATGGTTGATATCCCACCCTGAAACTATATATTTTGCAGTTCTGTTTTAAAAGTTGAATAGAGTGATACTGAAGAAATGTCCATGGCGTTTTCCAGAGGAGGTCAGGGACAGGCGGGGCTGGGTACTAACTTTTGATCAGTTGATCCCCACCCCTAACATATATATTTTCTTATTCTTTATGAAAAGTTGAATAGATTGATACTAAAGTAAACCCATATGGGCATTCCAATAAGAGGGTGGAGACAGGTAGGTCTAGGTACTAACTTTGAGATCCCCACCCTCAAACTACAGTTTTCTTCATGGGCTGGTTGCTATCATTTTGTTTAAGAATTAAAACAATAAGCATGAATTTTCATTGTCAAGGATACTTAAGTAATCACTGATCCATGTCCAAAAGATCTCAAGCTAAATCTTTTTTATAAGCAACACTAATTGTCATTTATCCCTGGGGCATGATTTATTATTCAATTCGATAGAGTAGCTGCATTTAGTTATCAATATGACATTATTTGGGTAAATGCTTGGATTAATTTAAAATCAACACATCATTAGCTCATCAAAACAATGGTTTGTGATATTGGGTATAGGTGATGTCAATCAACTTTGCCTATTGTTTGAATTTCAACCAATTGGATTCATGTACTACTTCTATATATAAAATTAAATCTTAAAATGAAAAGAATATTACAAGTTTAAAATTTCTCAACAGTCTTTCTATTGTATGTAGAACTTATTTAAAGGTTTAAAATTTTCAGCCGTTGCCATGGAAATGGAAATAAGCAACAAAAGTACAAGTCCTAATATGTGTTCTGAATACAGGGTTTGATTTTTATTCGTTTGGGCGCCTTATTTGTAATGATGCATCCATCATTACATTAATACTCGTTATTATTATTATTATTATTATTTTTATTATTCTTCCTCTTCTTCTTCTTCCGGCCATGAACTTGTCCAACCAATTTCTCGAAGACCATTGGTCCAATCTTAACCAAACTTCACATGAAGGTTGATCCCCATCTCCTTCCCCAGAGGCCGAGGTAAAATGCCCATGGGGTCATTAGGGGAGGGGCAGGAGGGCGGGGTCTTAAAAACAATAATGCTCAATTTTGCTATTTATACTATATTTTGTACTATAAAACCATATATATTCATGATCGGTGTCTCGAGATGTACAAGTCTGTATCGCAAGATTTTCCCGGGGGTATCAGGGAGGGTGGGGATGGGTGGGGCAGTGTGCTAACTTTTAAGCAGTTAAGATCCCCACCCATAAACTATATATTTTCTGGTTCTACATGAAAAGTTGAATAGAGTGATAATAAAGAAAGTCCCATGGGGTCATTCTTGATGGAGAGTGGGGATGGGTGGGGATGGGCGGGGCTTGGTACTAACTTTTAAATGGTTGATATCCCCATTCTGAAAGTATATATTTTCTGGTTCGGCTTTTAAAGTTGAATAGAATGATACAGCAGAAATACAAATGACGTTATTCCAGAGGAGGGTGGGGACAGGCGGGGCTGGGTACTAACTTTTGAACAGTTGAGATCCCCACCCCTAACATATATATTTTCTTATTCTTTATGAAAAGTTGAATAGATTGATACTTAAGTAAACCCATATGGTCATTCAATAGGAGGATGGGGACAGGTAGGTCTAGGTACTAACTTTGAGATCCCCACCCTCAAACTATAGTTTTCTTCATGGGATGGTTGCTATCATTTTGTTTAAGAATTAAAACAATTAGCATGAATTTTCATTGTTTAGGATACTTAAGTAATCATTGATCCATGTCCAAAAGCTCTCAAGCTAAATCTGTTTTTATAAGCAACGCTAATGGTCAGTTATCCCTGGGGCATGATTCATTCAATTCAATAGAGTAGCTGCATTTAGTTGTCAATATGACATTATATAGGTAAATGCTTGGATTAATTTAAAATCAACACATCATTAGCTCATCAAAACAACAGGTTGTGGTATTGGGTATAGGTGATGTCAATCAACTTTGCCTATTGTTTGAATTTCAACCAATTGGATTTATGTACTACTTCTATATATGAAATTAAATCTCAATATTACAAGTTTAAAATTCTCGATTTGTATTCGTTTGGGCGCCTTATTTGTAATGATGCATCCATCATTACATTAGTACTCGTTATTATTATTATTATTATTAGATCATTAATATATTTAACGCCAAGGACGTCTGAAGGAATTAAATAAAAGTGGTTTTTTTTTAAATCACTCCAACTGCTTGCAAATAAATTGTATATATTGTAACATATTATATTGAAGGAGACTGGTTTATATAAGCGTTTCACTCTTGTTCCGGAATCCTCATTGTATCTATTCGTAATTATGTATCATGTATTTTATCAAAATAAAATATTGTTTAAACTAAATAAATTGTTGAACCGCGGATATTGCAAGCCTAGGCTTATCAAAAACCTCATAAGTTTTATGTTCGCCAGTCACAATATTGTGTCTGTGTATCCAAATTTACCAGTCTATAGATATATTTGGTGTCTAATAGCTCCATATTCCTATCATTCTTCAGTGGCGTAGCCAGAAAAGAATAAATGCGCAAGCTTGGTGCCAAAAGCACCACACACATGGTAGACTTCTCTACGCTACGGGGTCTGGGTGCATGTTCCCCAGAATTTTATTTTTGAAAAAAAAGGCAATTTAGTGTGTTTTTCTACACTTTAAAACAATGTTTTCATAAGTAAAAAAGAGAATTGAAATTTGATTTTTGCCCATTCTTATTCACAAAGTGAAAATGTAACTGATATGACCGTAGCCACTGAAATCTCAGATTTTCAAAACCTTTTCATTCTTTTTTCAAAAGACATAATTTTACTGCAAAATTTTAACATTTATTATCAAAAAAATTATGTGCAAGCACAGGATTATTGGCTTATATGCACGTTATGCCACTGTTCTTATTGATTTTGATTACACATATGGCGGGTGAAGCTAGCTAAACAGGAGGTGCTTACCCTTCCGGAGCATCCGGTCTCACTTTACTGGTGGAAGGTTACCTGTTTAACCGAATTTGCTCACAGGTACCCGGGGAATGGATTTTAAGCATTTAATAAAAAAATAGCGTATCACATATATAAAAAGAGTAATGGGGTCGTAAGAATGGCTAAATCTATTAACAATTTAAATCATTTTTTATATATGTGATACGTTATTTTTTTTATTAAATTTGTCAGCTTCAAAGTTTTACTTTGCTTTGATATTGTGATTTGGACACGGCCGGTATGATTTTGTGTTTGGTTGGTTTATACATTTTAAAGAAACTTTTTATCAACATAAGAAGTTTTATTTTAATTTTAATTTGTGTTTTTTAATGAATGTCTTCAAACAGTTTCAAGTGGTGTTTTACAGTACAGACGAAATGTATAATCAGATTCTCCGTTTGTTTATTTAGTATAATATAATATAATATGCCTTCATTTTAGTGGCTGTCCGACCGCATCAATTATTACAGTTAACTTTTCATTTAAAAATATATGACGATATACCATTTTTGGAATGTATTTTATGATTAAATTAAAAAAATGGTATATGACACAGTGATAGTAAATTAACTGACAAAACTGTATAAACTCAAACTAAATTTTGTCAGTTTTAAAAATAAGAAAGTATTCTCTAATAAGACCCGTGTCTGTGATAGTTTTGTCAAACATGTCGAGCCGCAAGACCGTTGTATTTTAAAATATCACACCAATATTGAATATGATAATATACGAGAGGATGTAGGGGGTCTGGTGATCATTGTCCGCTCTGGCATTACCGACGCTGGACGGCTACAGAGTCCTAAACATAGTGTTCACTGATCGTCTCGATATAAGTGAAAAATCATCATAGTCCTGAGTGAAACTATTCTTGTTTAATATAACCGACATTTCGATAAATAAATAAATAAATAAATAAATAAATAAATAAATAAATAATTATTTTCTATTATGTTGTCATGTGAAAAAAAATATCCGAACTTTTGTTAAATATTAATTAGAATTGTCAATTATTTTGAATTTTAATCTTTGTGTTGATAAATGTTTTGTTATTCAAGCAAATATACACAGGAATTATATTTGGTATTTTACAAGTGTCTCTATAGTTTAAATGTGTTATTTATAGGTATTTATTAGATAATTTCATCCTTCAATATTATTGCAAACCAATACCCCAACATTTAAAAAAAAATAATCACAAAAATCAGGTTATCTTCACACTGCCTTTCAGTAGAACCCGGCAGGTATCATGGTATAGAAGGAAAATCAGACTTTGTCTGTTCTGCTGACGTCCCCAGCATCGAAGATGAATATCATTTTATACTTGTATGTCCTGCTTACGCCACAATCCCGCAAACAACTTATTAAACCATATTACTGGCAAAAACCCTCTACTTTAAAACTAATCCAGCTGTTGTCTGTTAATAATGTAAAACTATTAGGCCTATGTAATTTAGGTAAATTTTTTAAGATAATTCTAAGATAAAACTAAGAAATATATATTCAAAATGCAAAAATTCAATCTGTTAGCATTTCTCCGTATTATTACTTCATTTGTTTTCTGTGTATTGCTTGCTCGTTGTTATGCGTGTTTTTGTATTTCTTTTTTTATATACATGTTCCAATAAAAAATAATTTGTATTACTTATGGAAATAAAAACTGAATTGAATTGATACAAGTGGGGGATTTTTGTCGTAAAATCTTTTCCGTAGACAGCCTATGTCAATGTCATTATGTCACAAAATTATTATTATTTATTATTTTTATCTATTTATTTATTTTATTCAATTATTTATTGGTATTGTTTATTTTAATATGTTTAATATGACTTTTGTATAAACAATATATATATATATATATATATATATATATATATATATCTTAAATTTTCAATATGAATTTTTTAATTTTTCATTCAGAACATTAAAAATAAAATATAATATGACAAACAATGTTATATAAATACATATTTATATGATAAAATATCCAGGATTCCAATTAATTTACGGTTTGTGATCCTCTGAATGTAAATTTAAGTCTTATATATTGAGAATTTCAGTAATTTTTTTGTTTCAAAATACTTTCGCGAGTGAAAATTATTCTTTTCTTTAATTTTCATTTCATTTATTTATTTATTTATTTATTTATTTATCTCTTTATTTAACAAAAACTCCAGCGTATTGTAAAGACGCTGCATTCTTTTTCAATCATTAATTTTTTGAGAGATAATTTAGCTTGACCCTTGTCGTTTATCAAAATTTCAAGATTTCATTACTGGAAGCATATTTTCTTGATAATTTTTTGTGTTCTCTCGACTGTGATAACCTTTCCGTATTTCCGCGTGTCTAAGTTGCAGCCATTTTCTTGAAGTAGGTCTGAAGTAGTTTTTTAAGCGGTAAGATGCAGACGATAACAATAGTGCGCATGTCGGAACAAAAATTCAAAATCTTGAGTTTATGTGCAAAAATGTACATTTATTTTAATCCGAATTAATTGGGAATCAAATCAGCAATTGAAAAGTTTTGTTTATTGTTCGTTAAAGCACGCGCAATAATATGCACGCGTCATGCCATTTAGCCAATCATCGTCGTGTCACTGACGTAAGTCTGCTGTTGGCAGACGATCAGTTTTTATTTCGGATTCTGCGTCGCTCCAGGAAGTTTATATTCCTACAGAATTTCAAGTGTCTTCTTGTAAATTGACTTTTTATTGTCACAAGATTGCCTGCCGATGTTTTCATTGTAATGACTTCAGAGTCAATGGAATTTCAGCCCTCTCACGGCGCACTTCTAGATTCTTAAACATTGATTTACTCAGAAACAATCATCAGATTCTTAATTAGATATAACATTTGAAAATGACATTTTGTCATCACTTTTGTTTTGAAGACAGTATATATATAAAATAAAGTTGATAACAGTAAATTGTCCCCCATTTCAGATTTACCGTTATCCGAGCTCTTATCAGTATATATTCAGACAGAGTTGGATCTGAAAAGATTAAAATTCCGATACAATTATAAAACGTGATTTACAAAAAAAGATGTGTTGGTGTTCTTAAATTATTATATTAATTTTTTAAATATAATTATTGAATTGAAATTGATTATTGATACAAAATATACTGACTTTTCCAACAATATCGCCAACAACATCAACTGGCAACAAAAAAATGGAATAGAAAGAAACCAGTAAAGTAAAAGAAGGATTTTGAAAGGACGCTTTTTTAAAATTAATTTTTCAAAAATTTGAATTTAAAAATACTGACCGGTGGCATGGAAATAACAAGAGATATCCCACTGCAGTTTTATAATTCATACAGGACCTTTGAGGACGATTATAATGAAATTTGTGACTCCAGCAGAAGTTATCATATGGACCGATTACCCGAAAATGGACATTTCATTGGAGGAAATTATTCCAGTAATATCTCGTGTGTATTTCCAAATTCCAGTACAGGATATATGGATGGAAACGACGACGTATTTTTAGATTCTGGAAATTCAGCTTCGGGATCCAAGATGAAAATTTTGAATTTAAACCACAAAGATTTGCTGCTAATATCCGAGAACGGAAACGGATGATGAGCATCAATTCCGCGTTCGAGGAGCTTAGGTCTCATGTGCCCACATTTCCATATGAGAAACGTTTGTCTAAAATTGACACTTTACGCTTAGCCATTGCTTATATCACCCTGCTGAAAGATATCTTAAAGACCGACTCTGACCCCTTGGAATACGTGGAGAAGTCACTGAAATTCCGAGATAGAAACAAACAGAGAGCAGCTTGGCTAACCAGTGGTAAGTGTGTTAAAATAATAATAATAATAATACGACGATGATGATGATTTTAGTAAAAACTTCCTTTAAACAGTTATTAATTATCAATATATTTGTGAATAATTTATCAGTTGAAACGTGTCAAAAAACCGCAAAAGGGGAAAATGACTATTTCCAGTTAAAAGAACTTGATATAAATTTGAAAATGTTTTCACCCCATGGCTTTATAGTCGTTCCTTATCTAAGATTTTACTTTACTTAAATTGAGCAAATTCTGACAATCTTTAAATTATGAATTAATATTTTTACAAAGTTAAATACAGCTGTCATATACAATTTTTTAATTTAATCATAAAATACATTCAAAAAATGGTATGTCATGTGCTACTTTTGAATGCATTATTTTATAAAAATTCAAAAGTAGCACATGACACAGCTGACGGTGATCTTCAAAATGACATTTTGAATTCCTGAATGCGTTTAAAATTAAAGCATCGCTAAGATATCAAATTTGCTAGATTTAAGTTAAGGAAAATGAAACGGTTCCCAATGAAACTGGGACCTGGCCCCGGTTTCACAATTATTCCTTAGCTAAGATTTTCCTTAACTTAAATTTAGCAAATTTTGGTAATCTCTTTTTAGAACTACTGGTGAATATTTTTGTCAAAGCTAAATGTAAATGTTTTAATTTAGAAGCGATCTTAAAAATGACACCTTAAATTCCTGAATATCTAAATAGTTAACAAAATTATAAAGATTTGAAATTTTGCAAGATATAAGTTAAGGAAAATCTTAGCTAAGGAATGATTGTGAAACCAGGGCCTGGGGTCTGACTCCAGTTTCACCATCATTCCTTATTTACGGTAAGACCTTTCTTGGCTTAAACCTGACAACGTTTTAAATACAACAATTAAAAAGTTTTAAACGCAATTCAAATACAGAAATATAGATGTAATAAGCTTAGAGCGATCTTCAAAATAACACGGTCACCTAAAATTTATGAATATCTTGAAACTAGCAAAACAAAACAGATTTCAAATTTGCCAGATTTAAGGAAAAGCTAATTTACGGAATGATCGTGAAATTGATCACAACATTAGTTGTGGACAAAATTTAGTTTTTCAGTCAAATGTCCTGCGCCCCATCCGCTGATGGACTAATTTAAGCATACCCAGCAGACAATACATTGTAAATAATAATAATATTTAAAGTAATATAATATTGATAAATAATATGGATAAATAATAATAGTCTTTAATTTAAAACGGTTGTCGGACACTGCAAAATTAAAACCGGTTTAAAAAGTAATAATAATAATAAAGTGCAAACGGATTTATATAATGGTTGTGACCATTGTTTGGGAATCTTTAAATTTTAAAATATTTTACTTTTTTATAATTTAATTTATATAGCCCTTTTTGAAAAGAAATAATTTAGAATCTTTGTAAATAATTAATTATTTTTTGTAGTAACATAATAATAATAAATTATTGTCTTTAATTCAAGTGTTACATATACACATGTTTCCATTTTCATACTGCATATTTGCCACTCGGGGCTTGGTCAGATTCCAAAAGATGGCCCGGCGGCTTAAGTCAGTAAAAAAAAAAATTATTGCTCTCTTTTTGGGGATCTGGACAAGGGCTATGTGACAACTGGCACCTCTGTTTTATAAATATTTTAAACTGTAACTATATGTTTTAAATAGTAGTGTCTTATAGGCCAAATTTGGTCTAAAATTTTATTGTGTTTTATTTTCATGTATTAATGTTTTAATAATTTTATACGTGACACAGAAATAAACTATAATTTTCTTCTTCTTCTTATTGTTATTATTATAAAAACTCAATATTTATATACATGTTACAAGCTTTTAAAAAATTTTTTTTTATTTCCGTCGACCACGTATGACCTACGATACACTACCTAAAAATTCAAATTTACACATTTATGATAATTTTTTGATAAAATTATATATTTATATTCCTTAAAACATATCAAGATTTTAAAAACGTACAAAAGTAATTGTATTGTCAGACAAACATGGTTCAATCCAAGTTATCTATCTGTAAATTTTAAAATTCCTCGAGAAACTAAGCTATGTAACAACCCACTTTGAAAAAAGTACGCACTTTTTTCTTCTTCTTCAAATTGCGTTAAACCCGGGACAAGCTCAACGCGATTCGATTTTTTTTCAAATTGCGTCAAAAAATGGTTCAGTTAAACGCAGTTTGAAAAATACTTCAAAGTGCGTTAATGAGGTACATATAAAATTCAATCCACTTTGTAAAAATTACGCACTTTGATTTTTTTTTGAAACTGCGTTAAATGCGAGACAAGTTCAACGCGATTTGATTTTTTTGGGGTTGCTACAAAGCTATGCTTTATCTTCAAAGTATTGCCTTCGATGGAATAGTTTACACAATAAATGGCGATTTTTTTTCCCTCGTTTCAACATCCAAAAATATTTGGATTACAAGAATTTTGTCTACTGATGAGAGATTTCATTCCAAAACGGCCGTCTAGCGCTGCAAAATTAAAACTGATTTAGTAATAAGAATAAAGTGCAAACAGATTTATATAATATGTTCGTGACCATTATTTCAACACGAATCATTTTTTATAATATTTCACTTTTTTATAATTCATATATCACTTTCTGAAATGATTATGAATTCTTTAATTTTGATTTTAAAATATTTTACTTTTTTCATAATTTAATTTCTGAATCTTTAATTTTAAAATATTTTACTGTTTTTCATAATTTTTATTGCTTTTTTTAAATGAAATGATTTTGAATCCTATAATTTTAAATAATTTCAGTAATATATTTACTATTTTATAATAATAATAATAATAATAATAATAATTCATTGTACAGATAATAATTAACGCGAGTTACATGATCCGCCAGCCTATAATAGGCTTATGATGCACCAACAATTAGTTTTTTTTTTTTTTTTTTTTTTTTCGAACGAGACAATGTCAATGATTTTACACGCGTCCACGCGAACGTTTTTTAAACAGAGAATTAAAAAATTTGCAAAAGATTTAAAGTTTGTTATATCTAAAAGTATAGTTTGTAGTAAGTCTTCTTCCTCCATATTATAAAGTTTGCTGATAAGTTCCTTTTATTTATCATTCGGATATCACTTTCAGAAAAGAAACATTTCTTAATTCTTTCATTTTTAAATATTTTACTTTTTTCATAATTCAATTTCTGAATGCTTTAATTTTAAAATGTTTTATTTACTGTTTATTTTTTTATAATTCATATATCACACTCTGAGATGAAATGATTCCGAATTATTTAATTTTAAAATATTTTACATTTTCATGAATTACGCAAAACTAAATGTACATGAATTTAAAATTCGACCATTAAAGTATTGTGTTTCCAAGTTTCACGTTAATTTCTTAACTTACATCGGGTAAACTTGAAATCTAAATAAATTTTGTTAGTTTTCAAAATATTCATGAATTTGATGATCACTCTAAGCTTATAAAGCCACGGTTTTTATCAAAATTTAATTGAACTTTTTTTTTGGCACCGTAAAATCTTGTCAAAAATTGCCATATTTCAGTTATAGGAAATTTAAGTTGGATTAACTGTGAAATTGATGACTTATTTCCGTCTCTATGTGAGGAGATTCGGGCCGTTTACACGTTCTCTCCATTTTCCCCTATCTGTCGCTACTTTTGTTGCCTCAGTCCATGAATTGTATCCTAGCTCTTTTCGTTCTCTTTGCTCTTTTCGTTCTCTTTCAATTACCCTTCTCCAAGTCTCTTTGGGTCGTCCTCTTTTCCTCTTCCCCTCTGATGTCCAGGTAAACTGATGCTTGCACAATGGTTAATTGTTTCAATACGTATCCATAAGGTGACGCTTTCTTTCCGAACATTTTTCCAATTAAGGTATTAGGAATTATCTGAATGTCACTGAAGTGTCAGACAAGGTTTATCCATTCAACAGTTCAATCTGACAAGTACGAAATCTCAGCAGGGTGGGTACATCTCGATATAAGAGCGGCATGTGGGCTTTATTCACGAATACCGTTACAGACCAAAGTCTAATTATCCTTACAAGGACCATTGGTGTGCGATACCGTATTTGAGAAAACCAGCAGGGTTGCGTCTATTTTCAGAAAACAATAAACGGACTGGTTTTAAAAATAAAAATACGGAAAACAAATATAGACATAAAAGGCGTTAATGATTATGCCATTGACTTAATAATAATTTAATTTGTAACCTTTGACAAAATTAAACAAATGCAGTTAATACGATTTCATAAAGTCGTAACATTTTTAATGTATATTTATTTATTTGTTTGTTTATTTATTTCTTATTTTCCATTCATTCTTTATTTTATTTCATTTATTTTACATGGTATTTCATTTCATCTTATTTATTTATTTATTTATTTATTTATTTATTTCAGATTTAACAGCTAGACTATCGTGGGTTCGATGGGAGAGTTTGGGTATCAGAAGAAGACCCCTGCCAAGGAACATGTTGCAATCATAAGTCAGGTCCCAGAGTGTTAGATGACATGTTTTCATGCACATTTACATAATTTATGAAAAAAAATTAATTAAAAACAGAACGGATATTAATTAATATTATTACTTTTCCGGCAATTTTGAAACATGTATACCTTTTCGGCAATTTGTTTTTACCATTCCGGCGAATTTTATGCGTTACTTTTCCGACAATTTTATAGGTAAAAATGTTAACCTTATGATGCCTGTTTAAAACGACCGATAAAAAACTGTAACATGTCTATAACGACAGATAAAGATGTAATCAAAAACAAAAATCGCATACATGTGGTAACAAAGGCAACTTTCAAAAAATCAGAATTGAAAAAAAAAAAAACTTTAGTGGGACTTCCTTACCTACCCGGTGAACCCTGTGTAAAAAGTTTTGAAAAATCTACTCTTTTTAGACAGATATGTGCAAAATGGCTTTGTTCTGTAACTTTAAAGCCTTTTCAGCCAGAATTTGAATTTTTAGTGGAGTTTACAAATAAAAGTCTTTCTAAAAGTGATATTTGCTGTCAAAAGTTCAAACGTTATTTTGAAAAAATATACTACATAATGTGAGTTTTTCGCCGATATTTCACCATGATAGACACTAATGATCTACACATCACAGCTGGTCCAGAAATAATGATCAATGTTGTTATTTAATTTAAGTATAAGCAAACATTATTGACCTGTCAGCTTGACCTTGAATTTGAACATTTATTATAGATCAGTCCATTTATGTAAAGGGGTACACAGATGTTTATAACGTCTACATAATGGGAAATGTACACACTACCCATATATTGGTTGGGTCATTGTATATGATATGAATATTTCCGATGACAGGTCAGACGGACAGGTCAATGTTGTTTGTATCTTCATTGTTATTGTTGGTTTTGTTTTGTTATATAATGTATATTAAAATTAATATAAATTAATAAAAATTAAATAAATATGAAATTGTTTTGTTTTCATTTTATTTTGCCAATCATTTATCACTACGGTCATACACCTACTACAAAATACATTCAAAAAATGTTTGACAATATACAATTTCTTAAATGTATTTTATATTTAAATATAAAAAAAAGTACATGACACTAAGGACTATATGAATAAACGGATGCTTTTACGAAGTAGTGACCCCTTTTGGCCCAAAAAATAGAATTCGTTCGCAAATGGCTTTCTTATTGAGATGCTTACCCTTCCGGAGCACCAGGTCTCGCTCCCCTAGTTGCAGTTCACGCGTTTATCTAAATTTGAAACTTTTTTTAACCGTTAGAATAGAATTTGCCGTAAGTGGCCTCTTGTTTTAGCTAAAACCAACATAAAAAGTGCGCCAAGAATACAAAGAGCACACCAAAACTGACACACACAACGAGCACGCCAAGACTAAACACAAAGAGCCGCGGCGCCAATAACACAATGAACACGCCAAGAACACACACAAAGAGCTCACCAAGCAATGACACAAAGAGCTCGTCAAGAACACAGAGCCGCGGCGCCAATAACACAAAGAACAAAGAGAGCACGACAAGAACACACACGCTGAAGACCTCGCCAAGAACACACACAAAGAGCGCACCAATGACACAAAGACGCGGCACAAAAAGAACACACACATAGCTCGCCAAGAAAGCAAAGAGCGCGCCAATAACACAAAGAACACGCCAAGAACACACACAAAGAGTTCGCCAAGAACAAAAAGAGCGCGCCAAAAACACACACAAAAAGCTCGTCAACTTCGGAACACACACAAAGAGCTCGCCAATAACACAACACAAAGAGCACGCCAAGAACACATAGAGCACACGAAGAACAAAGAGCACACCAAGAACACAACTTACAACATTTACTGGTCACGACGTCTGTCGACTCGCCATCCGTAGTAAGTTTGGATAACACCAAAGCACTAACTCCAGGGAGATGAAGGGACGGTTCGCCGCTGGCCAAAAGAGGTCAGGGGGTTTCTCCCGGGACTATAGTTTCTTCTACTATCACTAAACCGCATATATTTATTACTTAAATTTTGAAAATATAATGAAGAAACGATAATACTATAATCAGCTGACTTATATGCACGCTACGCCACTGACCCTGCCTTTACCTTTATGGACTCTTAAATTTGTCTTGATTATGGTGTCCCAGGAATAGGAGGAAACCCAAAGAATGAAAGAACAGACTTACGTTAACCCGCAAAACTTTGAACAGATGTAGGAAGAACTTGAAGTGACAGCAGAGTTTGAAAGTTACTCACGAAAATTTGACGAACGGTGCATGGTAGTTGATGTATAGTTAACACATGAAAAGTAAGTTGAGATAAGGTTTATAATTTGTGGTGGCTTACTTCTGCCACCAGATAAATTTTAGTCACGATGCCAATGTATCTTGAATAATTTGTCAGTTTGTTGAGATAGACATAACATCATCTTTAAAATTATCTTGACAAGTTATAATGGTTGATTGATGATTGATATATTGACTGATTGAATGGGGTTTAACGTCTCCGTCAAGAATATTTCTCTTATATCGAGACTTCACCATCTAATAGGTGAAGTGACAAATTTTGACCTTTGCAGTGCGCTCAGGGCAATGTCTAGGGAGGGATCTTTAGTGCCATGCCTGCTGTGATGCATGTCATTCATTTTTAATTAACGCATGTATAATAAATGGCTGACGTTATTTACACTTAAGGCCGTATAATCCAGGTAGTAGGCTGGCGTTATTTACACTTACACATGCGCAATACGATAACTAGTATCAGCTGTATAAGGGCAAGGTTGTGTTCAATGAAGTATATCGGCTAATATATCGAGAACACTTTGCCATGGAGAGTTATATATGCCATTATTATATAATAAAAAAAATTTAATTATTCAAAACATGGCACTGTTGATAAATAATTAAATTAATTTAATTATATAAATAATATGACGTATAATAACTGAACATGTTTCCAGATCCCACGACGAGGACGTGGTTCCCACAGGATCCATTTATTTGATTAGTTATCCATCGCAATGATTTAGAATTAAAAAGAAAATGAGAAGTTTAGAAGCTTTTTGTGATAGTATACAAATTAAAATGGATAACTAATATATGACAAAATTTATGGACAATTAGTATCTCTGAAGTTACACAAAGAGAGTGGATCTCACGAACAAAGTCGCAACTGATCACCTCAGAAAACTAATTGTACCGGTCCCTACAAATTTATTTCTAAAATAAACTAAAAAATTCCTTAACTAATATTTACACTTTTAAAAGAAAATTAAATATTTTATGGACAATTAATGTCTCTGAGGTTACACAAAGAAAGTGGATCTCACGAGCAAAGTCGCAACTGATCACCTCAGAAAATTAATTGTACCGGTCCCTACAAATTTATTTCTAAAAAAATCCTTAACTAATATTTACACTTTTAAAAGAAATTTAAATACTGATTTCCCTGTTCAAGGTTAATACTAATTTCTGAAGTTTTCATTCTCTTCTCAAGTTTATTTGTATTTGACTTTAATTTTCTTTTATTTGGGGCGTGTATTTTACTGGAAAAATGCCAAAAAGGTTTAGTGCTTCCTTTAGGTCTACCTTTCCTATTTTTAACAACTGGAATGTGTATTAGTTCTCTTAAGGATGCTTGTGGTTCTACACTTGTCACTGGCACCCTAAAATCACCCTTGCACCACATGTCTACTCTCTTTACATAACTAGATCCAAAAACAGCCACTCTTGTCATTAAATTAACACGTCTGTCTCTAAGCACCATTAACATTTGTCCAAACACATTCTCTCCATCACCGTATCTTCCACTTCCCCAATATCTATCGGCCACATTATGCACAAGCACTCTGTCTCTACTTTCAATCAAATATCTCGCAAACTCTTTCACTTGTTCAAATTTCAGGTCTAACAGTTCATCCATAATCTGTCTCTTGCTCTCATGCCACAAACGACTACTACACAACACATTCAACAACAATTTCGCATCCTTTCCAGTCCTACAACTCTTAATGTCATTCGCTAACTCTAAAAATCCATGGTCCACCGCCTTCCGAAACTGATATGCATGCTCAACACTATTAAATACTTGTCCCATATAATAAACTTTACTCAGTATCCTATGTTCACGGGTCTTAATTAGATTAAGTGATTAACGCTTCCGTGCAGCATCCCATGTTCACAGATCTATACCAAATTACTTTGACATGAGCAGTGCATTAATTACTCAGTATCCTATGTTCACGGGTCTTAATTGGTTTAAGCAGAGAACGCTTCCGTGCAGCATCCCATGTTCACAGATATGTACCTAATTACTTTGACATGACAGTGAATTAATTACTCAGTATCCTATGTTCACAGGTCTTAATTAGATTAAGAGATTAACGTGTTCACATCCTTACTGGAGTATGGAGATTAATAATCAAAGTGAAAATTCTTATTAATTAGTTGTTCGAACACGACTCATCAAGTAATTGCTCTTTAATTCCTGTTGACAAATCCCCTATAAACATATAAAGTACATCTATATTGATTTTAATTTAAAACTTTTTAAAGATTAATTATTATGTTCTCATCAATTATGATAATAATGATAATAAAATAAAAAATAAAATCAATTATTAGAGGAAAATAAGAATAAATTGCTTACATTGATTTTAATGATATACAAGTATAAACTGAATAATTCTGATTACCGGTCGCGACACGCGTTCCAATAAAACTTGATCAATTTACCTTAAATAGTGACATTATAGTTTGACAGTTTACTTTACAAAATCTCATGAATTAGGCCAATATACTTCAGTGATCACAACTTTAGATCGTGCGACAGTATTGCTGACATACTTCATTGAACACAACCTTGCCCTTATACAGCTGATACTAGTTATCGTATTGCACATGCGTAAGTGTAAATAACGCCAGCCTACTACCTGGACTATACGGCCTTAAGTGTAAATAATCAATCCGATAATAAATTGCTGGACGCAAAAAATATTCCTGGGCGTTTGCTGGGCTTTAAATCTACTCCTGGGCGTTAAATACCCTGACCACATTTTTAACGTTTTTAAGGTGTCTTCTGATAGATCTTGTGACTTTCATTTCGAAATGCAGAACACTTGACGGAAGAACATGGTGGCAGACATTACGGGATACGAGAGAGACTACACAGGTTGTGATGTTCTATCCTGTAGTGTACTCCATGGTGGACATCCCTGCAAAGCACTGTCTACAGCAGATATCCACAAGGACCAGAGGTCATAGCCAACGGTACCAGATTCCAGAACAACAGCATACCCGACAGTTTTTTCATCAGCCATTCAACTCTAGAACAACCTAGTAGCAAGTGTTGCCGTGGCAGATTCCCCAGACAGCTTCAAGATCTTTCTGTCTAAGTCGAGCACCAACTGAAGAATGATGTTTTATCCTGTTTTTAATCGTGCACCTGTACATAGACCTCACTCTTACACATATTCATTAAAGTGCAATAATACTTGAGTGGTTTTGCACTGTAGTTGGAAGAAGAAGTCACTTTTTCAATTCTTGGTTAGACTCTGACTAGAGCTGCAACAATATATCGGTATTCTGGTCAAACAGGCTCCATGAGCCGTATTTTGGTTATTGTGTAGCGGTCTGGGTAGCTCAGTGGCAGAGCACTCGCCTATAGTGCGGGAGGTCCCGGGTTCGATCCCCGGTCCGACCTTGCATCTCTTTCCTGTTACAATTGCAATATGATTCACAAATATTGTGAATCGGTGATACGAGAAAAAAAAATCAGGAAAATATGGGTTATGAATGTTTTCTATTTTGATAGTATCGGTCTCCCTCGGTGAAATATTTGAAAGTCGTTTATTGATATTAAGTGTGTTGTTCTATATAATCCAGATGCCTATACAGTATTGTTGTTTGTATCAGAATTGATTCTGAGTGTACCGGTATTCAGAATGCTTCAGCCAAAAGCAAAGCCTGGGTGAATTTTGGACTGAAATGGAAACGGAGGTCGTCGGAGATCATTCTAATGTAGCAATATTTAAAATGTTTAGGGCAGAGACGAATCATTTCTTTCTTTTAAATCTTGCAATACAATACAATATGTATTGCAATATGATCTCTGCAGTATGCAGTATATTGCAATATGGTTTTTTGCTATATTGTTGCAGCTCTAACTCTGACTGAGGTATTATTGAAATGAGAATATGTATTAACCTGATGACTTTTCTGTGTAAAGAAAAATCATATTTTATGTGGCTTTTCTGTTTGCTTTTCAGGTACAAAAGCCCTGTAACCATGGCGATATTTCTGTAATTGAAATGTATCAATAAGCATGTCATCAGGGTCACTAACAGAGGAACAGAAAAGGCGTATTGAAGAAAACAAACGGAGAGCGCTAGCTAAAAGAGCTGAAAAATCCGGCCAGAGTCCAGTCAAATCTGTCAATCCTTATACACGGCCAAGTGGTTCAAGTACATCCAGCACTCAAGTCTCTAATCCCCGGCCCAATTTCAGTTACAATACAAAACCAGCTGGTACAGTTCCTAAAACTATTCCAGTATCAAAAAACTTAACTACAGCTGGGAGTACAGAAAATTTTAGCAAATCCGTAGTTATACCACCAGATAAGTCAAGGGGAAATAACTCTTCGCAATCTTCATCTGGAGTATGTTTAAGGAAGAACAGTACATCATCACTGACAAAAGGTTTAAATGCATATGCATGTAACTCTGAAGTAAATAAAACTACATCATTTTCAAATTGGGCTAGTAACCATGGAAACAAAAAAACATTTGAACCTAAAAAGAATAATTTTGTACCCAATTCTCAAACAAGAAATTACCAGAATGCACCAGCCGGTAAATATCAGAAACCTCAGAGCAGTTCTGCGTCAAATGTTGAAACCGTCGCTAATTCGATTGCTCAGAGTTCTATAACACCAGAGGGTGCTGCAGGAAGAAATCCTTTCGCAACATTTGGTAAAAACACAGTAAAAGGATGTTGTGTTTTGACGTCCCGTGAAAGATTTGAAGTAAATGTTGGTTACTGCGCTCCACTGCTGGAAGTATTTAAATCCATGAAGACCAAACTCTATGGTAAGCCTTGTGTATGTTAAGTCTTTTACTGTGAGATTATTGGTTTTATTCTGGCTATTTTGGTAACAGCACTTTAGAATGAAATTTAGAAAAATCGGTGAAAATTCAAATTTTTATGGATAAAAAAAGAAGAAACGGTACTCTGATGTATTCATTTTGACATCTTTTATTAATAATACTAGTAATACAACTTACATTACATGTATGTTCATAAGGCACTTTTATTTTAACCACTGCGGTAGCTCAGTTGGTAGAGTGCTCACTCCGTAAGTGGGAGGTCGTGGGTTCGAATCCCAATCAGGTCTGACCCAAGACTTGAAAGTGGGTAATGACTGTTCTTTCTTCAAGCACTCGGCAGTACAAGTTGAAAGTCCCGGTTCTTTCGGATGGAAACGTAAAATGAACAGGGTCCTGTGTCGCGATAGGCTTGGCACGATAAAGAACCCTGCTGTATAATGCCATCATCACAACACGGGCAAAATTTCTGCACCTTGATCTATAGCTGGCAACTTGATATAAGTATTCTTGACTGGGGCGTTAATCACCATTAATCTACTCAACATGAGGCATTTTTAATTAAACGTTGTAGTAAATTATTTTTAAATCGCATAAAACCGCAATTTCTGAATTCTCAACCAATGTGATATTGAATAATGACCTATGCAAGAACATAATTTCATGTACAGACTGTTCAAAACTCTTACAGACATCTGACCTCTGACAGTCTGGTAAACTGAAACTGATATTTAACTTAAAAACAAGATTTGCTTCAAAAATACTTAAAGCCACTGTAATAAGCCGAAAAAAGGGTTGTTAAATGCCCTGAAGTTTAATCTCCGCACTTTTAGCCATGCTGTTGGTGTTTCCAAGATAACTAAATTAACAGTTAAAATTTTGGAGTGAGAAATGAAAGATTGGAGTACCATGAAGTGACTTTGTCATACCGTAAATGGAACCATCGTGATATACATCCTCAGCCCCTAAATGATATGACAAAGAAATTCGCTTAATAAAACTAATGCATCTTAATATTCTTTATCTCTTTTAGATGCTACAACTAAGAAATGGTCATTTAAACTTGAAGATTATGAAAATTTAAGTAAGTACAAGGATCTCGCTGGGGGTTGTTTTTGTGGTCCATTTTATGTGCCATTCTCAATGGTGTTTACCGCTGTACCACTTGATCAATATCTCTTAATCTATGTCAAACAAATTTGCTGAATAATATTGTTTTCATGTGAGAACACCTTCTTATGTGATTCCATATCCATTGGAAATAAGTGTTCCACAAAAACGTTAGGGGGTATCACGTGGTATAGCAACAAACCCCATTCAAATGATTAAATCATATGATTTTTTATGCTAATTCAATTTTTTTTCAACATGATTCCAATAAAGATACACTACATATATTAAAGTAAAGTTTAGTAATTCTGCAATATACTGTAAACCTATTTATTTTCGTGGTACATTAATTTCCGCTTATTTCGCGGTCGTTTGTTTCGCGCGAAAATTAATACAGAGCGAATTATATTATGCTTATCGTGTTATAGTGCATATTTCAAAAACGCGACAATTTAACTACGCAGATTTTCTCAATATCCTATACCGCGAAAATAAATACACACGAAATTTAATATGTTTACAGTATTGCTATACCATTTTTAGCATATCATTACACCCCTAGTACGTACTGGACTATATTGCAAAGTGAAGTTACATCCTTCACCCACACTAGAATATGCCGGAGTTGAATTCATACTTTGGCAGTATGAAAGCTACGTTCTTAAGATTTCAGCTGCAAATATTTCTTTTTCTATTATATAGTGAATGCTGTAAAAGACCTTCGACCAGCAGTGCAGTTAGAACCTTTGCCGAGACCGATACTACAGGTGTTTTCATCGCAGTTGAAAGGTGTTTATCCACCTTCTACACAGGAGAGCGTTGGTAGTGCTGACTTATCGGCAGTGGACAGTGTACTGACCGATGCCTTGTTACCCTTCCAGAGAGTTGGTGTAAAGTATGTAGATATATATGGGTGGGTAGGGGTGGTGGATGTGTGGACAATGGTGGTGGTGGGTGGGTGTAGTGTTGGTAGTGCTGACATATCTACAGTGGACAGTGTACTGACCAATTCCTTGTTATCATTACAGAGAGTTGGTGTAAAGTATGTAGATATATATGGGTGTGTAGGGGTGGTGGATGTGTGGACAAGGGTGTGTGTAGTGTTGGTAGTGCTGACTTATCTACAGTGGACAGTGTACTGACTGATTCCTTGTTACCCTTCCAGAGAGTTGGTGTAAAGTATGTAGATATATGGGTAGATATGGGTGGTGGTGGTGGGTTGTAAGCAAACTTGTTAAGTGATTGAGGGACATTAAAATGCAGTTTGACAGTGATGCTGGTAGGCAAGGTTGTAAAATTATTGAGAGGCATTAACATGCAGTTTTACTGTGGTGGTGGTGGTGGTGGTGATGCTGGTAAGCAAGGTTGTAAAATTATTGAGAGGCATTAAAATGCAGTTTTACTGTGGTGGTTGTGGTGGTGATGCTGGTAAGCAAGGTTGTAAAATTATTGAGAGGCATTAAAATGCAGTTTTACTGTGGTGGTTGTGGTGGTGATGCTGGTAAGCAAGGTTGTAAAATTATTGAGAGGCATTAAAATGCAGTTTTACTGTGGTGGTTGTGGTGGTGATGCTGGTAAGCAAGGTTGTAAAATTATTGAGAGGCATTAAAATGCAGTTTTACTGTGGTGGTTGTGGTGGTGATGCTGGTAAGCAAGGTTGTAAAATTATTGAGAGGCATTAAAATGCTGTTTTACTGTGGTGGTTGTGGTGGTGATGTTGGCAAGCAAGGTTGTAAAATTATTGAGAGGCATTAAAATGCAGTTTTACTGTGGTGGTTGTGGTGGTGATGCTGGCAAGCAAGGTTGTAAAATTATTGAGAGGCATTAAAATGCAGTTTTACTGTGGTGGTTGTGGTGGTGATGCTGGTAAGCAAGGTTGTAAAATTATTGAGAGGCATTAAAATGCAGTTTTACTGTGGTGGTGGTGGTGGTGGTGATGTTGGCAAGCAAGGTTGTAAAATTATTGAGAGGCATTAAAATGCAGTTTTACTGTGGTGGTTGTGGTGGTGATGCTGGTAAGCAAGGTTGTAAAATTATTGAGAGGCATTAACATGGAGTTTTACTGTGGTGGTGTTGTAAGTTATTGAGTGGGTATTAAAATAAGGTTTTTCTAGACTTAATCATAAATATAGTGAAAATAAATCCCAAGTTATTATAAATCCTGATACAGTTTTGGACTTAACTTAATTTATTGTAACAATACTACATGTACCCTACTTATATAATTACTTTCAGTTTTGGAATCCTCAAAAATGGGCGTGTCTTGATAGCGGATGACATGGGACTAGGTAAAACAATACAAGCTATTTGCCTGGCGGCGTATTACCGTGATGAATGGCCATTGCTGATTGTTGTGCCATCTTCTGTCAGATTTGATTGGGCACAGGTATTAAAAAATTTGACAAATTTAAAAACCCAAAAGTACATCAAAATTTTAACCCAATTTTTTTTTGAAAATTTAAAACCCTTTTTATGTTTGCATTTAAATTTTTCCGAATTTCTGTCTTTTCCGTCTTTTTAGCTTACCTGAGCTGACCTTTGCAATGTGCAGGAAAGGTACAATTTGCACAGATGCTTGGTTTAAATTTTCATTTAAGGTCAAAGAGACCTGAAGAAGAAGTAAACTTTAAACACCATTGCATCACAAACCAAAAAGTATAAAAGCGATTAGTGATTTTGTTATACAGTATAACCTGTGTATAAAAGACCACCAGTGGACTGAGCAAAAGTGGACTTAATAGACAGGTGGACTTTTATAGAGGGTCAATGAGTAAACATGTATCGTTGATACTGGTTTACAAATAATGAAAATAATACATATAATACCTATTAAAATACCCTTTTGTTTAATTTTGTTAAATTATTTTATGGTATTGAAAAAAAATTATAGATATATTTGAAAAGTGCATTTTAATCTTAATGGAGAGTACAACTGATTACATGGTAACAGTTTATCTATCAGTATACACTTGACTAATTGTCTTTGTTTTCTTTGGATGCAGGGTGTCACTAATTAAAACAATAGTTAATACTACCTGAAATAACAAAGACTATTCCTTCTGATCTAATGGCTTCAGTCATTGACATGAGAATAAGGACTTCACATTTCCCCTCAAAGTTTTACTTATAATATTATAACTCATCTATACTCTTTGCAACAAAAATTGTAAAACTTAAAAAATGATATAAGACTATAATAATTATATATTTCTAATCTTCAAGCATTAAGAATATAATAATTACTTGGTTGAAAATTAACATAAAGTTAGAAGAAAATTATCAAATTAAAACAAACTTTAAAAAAGTTGATTGAAATAGTGGACTTTATAGACAGGTTGAGAAGTCATTTGTGACTAAAAAGGGGGGACTATTCACATTAGACAGGTGGACTTTATATACAGGGTCATTATATAGTAAAATCCATTGGGAATACTTCAGACCAGTTGCTATAGACAGGTGGACTTTATACAGAGGTGGACTCTATAGCAGGTTATACTGTATTTCTTAAAAAACTACCTTCTGACTTTCTTTTGAATTGGGAAAGTTTGATGTTCCTGAAATACAACAAATGATTAATGACATTTGCAATAATGTAGGATCCTCACTGCAAAGATGTTATTGTGACAGTATCTAACATTTTGTGGGTAAGGGCAATATATTTAATTTGCTTGTATATTAATGTTGTTTTGGGAATTTTAGTGGTCTGGTTGGAATTTTTAAACATTTTCCTGAAAAAAACTACCTTTATTCGTAGTAATTTTAGGAAAGAAAAAAATCACTGCTTAGTTTGAAACCTCATATATACCATTAGGACATGAAACACTATTTAGTTAGCTAGATTTCCATAAATTTAAAATAATTAGTAGCCAAATTTCCAAAATTTGTGAAAATATAGTCCTTTTTAAAGTATTTTTCCACAAATTTGCAAAAATAGGTTACTTTTTGAAAGAATTCTTCAGAAATTAGTAGCCAATGGTGATTTTGGCTACCAGGAATGGAAACATACATTGTAGAGTTAGGTTAGCAAAGCTGAGTGACCCTGCGGTAATGAAATCATCTTCAGATTAACTGAAAATCCAAGAAGCTTGAAAACTTCAAGTACATGTATATCTTAGCATTTTTGTTCAATCATAGACTGTATTTACATACATAGCTTTACACACAGCTCATAACATGCCTTATTTTAACAATTATGAGCTGTTGATGACGCCTCATGGTTGAATATGGGTGCCACCTTTCAGTAGTTTCTTAGTGTTGATCTTGTGTTTCTCTCTTAATTTGGAGCACCTTTTTTTGGAAGCACATCCTGTTTGCTAATAATGAAATTGGTCAACTTTAAATCGATGATCTAAATTGTTAATCAATGATCTAAATTGTTATCCCTTTAACGATGATTTTTGATTGTTGAAGATAATAATTTTGTCACTAGCTAATGCCTCTTACAGTTCCGATTTCTTCAGGTGAATCATTTAAGGGTTATGCCATTTATTTTTATTTTTAGCAAATCCAGAGATGGTTACCAAGCGTAGATCCCCAGGAGATCCAAGTAGCCATATCTGGTAAGGACAGCTGTACCTCTTCTTTAGTCAGTATCTTAAGTTACGACCTTATGGCAAGAAAAGCTGCCGATCTCAAGAAAAAACATTTCCAAGTCATCATAATGGTAAGAATATTTTATAAAGGAACTTTGTATCATTGTTGTTTACTGAGGCCTCGGGGCTGAGTGTTCTAAAGTGCGTGTTTACGGATCACAGTGCCTCTCACCGCCTAGTCAATATCTTTAAGTTACGACCTTATGGCAAGAAAACCTGCCGATCTCTAGAAAAAAACATTTCCAAGTCATCATAATGCTATGAATGGTAAGAATATTTTATAAAGAAACTTTGTATCACTTTTTAGTCGAGTTGCGACGAAGTTGATATTGACTATTAATATGGTGATGCGACTGGGTAGGGGGGCCGGCGGCTGGGTGGGTGGTCATGCAGGCATTTGGATGGGATTGTTTTCCGACTTTTTTTTTTTAAACGCCTGCAGATATTGAACTTATATTTGGTATGTAAGTCAACCATCATGAGTTACAGTTCAAGATCCTTTCCTGTTAAGTGATTTTCGATGAAATTATGGGAAAATTTCTTTAAAATAGCGGTTTTACTGAACAGACTTTTTTCTAAACACTTGCAGATATTGAACCAATATTTGGTGTGTAAGTCAACCACCATGAGTTACAGTTCAAGTTAAGATTGGTATAGGTTCAGTGATTTTTGATGAAATTATTGGATGTTGACTTAGAAAATTTATTTAAAATAGCTGTTTTCCAGACTTGCAGATATTGAATCAATATTTGGTAGGTAACTCTACCATCATGAGTTATAGTTAAAGTATGAGTTTTGTTCTGATCCACCACTGATCAATTCCTCAAGATAGTGGTACATGTAATTGTTTAATTGTCAAAAAAATCTGTAGGTTACTGTACTTTAATATCGCGAATATCAAATTTTGCCTACTTACATCTGAGCTTCATGTCGCCAATACGTGTCCACAATCCAGGTGCATATTTAATTTCGCGTCCATTTCGTGAAGGGTATATAGTTATCTACCTTTCTTTAGGCTTCTTGTTTTGTTGTTAGTTTCTTAATGTATCATAGTCATTGTAAACGGTTAAAAGAAATTTTAAATTCAGACTTGTCAGTCAGTGTTTAAAGGGAAAATTCAATAGAACCTTGTAAGTTACGTGAAGTTTTGTCAAGACTTTTTTGTAAACGGTTGAAAGGAAACGTTAATTAAACCTGTTTAATTGGAAATTTCATTGGAACCTTGCAAGTTACGGCAAATTTTACGATTTACTTTATTGCATCTAATATGGCATACTTTTACGCGGTCATAGTCCATTGCCGTCATGTTTTAAATTTGACTTCATAATTTTCGCGTTTCTGGGACATTCGCGTGATATTTGAATTTGCGATCAAGAGTCCTTGCAAAATTATGCGTTAATAAATCTCTCGCGATAAAAAAAGTAATCTACGGTACTGATTAATTCCTTCATAAAGTAAAATAACTTATGTTTCCTTGAATGAAATGATCAGTGGAATTAACTGTATTATTATCAGAATAGACAGTACAGTCAAACCTGTCTATAAAGGCCATCCAAGGGAACCGGTAAAAGTGGCCTATATGGATAGACAGGTGGCCTTTATATACAGGTTAAAATAATATGAATGGGGAACAATTGGGATACAACTCTACTGGCCTTTATAACAGGTGGCCCTTATATAGAGGTGGCCTTTAAGGCAGGTTGGACTGTATATAATTTTTCAGGATGAATGTCACTTGTTAAAGAATTATAAAACAGCCAGATGTAAAGCTGCTATGCCATTACTACAGGTAAAATATAACCATGTGTACTGGGGGTGGCTAATTCCCTTCCCCACACCCTGTCTCCCAACCCACAACCCCTACAACCTACCCTCAAATTAAGTCATCTGCTATGCCATTACTACAGGTAAAATATAACCATATGTACTGGGGATGGTTTATTCCTTTCCCCACACCCTCTTTCCCAACCCACAACCAACCCTCAAATTAATTAAACAGTTCCTTCCTTCCACACATCATCCCAACCTTCCCTTTGAACAACTGGGTCCTGATGTAAAATTGCACATTGCTATCTCATTTATCCCCCCTCATTCCATCAAGGGGACAGGGGAAGTTAAGCTGTAGCATATTTAGACTATTCACTTTCAATAACACGACTTCCTAAATCCTATTTTATAAAAATCTCATAGAGTGGTATTTCTGATTATTATATGATAAAAGAATTATAGAGCAGAAGCTTCCCTAATCTCCACCCCCTGCACCTCACCCACACTCCATCAAGTGGACAGAGGAGGTTTAGGTGTCAATTAAATAATTCACATTCAGTACCATAGCTTCCTTTTCTATTTAATATAATGCGTATAAAGTAATATTATTGAGTGGAACACCGATAATTATTTGATTAAAGAATTGTAAAGCATCAGATGCCTCAATCCCCCCACCCTCCACTTTATTCCATCAGGGGGACGGGAATTTTAACTGTAGAATTTTTAGATCATTTGCATTCAATAACATAAATTTGTTTATTGTTTAATTTATAGAATGCTCATAGAGTGATATTATTGAGTGGAACACCTGCTTTGTCAAGACCTTCAGAATTATATACCCAGATATCTGCTATCACACCATTCTTATTTAAATACCAGGACTTTGGAGTACGGTATTGTGATGGGAAACAGGTAATTGATATATCATACTTTTTATGTTCCGACACTCGCTGCCATCACGGAACCAAACCAGCCTCATGGCAACTAATGACGTACTAGTGCCAGTGATGTCATTAAATAGCACAATTCAGGCCGAGTTTTCCTTTTTTTTTTTGCATGTAATTCAAGCCTGCCTGGCCTTTGTTGAAACATTGTGAGGTGGCCGGCAATCCATCAATTGTTTCTACATGTTATAAAAAAACAAACCTACTAATCTATGTCCAAATCACAATATCCCAAGCAAAGTAAAAACAAACCTACCAATCCATGTCCAAATCACAATCCCAAGCAAAGTAAAAACAAACCTACCAATCCATGTCCAAATCACAATCCCAAAGGAAAGTAAAAACAAACCTACCAATTCATGTCCAAACCACAATCCCAGAGCAAAGTAAAAAAAAAAAAAAAGGCCCCATCTGAAAAAATTGTAGATTGAACACTGCAATAAAAATGAAGTTCTAAGATATAAAATCTTTGAAACAGACAGATTGAGTTAAATATGTGAACTTCCACCAGGGAAGTGAGGCCGGGTGTTTCAGAAGAGTAAGCACCTCCTTTTTAGCTAGCTACACCTGCCAAATGTGTAATCAAGATTTAGAATGAAAGGGATGGAAAACTGGATCCTGAAAAACTTGAATTCCTATAGAAACTGACATCACAATTAATGTACATGGTTACAGGTCACAGTACATCTCACCACCTGGGTTTGAATCCCACTTGTGGACAGATCCAATTGTGAGAAAGTTAGTTAGTTCAATTGTCGATGGTTAGTGGTTTTTTCTAATAGAACCCTGGTTTCTTTCACTATCCCTGAACTGACCACTTCAATATAAGTTGAAAAATATTGACTGGGGTATAACGCTCCATCAATCCACTCAGTTCCACTCATCACCATTGCACAAGTAAATATTTGTTGTATTTGTAAATATTTACAATCAATCTGAATTCGCTTTAATAAACCCTTTGAGAGCAACTGAAAATTTTAACTAATAACTTTGGTTGGTCACGTGCCACCTTTCACCCATGACGTCACTTGTTTGTTTCCTTTGACATTGACAAATGGTCGATCAGGCTTTCATTTGATGTCATAAAAATCAAACGGTGAAACTTTGATAAACTGAATAGGCCAAGTGGAACCAATAGTAGCCATATTTAGACCTATTTTGTGCCTTATGGCATTCTTAGGATTGAAAGTTTGTAAAGATAAGGATTGAACTTCTATTGTACTGAATTTATTGGGTGACAACAGTGATTTTGTTTGCCTTAAATTACAACCGAATAAAGGTAGTATCCTCTGGGGGAAATGACTAAATTTCCAATTTGTTCATTAAAATTCCCAAAACAACAATGATATACTAGCAAGCAAATCAAATCTAGTTGCCGTTGCCTACAAAATGTAAGATATTGTCACAATGTACACAGTGCTATTTGTCGGAACATTGTGGGCGTGGCCGGCGATACGTCAATTGAGTTAAACACATGAACTTCCAGTAGGGCAGTGAGGCCAGGTGCTCCAGAAGGGAAAACACCTCCTATTTAGCTAGCTACACCCGTGACGTGTGTAATCACATTAATTGTGATGTCAGTTTCAATAGGAATCCAGGTTACTCAGGAACCGTGGTTCTAGGAGAAAACCACTGACCATCGAGAATCGAACTAACTAACTTTCTCACAAATGAATCTGTCCACAAGTGGGATTCAAACCCGGGTGGTGATTACAGATCACAGGGCCTCTCACCAACTGGGTTTGAATCCCACTTGTGGACAGATCCAAGTGTGAGAAAGTTAGTTAGTTTGATTGCCGATGGTTAGTGGTTTTCTCCTAGAACCGCGGTTTCTTCCACCATCCCTGAACTGACCACTTCAATATAAGTGGAACTAGAAAAACTGTGAGCCACAAGCTCACAAAAAATACCCCCCGCTCCCAAAAATCCATCGGATCAAATTTTTAAATAGGAGGTGCACATCTACATTATATCACAAAGATTGAAGGGTTTAGGAGAAGTTGCGGATAAGAGATAGGTACCCTAAGGTGTAACGGAAGGACGGACGGACACCCCTATCACTATATACCCCCCACTTTTTAAGCGGGGGGTATAAAAATATTGACTGGGGTATAAAGCTCCATCAATCCACCCCATTCCACTCAATCACAATTGCACAAATCAATATTTGTTGTATTTGTAAATACAGTTGAATCTCGTTATCTCGAACTCAGATATCTCGAACTACCGGATATCTCGAACTTTTTTAAAAAGTCCGAACAGAGTTGCTCTTTATTAAACCAAAATCACTCCGGTTATCTCGAACTCGGATATTTCGAATTATCGGATATGTCGAACAATATTTTCGTCCCCTTGAATGAAAATCCTAGGAAAATTACACTCGTTAACTCGAACTAAAAATTTAGGAAAATTAAATTTGTTAACTCGAACAAAAAAATTTAGGAAAATTAAATTTGTTAACTCGAACAAAAAATTTTGGAAAATCAAATTTGTCAACGCCTACAAATTTTTTGGTAGAAAAAACACATTCCGACATAAATAAAATATTTGACTGTTGGCCTCGTGTTGATTTTAAAATGACAACATTGCACTGACCTCCCGATTTCCTTAAGCCCTTAATTATTATCCCTTGCATAAGCAATTAAACCCTCAAGGAGATTAACAGGTGTTATAATTACTGCCAAGCTGAACATGGCTGCCGAAAAGCGTGTGATGAGAACATTACTCAATACAACCGGAAGCTTGGGGTGATTAAAGTACACAAAGCGAAACTGGTATGGAGACCAAAGCGGACTCCACTATTTGTCGGCTAATAACAATAGCGCAATCGGTTATTGACAGATTTGAGTAATTAAAGAAAATCTTATAAAACAAAATGCATAATTGAATACATACGATATAGGAGAAAACGGCAATATACAGTTTGACAAGATAAAACCGGAAGCGACTTCCGGTAGGCGTGTACGAGTTACTTCCCTTTTGTTGCCGTTTTTAACATCGGTTATCTCGAACTCCGGATAAGTCGAACTTTTTGCTTTTCCCCGTCGAGTTCGAGATAACGAGAGTCAACTGTATTTACAATCAAATAGTCCGTCAGCGATATTGTGGCAGAGTGTTTATAAACACAGGCCAGTTTATTATACACCAGCAGGTATAAATACTGCATTGTCATATACGTATATTCACGCCTTCATGCGTTCAGTTATCAACTCCACCTTTATATATCCCTATTGTAGGCTATATACATTATATAGACTCGTCTGTGTTTATAACCACTCTGTCACAATATCGCTGACAGACTATACTGAATTCCCTTCTATAAACCTTTTGTGAGCAACTGAAGATTTAACCAATAACTTTGGTTGGTCATGTGCCACCTTTCACCCATGACGTCACTTGTTTGTTTCCTTTTGACATTGAAAAATGGTCGATCAGGCTTTTTTTTGACGTCATAAAAATCCAACAATGAAACTTTGATAAACTGAATAGGCCAAGTGATGCCAAAAATAGCCATATTTGGACCTATTTTGTGCCTTATGGCATTCTTAGGATTGAAAGTTTGTAAAGATAAGGATTGAACTTCTATTGTACTGATTTTATTGGGTGCTAACAGTGATTTTGTTTGCCTTAAATTGTTACCAAAAAAAGTAGTATCCTCTGGGGGAAATGACTAAATTTCCAATTTGTTCATTAAAATTCCCAAAACAACAATGATATACTAGCAAGCAAATCAAATCTAGTTGCCATTGTCCACAAAATGTAAGATATTGTCACAATGTACCATCTTTACAATGAGGATCCTAAGCTAATGCAAGCATGTTATTATGCAATTTGCTGGGTTTCAGAACTTTAAATTTCCCCAATTCAAAAGGCAGAAGATAGTTTTAAAAAAAATGTAACAAAATCACCAGAAAAATCAGTTGGTAAGAATGCGCAAATTTAATGAATGCCAAGGCCTTAAATACTTTCTTTATCTTACAGCAACCATGGGGCTGGGACTTCTCAGGATCCTCCAACATGGAAGAATTACAAATATTGTTAGAAGAAAAAATTATGATAAGGTAAAACCTATGTGACACATCAGGCAAAAACTACTTATAGGCGATTTAATGGATTTTAAAGATTTCTTTTCTCCCCGCATACTAGTTTTAGGGCAGTATATAAGAATCACAATGTCTGTTTGTCCATCTGTCCGTGTAAAATCGTATATGGATCATATCTCATAATTGCATAGGGCGACTGTCATGAAACTTCACATGAATAATCTTCATGGTCCAAAGATGTGTCATGACTTTGAACCAAGGCCTTATTGGCAAGGTCAAAGTCGCAGGCAAACATTAAATATTGGGGTGGCAGGGGGGTATATGTCTCAAAAGACAGTTCTAGTTGTTCTAAATCAAATTACTATAAAAGCAGAAACATTCGTGAGGAAAATACATTGGGCAGGATGCTACCTTGCCGCTCTTGGCAGGTGACTGTTAATTTAATTTAGGCATGTTAGGTGCATAGGTCAAAGGTCAATGTCACAAGGTCATATCTTGGAAATAACAACTCGGCAATGTTGGAGATGGGGTATTTTGTCTCTCGAGTAACTGCTCTAGTTTATACAAGGTCTAAAAATATAGTAAGGTTCTGTTTGTTTTAGGCACCACTGTGGTAGCTCAGTTGGTAGATTGCTCAATTTGTAAGTGGAAGGTGTTAGGTTTGAACCCCACCAGGTCTGACCCAAGACTTGAAAGTGTGAAGTGAATGCTTTTTTTTCCAAGCACTGGGCATTACGGAATGATAGTCACGTTTTTTGGGGTTTTTTTTGGATGGTAACTTAAAATAAACGAGGTCCCATGTCACATTAGGCTTGGCACGAGAAAGAACCCTGCTGTATAATTATACCATCAGCACAATGCACAGGAAACATTTCTGCACCATTGCCTGTAGCTGGTGACATCTTGATGTAAGTGATATATTCTTGATTGGGACATTAAACATCATGACTCAACTCAATTCTTATTAACTTATTAGAACTTTTGTTCCTGTATGTTCTTATTTTGTTGGTCCTCTGCGACAGGAAATTACTTTTCAGTCCTATCATCTGTATCTCTTTCACATAGCTACCACTATGGTAGCTCAGTTGGTGGGGTACTCACTTTGTATGTGGGAGGTCATGGCATTACTCAACTCAACTCAGCTCAACTCTGTCTTTTTCAGACGTCAAAAGAAAGATGTGTTAAAACAGTTACCAGCTAAATTCAGACAGATGGTTTTGTTAGATCCGAGCTCCATTAAAATAAACAAAGACATGAAAGATTGCTCTAAAGTTATGAACTTAAAGAGTTTGAAGGCAAGTAGATACTCATTCTTATTATAGATTTTCAAAAAGCAGTAATTTCAGGGTTTGTACAGGCCTGGAAAAGTCCTTGAATTTTTAGGTTTGCCCTAAAAAGACCCTAAGAACAAGTCTGACCCTAAAAAGCCCTTGAATTTATTCTGAAAGCCCTAAAAAGCCCTTGAATTTTGCCAACTATGTGTTGATATTAAATGGTTGTAAATAGACTGATCAAAATAAATAAATAAATAAATAAGTTACATTGAAATGAGTGATTTAAAGGTACCTAGCCCTCTGGAACACCCAAAATCAACACCCATTTTATGTGTTGTTACTATGGACATGTAAGTAATATTGTTTTATTAGCTCACCTGACCGAAGGTCATGTGAGCTTATGGCATAGCGCAGCGTGTGTATGTGCGTGCGTGTGTGCGTGCGTGCGTGCGTGTGTGCGTGCATGCGTGTGTGCGTCGTTAACACCTATTTTTGACTTCTCCTCTGAAACTACTGGACAGTTTTTAATGAAACTTTGTCAGAAGTATATATGGGCCGGTGCAATTCAGATTTGTTCGTGGCGTTGCTATGGCTACTATAACTAGGTCAAGGTGACCTATGGGTGCAAAAATCTTAAAAAATCTTCTTCTCCGAAAGTACTGATTAGAGAAAAAATCTGATGTGATATTTGGCTTCTCTAGGGTCTTAAGCCTATAGTTTGTTCATTTTGTGAAATTCGGATAAAAAATAGGTTACGCGTTTTTGGGTTTAATTTTGAAAAAATCGTAAAATAGCTTTAAATTGTTATAACTTGACTATTTGACCAGATAATGACATGGGGTTTTCAGTTTTGACATCTTCTTGTTAGTATCTTTAAAATGAGGTCAAGGTCAATTGTGAAGGTCGTGACCTAATTTTTTTTACCTCTGATTATAATTATTATCTCGAAAACTATAAACTTTTTGTATAGGCATGTATATTAGAATGTTGTAGGTATCGATACAACGATCATTTTGATGTATAGAAAAAGGTCATGGGTTCAAAGGTCAAGGTCACAGATGCGAAACAATACCGAAATGGTTAATTATCTCGAAAACTATAAACATTTTGTACAGGCATGTATATTACAGGGTTTTATCAGGGTCCTTTGGGAAAAGGCCCTAAACTTAAAATTGGGAAAAACTATCAATTTTTTGCTCATTTTGGGAAAACTTCGACATCATTTTTGATGCCATTTAATAATGAATAATCTTTTTCTGCCGTTAAGTGTTTATCAGTGTTTAATTAAACTTGATGTTCGGGTTTGTCATCATTGCATTTTGCCGCTTTACTTTCAATCTCAACGTCAGAAGTCTGTATACTCATGGTCTCAGAAGCCATGCATTTGATTTAGAAGCGGTATTTCATGTTGGGTTAAAATAATCTAGAATCTTTTTACTTGATTTTGCATCCTCTGTCTTAAGGCCCTTTGTGTAAAACTTGCTTTTGGGTGACATTATGGAGTTATTGAATCATGATTTCTTGAGTGTAATTTTTAATTGGGAATTTACTCAGCCCATTTTGGGAAAAAATCAATGCTTTTTCCATTGGGAATGGGGCCGAATTTCGGCCCTAAATATGCCCTTGATAAATCCCTGTATTACAATGTTGTAGGTATTGATACAACGATCATTTTGATGTAAAGAAAAAGGTCATGGGTTCAAAGGTCAAGGCCACAGATGTGAAACAATACTGAAATGGTTAATTATCTCGAAAACTATAAACTTTTTGTATAGGCATGTATATTAGAATGTTGTAGGTATTGATACAACGATGATTTTGATGTATAGAAAAAGGTCATGGGTTCAAAGGTCAAGGTCACAGATGCGATACAATACCGAAATGGTTAATTATCTCGAAAACTATAAATTTTTAGCTCACCTGAGCCAAAGGCTCAGATGAGCTATTGCAATCTATCACCGTCCGTCGTGCGTCGTCCGTCGTGCGTCGTCCGTCGTCCGTCGTGTGTAAACTTTACATTTTAATCTTCTCCTCCAAAACTACTGGGCCATATTTGATGAAACTTAGTGATTATCATGCCTGGGTAGCAGCCTTTCAAAATTGTGTTCGGGGTTTGGCCACGCCCAACAAGATGGCCGCTGTTACTAAAAATAGCAAAAAAAAAAAAAATCTTCTTCTCTGAAACCAAAAGGTGCAGGCAAATTTTGATTGGATATTTGGATTCAGCATACCTGGGAACATTAAAATTGTGTTTTTCATGAAAATTAGACGAAAAATAGGTTACGCGTTTTTTGCGTAAAATTATGTAATTTTTAAAATGAGACATTTATTGTTATAACTTCATAACGGCTGAAGATAATTGTATGGAGTTTTCACTGTTGATCTTGTCTTGCAATTTTCTTCCAATTGATGTCAAGGTCGAAGGTCAAGGTCATGTCCCAGTTTTTGACCTTTGATAAAAAATGCTATTTTTTTAACATTTCTCGTGAAAATGGCATAGGATTTTCAGTTATTTGTAGGTATTAACATGACGATCATTTTGATACATAGATCAGGGTCATGGGTTCAAAGGTCAAGGTCACAGATGTCCAAGAATACCAAAATAGTTAATTATCTCGAAAACTATAAACTTTTTGTATAGGCATGTATATTGGAATATTGTAGGTATTGGCCTAACGATAATTTTGATATATAGATAAAGGTCATAGGTTCCAAGGTCAAGGTCATAGACGCGAACGAATACTTCAATGGTTAATTATCTCAAAAACTATAAACTTTTTGTATAGGCATGTATATTGGAATATTGTAGGTATTGGCCTAATGATCATTTTGATATATAAATGAAGGTCATAGGTTCAAAGGTCAAGGTCATAGAATTAAACGAATACTTAAATGGTTAATTATCTCAAAAACTATAAACTTTTTGTATAGGCATGTATATTGGAATATTGTAGATATTGGTCTAACGATCATTTTGATATATGAATAAAGGTCATAGGTTCAAAGGTCAAGGTCATAGCTGCGAACGAATATTTAAATGGTTAATTATCTCAAAAACTATAAACTTTTTGTATAGGCATGTATATTAGAATATTGTAGGCATTTGCACAACAATCATTTTGATATATAAATGAAGTTCATAGGTTCAAAGGTCAAGGTCATAGATGCAAACTTATACTTAAATGGTTAATTATCTCAGAAACTATAAACTTTTTGTATAGGCATGTATATTGGAATATTGTAGGTATTGGCCTATCGATCATTTTGATATATGAATGAAGGTCATAGGTTCAAAGGTCAAGGTTATAGATGTAAATGAATACTTAAATGGTTAATTATCTCAAAAACTATAAACTTTTTGTATAGGCATGTATATTGGAATAAAGTACATATTGGCCTAACGATCATTTTGATATATGAATGAAGGTCATAGGTTCAAAGGTCAAGGTCATAGACGCGAACGAATACTTAAATGGTTAATTATCTCAAAAACTATAAACTTTTTGTATAGGCATGTACATTGGAATATTGTAGGCATTTGCACAGCAATCATTGTGATATATGAATGAAGGTCATAGGTTTAAAGGTCAAGGTCATAGATGCAAACGAATACTTAAATGGTTAATTATCTCAAAAACTATAAACTCTTTGTATAGGCATGTATATTGGAATACTGTAGGTATTGGCCTAATGCACATTTTAATATACAGATGTTTTAGCTGTTTATAAATAATATATTGTAGCTAGACTTTAAATATGTTATATATAGCATACTTATATAATAATTATTATAATTAATTTGCAAAAATACTTGCATATTATTGGCCCTTACTGCTGAAAATTTTGATATTCTCTTTTATTAATGTCATTGACCATTGAACCTCTGCATAAGATATGTACTCTTCTTCAGGTGAGCGTTAAGGCCCATGGGCCTCTTGTTGATTTAATTGTCTTTGCACCAATGTTTTTCTTATAAAATTGTCCCTCTGATTAGGCCTTAAATTTGCAAATGAGACCCTGAAAAGACCCTAGAAAGTGCTTAAATTTGGAGTCCAAATGTCTGTATGAACTCTGAATTTTGTTTGCCCTAAACTACTTCTGAATAAAGGTGGTTTCCGTTGGTAAAAATTACTAAATATTCCCAATCTCACCAGTAAAATTCCCAAAACAACAGTGATAAGCTAGCAAATTAAGTTGTTATCCACTACAATTCAGATACTGTCACAATATGACATGTTTGCCATGGTGATCATAGCTATATTGCTAGAGGTGGGACCCATTTTTATTTTTTCAGGTAGAAAACTTAGCGGTGTACTTATTTTCGCAGTTGAGACTTGACAGTGAAAACCGCGAATATTAATACATCGCGAATAGTAATACATCACAAATATTTCTTGTTATACAATACTTATGTATACTCTACTGTTTGCTTATCAGAGAAAAAAGCCAGTAAACAGTTTTCAATTCATTGTATTACTTGCCTGATTTAAATAGTATTTATGAAATTTTATTTTACATGTTGCAGGGTATGGAGAGACGAGGAGCTTTGTTGGAATATTTCCATAAAACTGGAAAAGCTAAAATATCAGCTGTCAGGTGAGTGGTACAGGAGAGAGAGAGAGAGAGAGAGAGAGAGAGAGAGAGAGAGAGAGAAAGAAAGAGAGAGAGGACTGCAGGGAATGGAGAGAAAAGGAGCCTTGTTGGAATATTTCCATAAAACTGGAAAAGCTAAAATATCGGCCGTCAGGTGAGTGGTACAGGAGAGAGAGAGAGAGAGAGAGAGAGAGGACTGCAGGGAATGGAGAGACAAGGAGCTTTGTTGGAATATTTCCATAAAACTGGAAAAGCTAAAATATCAGCCGTCAGGTGAGTGGTACAGGAGAGAGAGAGAGAGAACTGCAGGGAATGGAGAGACGAGGAGCCTTGTTGGAATTTTCCATAAAACAGGAAAAGCTAAAATATCAGCTGTCAGGTGAGTGGTACAAGAGAGAGAGAGAGAGAGAGAGGACTGCAGGGTATGGAGAGACGAGGAGCCTTGTTGGAATATTTCCATAAAACAGGAAAAGCTAAAATATCAGCTGTCAGGTGAGTGGTACAGGAGAGAGAGAGAGAGAGAGAGAAGAGAGAGAGAGGACTGCAGGGAATGGAGAGAAGAGGAGCCTTGTTGGAATATTTCCATAAAACTGGAAAAGCTAAAATATCAGCTGTCAGGTGAGTGGTACAGGAGAGAGAGAGAGAGAGAGAGAGAGAGAGAGAGAGAGAGAGGACTGCAGGGAATGGAGAGAAGAGGAGCCTTGTTGGAATATTTCCATAAAACTGGAAAAGCTAAAATATCAGCCGTCAGGTGAGTGGTACAGGAGAGAGAGAGAGAGAGAGAGAGAGAGAGAGAGAGAGGACTGCAGGGAATGGAGAGAAGAGGAGCCTTGTTGGAATATTTCCATAAAACAGGAAAAGCTAAAATATCAGCTGTCAGGTGAGTGGTACAAGAGAGAGAGAGAGAGGACTGCAGGGTATGGAGAGACGAGGAGCCTTGTTGGAATATTTCCATAAAACTGGAAAAGCTAAAATATCAGCTGTCAGGTGAGTGGTACAGGAGAGAGAGAGAGAGAGAGAGAGAGAGAGGACTGCAGGTTATGGAGAGACAAGGAGCCTTGTTGGAATATTTCCATAAAACTGGAAAAGCTAAAATATCAGCTGTCAGGTGAGTGGTACAGGAGAGAGAGAGAGAGAGAGAGAGAGAGAGGGGGGGGGCTGCAGGGTATTAAGAGATATGGAGCCTTGTTGGAATATTTCCATAAAACTGGAAAAGCTAAAATATCAGCTGTCAGGTGAGTGGTACAAGAGAGAGAGAGAGAGAGAGGACTGCAGAGTATGGAGAGACGAGGAGCCTTGTTGAAATATTTCCATTAAACTGGAAAAGCTAAAATATCAGCTGTCAGGTGAGTGGTACAGGAGAGAGAGAGAGAGGGGGGGGGGCTGCAGGGTATTAAGAGATATGGAGCCTTGTTGGAATATTTCCATAAAACAGGAAAAGCTAAAATATCAGCTGTCAGGTAAGTGGTACAAGAGAGAGGACTGCAGAGTATGGAGAGACGAGGAGCCTTGTTGGAATATTTCCATAAAACTGGAAAAGCTAAAATATCAGCTGTCAGGTGAGTGGTACAAGAGAGAGAGAGAGAGAGAGGGGGGGGGGCTGCAGGGTATTAAGAGATATGGAGCCTTGTTGGAATATTTCCATAAAACTGGAAAAGCTAAAATATCAGCTGTCAGGTGAGTGGTACAGGAGAGAGAGAGAGAGAGAGAGAGAGAGAGAGAGAGGGGCTGCAGGTATTAAGAGATATAGAGCCTTGTTGGAATATTTCCATAAAACTGGAAAAGCTAAAATATTAGCTGTCAGGTGAGTGGTACAGGAGAGAGAGAGAGAGAGAGGGCTGCAGGGTATGGAGAGACGAGGATCCTTGCTGGAATATTTCCATAAAACTGGAAAAGCTAAAATATCGGCTGTCAGGTGAGTGGTACAGGAGAGAGTTAGAGAGAGAGAGCAGGGTATGGGGGAAAAGCTAAGACATCGGCTGTCGGGTGAGTTTTTAAGAGTGTGAGAGAGTTGTGTATGTGTGTGCAGGCTGCAGAGTTGTATAGAGATACAGGGAGGCTTGTTGGAATATTGCCATAAAACTAGAAAAGCTAATAAACCAGTTGTAAGGTAAGTTTTTACGAGAGAGAGAGAGAGAGAGAGAGAGAGAGAGAGAGAGAGAGAGAGTTGTACGGTACAGAGGGTTGGGGAGCTTTGTAGTGTGAGTGGTAACAAGAGAGAGAGAGAGGCTGCAGCCCTGTTGGAATATTTCTATTTTATTTAATTTTACTATTTTATTATAAATAATGTAACAAACTTTGCTAACACAAATGATAAAAATAAAAAATAATAACAAAAGAAAAAACCAACTCAAAACTTCTAAATTGTCATGATTTGCAGAATAAATGTTTTTTACCATCCATCTTTCCATTTGCCACATCCCACAGTTGTCAAAAACTGTAAGAGTTGCTTATCTTTACCCAGGGGATAATCACTTTTGATTTTTTGTGATAAATCATCTAAATTGCATGGTCCATTTTCAACATAAATGAATCTGCAAATTTGTCTATCTCATCTGTGGTCTCAGTCGCTTCAAGTCATGAACAATGAGGCCTCAGTGCCCAGGTTCCTGTCTAAAGAAAATTGATGCACCCTCTGGCAAAGAAGTTTTTTATTTTGTTTAATTATTTTTTTTTTTGGTTTGCACACAAAAATTGTTGCTGAAGGTTGGTGGTTTTCTACACCATCTCTTTACTGACTACTTCAATAAAACACAAAACTCCATTATTCCTCTAGATTCTTCATTGTCGCTGGAATAATTACCGACCTGTTGAGCCTAAAGGCTACAGACAAATTTTAACTTTTTAAATTTTAATTAATTTTAATATTAATAAGCAAAAATTAAGTGTCTAAGAAGAAAAAATATATTGTTGTGGTATAAGTGCCTTAACTTTCTACATTTATATCAATTTCAGAGATTATGTGGCAGATTTAATGGAAAATGATAGAAAATTTCTAATATTTGCTCACCACCAAGAAGCTTTAGATGCCATAGAGGATGTGGTTTGTTCAAAGGTATGTTAAATTGCAACAAAAAAAAAAACCAACAAAACCAGTAGGAACACCTTCATAACCTATTGCAGTAAAGTTAAGCAAAAGCTATGTTTAAGTAATACATACTGTATATTGCTTTATTCTGACGGTGTCAAATTTTTCGCGGTTTGACAATTACTATTGTATTTGTGATGTCATATTTTCACAGTCTTATCTGATCGAAGGTTAACAACTCTAGTAAGATTAATGGACTGGTTATACCCATGTATTTTCACAGAAAAAACGCTGGACCAAGAATATAATGAAAATAAAACTCCAGCGAAATATAAAGATTATAGTCCAAACTGCCTTAAAGACCACCTCTATATAAAGGTCACCTGCTTATAAAGGCCAGTAGAATTGTATCCCAATTGTTCTTCTTTCATATTGATTGAACCTGTATAGAAAGGCTACTTTTACTGGTTTCCTTTGGTGGCCTTCATAGACAGGTTTGACTGTACATTATGCTGTAAATGTACTTAATATTAGGGGGTCCAATTTTCGTTGGGTGAAAAATTAGCTGATCTATTCCACTGAATACAAGATAGAAAATCACATAACGGACTATGCAGTGTATGGGCATGGTTCTGTCTTTCGATTATGTTGATTGTTGAGTATGTACTTTAACACATTATTTTGCACATGATAGAAATTTTAGCGTAACATTTTCGACCCCAAAATAAGCGAAAAATTAATACACCATGAATAAAACTATACATACATGTACAGCATTTCATTTGAATGTATTTTTATTTGCTTGAAAATAGGTAGTAGTAGTAATGGTGTTTCACGTCCCAGTCAAGGATAATTAACTTGTATCCAGACATCACCAGCTATTGGTGAAAGTGCAGAAATTTTGCCTGTGTGTTGCACTGATGGCATTATACAGCAGGGTTCTTTATTGTGCCACGCCTACCGTGACACAGAACCTCTTTTGATTTAAGTTCCCACACGAAAGAACCATGACTTTTATTTCATAATGCCAAGTGCTTGGTGAACGAACAGTTACTACCCACGTTCAAGTCTTGGGGTCAGACCCAGTTGGGGTGTGAACCCACGACCTCCCACTTACAGAGCAAGCACATTACCAACTGAGTAACAGTTCATAGTCCAGTTTATAATTTTGAAAACTGATTCATACTTGTCATGCTTGTTTTGTTAGATCCTATCACTTTTTATCAGATATTTTCTTGTTTTTTTTCGCAGATAGGCAAAGACTGTTACTTCAGAATAGATGGCAAAACAACGCCAGAACAGAGAAATTTTCATTGTCGAAAATTTCAGACCAATGACTCTATGAAGGTAGCCATACTGTCCATTACAGCTGCTAATGCCGGTCTGAACTTGTCAGCTGCTAATCTTGTTGTGTTTGGTGAACTTTTCTGGAACCCAGGGGTATGTGGCAAATTCATTTTAAAACCAGAGTCTAGATATACCATAACATTTGTTTTATTACAGTATATTTACAACTGTCATTGTTTCTCCTTCTATAACACATTTTGAGCAATTGTATGTTATAGTCCTATAGATAATAATTGACGTCATCATGAAAATACGTCATTAACTTGTTACGTCAAATCACCGCATTTGAATACACTACAGTCACAAAGTACCTTCTGACAGACATTAACTTTTTACGGTTAAATACAATACGGAATGTTATCATGTACAACAGTTTATCAATGCACATGTGATTTTAACATGAAATTTTGATTTTCTCAAGTAGTATAAATAAAACTTATGGTGAGTGGAAGAACTATTTTTTGTTATCATTTGTGCTTTTGGATTGTGATTCGGAAATGGTTGTGGGCGCTACCATTTTTCTGACGGTGGGTGTCAAGGCAGAATAAAAATTAAATGTTTAAAAATACATACAAGGTATTACGTATTAATTTTTTATTTTGAAATTGAAGATTGTAAATAAACAATTGCCGTCATGCAATTTGGACTGGCCATTGTTATTCATACTTTCATCAATAACAAAAAAAAAGAATGTCATTTCTTAAATCTTTTTTGCCAGTCTCCATACTTGCTGTGTAATAATACATGGGCAGGAGTTTACATGCGAAAGAATATATCACGAGGTGGTTTTGCCACCGAGTGATATATTTGCTGCATGTTAATTACGGTCTGTTTATAATTCGACGATATACCAAGGGTAAATGTTAATCATTTCTATTCTAACATGACTTAGATAAAAAAGATTGAACTAAACATTTTGAAATCTTTTTTTGGAAGTATATTTTACTATCTTTTTGCAAAAAGGTTCATTGAAACAATTCGACTGTTGAGATTACCTCTAATTTCAATAAATGATTTAATGAATGAAAATTACATCACAACCATTATTTGCGACACATAGCATGATGTCATAACATAAGCAAGGGAGTACGTCAACGAAACAGCAATGGGTATATCGCTTGTTATACCACGGCTGGCTCTGGTCATGTTTTATATGAAAGAAAACAAACACAGGTCATGTTAGAATATTAATTTTACTTCATTTTCTCAATAAAATATGTATATGTTATACATTAAAACCTTTATTATCCCCACCTCTCTTATGGTCACCAGGGATTTATCTGTCCACTTACAGGTTCTGGTAAAAGGACTTATTCCCAATGCCAAAAAGCATACATTTTTCCAATTTTGTAGTTCAATATTCCAAAATAGAGGGGGGAAACTCAAAATGAAGTGACAAAAACCACCATACATGTATTTCAACTTAGCTGGAATATCTTTTTAATAATCTGTATTTACATATACCATGATTGGTATTTAATGTACATCTGATACGAGGGATGCAACACTTCGAAACAAATACTCTAAGGTTGTTATTAAAACATGTCAAAATAAGTAAATCAGAATATCTTCTTTTTTCATTTTACCCAAAAGGTGGATTTTCTAAACTGAATTTTGGTGGATTTTCAAAACTGAATTTTCCCAATCTCATTCCCAGGTGCCTTTTACCAAATGGCAAAAAAAAAATCCTTGGTCACAGTCCCTAAATTCATGTTTCTCTATATTTTCTATTATAAGCCAACACAACTACAGGTCATTGTTGTTTACCTTTACTCATGCATTTCTGAACTTTTCAGATTTTGGTCCAGGCTGAGGATAGAGCCCACAGAATAGGCCAGCAGGATATGGTGAATATACACTATCTAGTGGCACAAAATACAGCAGATGACCACATATGGTAAGAACCAGTGATGTCTCGATTATCCCAGATTGTTGTAGACGATAAATTGACGAACAATTGACCACGCCCACAATGTTCCAACAAAGGCCCGACATGCTTGAATTACACACAAAAAGAATGAAAACTTGGCCTGAATTGTGCCTTTTAATGACTTCACTGACACAAGTTCGTCATTAGTTGCTGTGACACTGCTTTGGAATGGTGATGACGGCCAGTGTTTGAAAATAGCAGGCATGGCCAGTGATACCTCAATTGTTGGCTGTCAGAATGGTGATGACGACCAGTGTCAGAAAATAAAAGGCATGGCCAGCGATACGTGAATTGTTGGTGGTCAGAATGGTGATGACGGCCAGTGTCAGAAAATAAAAGGCATGGCCAGCGATACGTGAATTGTTGGTGGTCAGAATGGTGATGACGGCCAGTGTCGGAAAATAAAAGGCATGGCCAGCGATACGTGAATTGTTGGTGGTCAGAATGGTGATGACGGCCAGTGTCGAAAATAAAAGGCATGGCCAGCGATACGTGAATTGTTGGTGGTCAGAATGGTGATGACGGCCAGTGTCGGAAAATAAAAGGCATGGCCAGCGATACGTAATTGTTGGTGGTCAGAATGGTGATGACGGCCAGTGTCGAAAATAAAAGGCATGGCCAGCGATACGTGAATTGTTGGTGGTCAGAATGGTGATGATGACGGCCAGTGTCGGAAAAAAAAAGTCATGGCCAGCGATACGTGAATTGTTGGTGGTCAGAATGGTGATGACGGCCAGTGTCGGAAAATAAAAGGCATGGCCAGCGATACGTGAATTGTTGGTGGTCAGAATGGTGATGACGGCCAGTGTCGGAAAAAAAAGGCATGGCCAGCGATACGTGAATTGTTGGTGGTCAGAATGGTGATGACGGCCAGTGTCGGAAAATAAAAGGCATGGCCAGCGATACGTGAATTGTTGGTGGTCAGAATGGTGATGACGGCCAGTGTTGGAAAATAAAAGGCATGGCCAGCGATATGTGAATTGTTGGTGGTCAGAATGGTGATAACGGCCAGTGACGACTCGGAAAATAAAAGTCATGGCCAGCGATACGTGAATTGTTGGTGGTCAGAATGGTGATGACGGCCAGTGTCGGAAAATAAAAGGCATGGCCAGCGATACGTCAATTGTTGGCCATCAGAGCAGTGAACCTAGTAATTGATTAAAATCAATCATCCCTAATATCTGGGAATAGTTTCAAGATTGTTGTCAAGTCCATTTCATTTCCATTTCTCCCTTCTTAAACAACATGGTGGACAGCGATCAGATAATTTTATCAGTATCCAATGACCACAAGGTCTATAGTTTTAAAGTTATAATCGCTAAGCAAGAAGAGAATTAGAAAGAGTCAAATAGCTTATAAATACAAGTTAAACTACAAGTTATAATATAATGATATTGTCAGCTTTATTTGATATTGATGTACAATTATTTCATGCAAAATGTATCAGAAATTTTGCTTTTTTAATAGGTTACTGTAAACATGGTAATTTGCGTGTGGTGGAAATTTTTGCTGTGTTCACAAATGGTAAAAAATCACAAAATTTCTCCCCTTGTGAATCAAGATAACCTAGTTATTGACACAAGAATGGGTTCAATGCGGAAAATAACCCTCTCGGGAAATATCAACGATACTATTTTGCGAAAATTTCCACTTGCTAAAAAAATGTTTACAGTAGTTAATCGATTGTGTCTCTACGATTATCTATTGTTAATTTTTGTCCGATTGAACTTCAGTAGTAAGAAAATCTATTGTGTGTTTAATATCTGGAAATATCTTCTGACTTTAAGCTGGATTTTATTTTGAAAAGTATACAGTAAAAAAAATTCAGTTTCAAAACTCTCTCTCTCTCTCTCTCTCTCTCTCTCTTTTTAGTTGTACTTGAAACATGTGAAATGCAAATTGCCTAACTCGCTCTAATAAATTGCTGCAAATTTAGATTGAAATGCCGACATCTTGATACAAGTGAAATATTCTTCACTGAGATGTAAAACCCTATTCAATCTCTTTCTCTCTCTCTCTCTCTCTCTCTCTCTCTCTCAATAGTTGCACTTGAAATGCAAATGGCCTGACTCACTCTAATTAATTGCTGCAAATTTTTATTAAAATGAAGACATCTTGATACAAGTGAAATATTCTTCACTGAGATGTAAAACCCATTCAATCTCTCTCTCATTCTGTCTACTCTCTCTCTCTCTCTTTCTGTCTACTCTCTTTCAACAGTTGTACTTGAAATGCAAATGGCCTGACTTGCTTTTATTAGTTGCTGCAAATTTAGATGAAAATGGCGACATTTTGATACAAGTGAAATATTCCTCACTTAGGCATAAAACCCCATTCAATCTCTTGAATATCCGGAATTCTCTCTTGACTTTAAGCTGGATTTTATTTTTGAAAAGTATATAGTAAAACAAATTCATTTTGAAAACTCTCTCTCTCTCTTTCTCTCTCTCTCTCTCATATACAGAATGTTTAGATTTTTCATTAATTAAAAATACATGTAATTAAGAATTGACATTTTCTTCTAATTCCAGGCCTTTGGTTCAGAAGAAGCTGGATGTATTGAACAAAGCTGGTTTAAGTAAAGATAATTTTTCAGAGGCTGACACAACCAGGGTTAAGGTAAGGTCAGATATATAACCAGGGTCATCATGTAACAAGGTCAAGGAAATGCCAAATACATATATCAGGGTCATCATGTACCAAGGTCAAGGACTGGTCAAAAAGATGTACCAGGATATTAGATATATGTGCCATTTAAAGGTCAGATACATATACCGGGGTCATCATGTACCAAGGTCAAGGAAAGGTCAAATAGATATCAGGGTCAAGGTAATGTCATATATGCACCAGGGTCAAGGTAATGTCAGATACATGTACCAGGGTTGTCGTATACTAAGGTCAAGGAAAGGTCAAATATTGTGTCAAGGTCAAATAAATGTACTGAAGTCAAGATTTTACCAGTTCCTGTTAAAAATGAAATACATTATATTCTTGACTATGACAATAACACCATGAAATCAATCAATCAAATTATGGTTAATATAAATTTTACTTTTTTATGCCACTGCCATGAATTTGGCCGGAGCATATAGCGTTACCCATGTCCATATGTATGTATGTCCCAGAATCTGTTTCTGCTCTATTACTTTTGTATAAATAGAGATATGAAAGTGATATTAACAAGAGATATACAGTATGGCAAGAGGATGTGCTGCTTGCCAAAATGTCACCAAGGTCAAGGTCACAGGAACATAAAATTTTTGAAAAATTGCACTTTTTCATTCGTCTCCGCTCTATGTCTTCTGTATAAAAAAAGGTATCAAAGCAATATTAATAAGACATATACAGTGTAGAAAGAGGATTTGTCACATACCAAATTGAGGTTATCAAGGTCAAGGTCACAAGATCATAAAAATTTTGAAAAATTGAATGAGAGAGTAAACCCTATTCAATCAATCTATCATAAATGAAGCAGGGCATAAGTGTCACATTGCCACTTTACTCTTGTTTGAATGTTCATTTTGTGTGTGTTAGGACACTAAAGTTTAAACTGAATTGATGACTGTATCAAGAATTGCACAAGTCTAGGATGTCTAGGGTCAGATTTTTCTGCATTTTTTCTCGGACTATTTAGTATTTCCAGCTACTGGTTCCATGGGCCATTAAATTTGACTAAAGAAATTGGAATTCACAGGAACTGGTATTTTTATACCCCTCACAAACGGGTATGCAGGGTAATATATAAAATATATAGAATATACACCCACTTATATGGGTTACGTGAAAATTACACCCACACAAAATGCCAAATTTCAGAAACTGTAATATTTTCATCCTGGGAAAATAATTCCCTTTACAGTATATTCTCCATCTTATAGTCAGTTTCATAATTTGTGAATACTACAACTCCCTGAAATGGTCACAAATTACAAAGCCCCGAAAATTTTAACCCGTGAAATTCAGTACCAAAGCCCTGAAAATTTTAACCCGTGAAATTCAGTACCTTAATACATTTTATACTTTAGGACTCTAAGCAAACAGAATTAATGCAGTATTTTGAGGAATCATTTTTGGAGGAGGACGACAGTTTCTTACTAGAGAATTCCAACACTGATGATTTACAAACGCTGGAAGTGTTATCTCATTCGAATGACTTGGACCAATCTCCTAGACAAAAGAACAAGTCTCCAGCTAAATCCCCGAAGAAAACACCAAACAAAAAAGGTATAGATTCTTTGGTTTTAAGCGGTTTTTATTGATTGCTATCATGTAGCAATCCGGTCATGCATAGTTGACTGGAGTAGTGTTTTGCATCGGTCTTTATGATCCGGTCATCCATGGTCAGCTGTAGGATAGTGTTTTGCATCCAAATCTATCAAATCGCTTTGTTCTGGAATGGATGAGGGATATTTGAATACCTAGATTGAAACACCAATCATGTTCTTGTAAGTGAACCGACTGACAAACTTTCTTGCACTTAAGTACCATGAAGTATGGTCTGCAAAACTTTTGATTTCATCTTGAAAAAAACAGTACCCATTTTTGAAATCAGGCTATCACCAGCCCTTAGCTTTGGCCTATGTGATATGGGAACTTAAATTTTCTGGCTTTATGTACATCATAAGACCCTATTGTAATCACTTTTAATTCTGGGCCCTCAGTGATCTTAAGCATGCAATTATGGATCACAGCTTCTCTAAGTGCCTCAGGACAGGTCCTCGTCACACTAGTGAGAGTCAGTTCCCTTTCGAAAGGTTGGTGGTTTCCTCCATGCCCGTGTCACACAACAAAAATTTTAAAAGTTGCAGAGAAAATAAAATTGAAGTTCAATAGGAGTTGAGAGTTGAGTAATGGTGTTTAACGTCCTAGTCAAGAATATTTCACTTATATCGAGACATTGCCAGCTATAGGCGAAGGTGCAGAAATTTTGCCTGTGGGTTGCGCTGATGGCATTATACAGCAGGGTTCTTTAGCGTGCCAAGCCCACCGTGACAGGGACCTCGTTTATTTTAAGTTCCCATCCGAAAGAACCGTGATTTTCATTTCGAAATGCTGAGTGCTTGATGAAAGAACAGTCACTACCCACTTTCAAGTCTTGGGTCAGACACGGCCAGGGATCGAACCCACGACCTCCCACTTACGGAGCGAGCACTCTACCAATTGAGTTACCACAGTGGTTGAAAATAAGCTAAACAAGTGCCACAATTTCAAGGTGACAAATCATATAGATTTTTGGCAGGTTGCACCGCCCCATGTGCCCTGTCAAAAAATAATATACATCTTTTACAGGGTATATGGGACCCTGTAACCTCCCAAACATGTGTTTTACTTACTGTATAAGAAAAAACATTCACAATTTTCAGGGTGACACTTGCACTGCAAATATATTTTCTCCACAAAAATTATTTATTTCCCTTGGTTCACTTTCCCTACAGACAGAACCGTGAAAATTTCTTACCATGAAATAGTTTAGAAGATCATAACTTCGAAAGTTTACAGCCGCTAATATTTCTTCTTATACAGTATAAATCACATGTACCATGTTCAACTTAATTTTCATTTCATTTTCAAACACAGAAAAACAATATGGAGATATGTTAAAGTATGTCACTGTATCACCAAGGAAACCACTGTTTGAACCTTCCACATCTACGGCAACAGAAACCATGGCAACCATGCCAGAGGATGACCTTGACCTTCTGATGGATGATGTAGACTGGGATGCAGATGATGATATGATGGAACCAGTACCGAAGAAAATAAAACGTTGAACATTTTTGGATAAGATTTCTTTCTGAAATTACCTAATCCAAAAAGGATATGCTTCAGTAAATCTAGAGCTTCATGGATCAATATACATACAAGGAATGCAGCCATCCCAGACCAGAAGCATGCACTGGCTGTGACATCATCAAATATTGTGTTCTTATACAACTGTGATGCCATCAAGTATAACATTTACAAAGTGCTCTTATTTTACTGTGATATCATCAACGCTTGTGATGGTATAAACTATGATGTCATCAATGCTTGTGATGGTATACAACTGTGATGTCATAAATGCTTGTGATTTTATACAACTGTGATGTCATCAATGCTTGTGATTTTATACAACTATGATGTTCATCAATGCTTGTGAGCATATACAACTATGATGTCATCAAAACTTGTGATCATATACCGGTACAACTATGATATCTTCAAAGCTTGTGATCATTTACATCTATGATGTACAACGATGGTGTCATCAATTAATGTGTTCATATACATACAACTGTGATGTCATCAATTAATGTGTTCATATACAACTGTGATGTCATCAATTAATGTGTTCATATACAACTGTGATGCCATCAATTAATGTGTTCATATACAACTAAGATGTCATCAATTATTGTGTTCATATACAACTGTGATGTCATCAATTATTGTGTTCATATACAACTGTGATGTCATCAATTAATGTGTTCACGTACAAGTATACACCATCCTTGATGACGTCAAACTAAAGATAATATTAACATGTCAATACTCTGAATGGAATCTTAAACTTTGGAAGGCGCAAATTGTTGGAAAAAAAGAAACTTTTTGTTAAGGATATTGTAGTTTTTTAAAGAAAAAAACATTAAGTGTGTGTGTGTGTGTGTGTGTGTGTGTGTGTGTTTGTGTGTGTGTGTGTGAATTGGAAACAGATGTTTAAATGAATGAAAAAACATGAACTAGTAATGTAAAGTGTGCCTTTCGGCTCAGGTGAGCTATTGTAATCTATCATCGTCCGTCGTGCGCCGTGCGCCGTCCGTCATGCGTAAACTTTACATTTTAATCTTCTCCTCCAAAACTACTGGGCCAAAATTGATGAAACTCTGTGACTATCGTGCATTGGTAACAGGCTTTCAAAATTGTGTTCGGTGTTTGAACACGCCCAACAATATGGCTGCCGTTACTATAAATAGCCAAAAGACAAAAAAATCTTCTTCTCTGAAACCAAAAGTCGCAGGAAAATTTTGATTAGATATTTGGATTCAGGAAACCTAGGAACATCAAAATTGTGTTTTTCATGAAAATTGGACGAAAAATAGGTTATGCGTTTTTTGCGTAAAATTACGTAATTTTTAAAATGAGACATTTATTGTTATAACTTCATAATGGCTGAAGATAATTGTATGGAGTTTTCACTGTTGATCTTGTCTTGCGATTTTCTTCCAATTGATGTCAAGGTCAAAGGTCAAGATCATGTCCCAGATTTTGACCTTTGATAAAAAATGCTCTTTTTTTAACATTTCTGGTGATAATGGTGTAGGATTTTCAGTTATTTGTAGGTATTGACATGACGATCATTTTGATACAAGATCAAGGTCATGGGTTCAAAGGTCAAGGTCACAGATGTACAAGTATACCAAAATAGTTAATTATCTGCAAAACTATGAACTTTTTGTATAGGCATGTATATTGGAATATTGTAGGTAATAGTACAATGGTCATTTTGATATATGAATGAAGGTCATGGGTTCAAAGGTCAAGGTCACAGATACAAACAAGTACTGAAATGATTATTTATCTCAAAAACTTTAAACTTTTTGTATCGTATATTAGAATATTAGCCTTATGATCATTTTGATATATAAATTAACCTCATGGATTCAAAGGTCAAGGTCACAGGTGAGCGTTAAGGCCAATGGGCCTCTTGTTCCATTTTTTAACGGAAAATGGAAGTCCAAAATTTGACATAGTCCCACAAAATTGAGGTTTCACACATGGACACAACTTGTAATTGTTGCCAATATTGTACTGGTATTCTACACCGTATTGCAATATGTATGGACTAAGTATTGTACTGGTATTCTACACCGTATTGCAATATGTATGGACTAAGTATTGTACTGGTATTCTACACCGTATTGCAATATGTATGGACTAAGTATTGTACTGGTATTCTACACCATATTGCAATATGTATGGACTAAGTATTGTACTGGTATTCTACACCATATTGCAATATGTATGGACTAAGTATTGTACTGGTATTCTACACCATATTGCAATATGTATGGACTAAGTACATGTATTGTACTGGTATATTACACCATATTGCAATATGTATGGACTAAGTATTGTACTGGTATTCTACACCGTATTGCAATATGTATGGACTAAGTATTGTGCTGGTATTCTACACCGTATTGCAATATGTATGGACTAAGTATTGTACTGGTATTCTACACCATATTGCAATATGTATGGACTAAGTACATGTATTGTACTGGTATATTACACCATATTGCAATATGTATGGACTAAGTACATGTATTGTACTGTTATATTACACCATATTGCAATATGTATGGACAATGTATTGTACTGGTATTCTACACCGTATTGCAATATGTATGGACTAAGTACATGTATTGTACTGGTATATTACACCATATTGCAATATGTATGGACTAAGTATTGTACTGGTATTCTACACCGTATTGCAATATGGACTAAGTACATGTATTGTACTGGTATATTACACCATATTGCAATATGTATGGACTAAGTATTGTACTGGTATTCTACACCGTATTGCAATATGTATGGACTAAGTATTGTACTGGTATTCTACACCGTATTGCAATATGTAATCGTGAGATACAGTGTGGTCCCAATAAACCCCAAAGACGTGAAACGGTGAAATCCAGTTTTGTCTGTTTCCGCGCCTGACTTGTAGTTTACAATCGAATGTAAACTTCCGCCTAATGTGATTCGTATCATAAACGTATGGTTAATCATGCCACCTGACGTAATTGTGTCCTGGAAAAAGATGAAAATGTCCTGGAAAAGTCATTAAATTTTTATTGGCAATGGCTGTATGAACCCTGTGTATGGACAATGTATTGTACTGGTATATCTTTATCAGAATTAAGTTGAAAATTGTCCTTATTATGTTAAACCAACAAGTTGTTGTAAGGCCTTGGTTTTAGAGTATCCTGAACTGATTAAGTTCTTGTTTATAACTAGGGTTGACTATGACTGCGCTGAATTAATGTTAGTCAGATACATCTAGTGCAAAGATAAAATATTTTTAAAAGTAAATTCAGTGAATTAGTATCCCCTTAACAGGCTCTTTTTTTAACAATTTGCACTTATGTTTAAAGGGTAATATCTAAAGGGCAATAACTCCCATGAGAATGAGCAAACCAACTTGGGTTAAGGATATGTGTATATCCTATCAATGTTGATAGCACCAAATTTCATGAAATAGTACTTTGTAGTTTTGGAGAATTTGTGCAGACAAGAATTTCGGAGGGACGGAAGGAAGAATGGACAGACTGAAGGAAATTCAAAGTTAATATCCCCCTCTTTCTTCAAAAGGTGGGGAATTAAAAAAGCCCCTGATGACATATCATGCAATATTTTTTTAACACCATTTCATTCTAATGTTCAAAAATCCTTGATTTTGACAATACCTTGTTAAATCTGATTTCTTCTTGGACCAGCACATTATTACATATGAAATTTGTATCACTGTAATTGATCGAAACCCCATTGAACAGGTTCTACTGGTACTGTAAACTTATTTAATTTTGCATCTTATTTTTTTATTTATTTATTTTTTTTGAGGTATATTAAATTTAGATATATCCATGTAGTTAGATATTCACGTTTTTGTTAATATGCACTTTAACACAATAAGCATGTTATAATTTTCGCGAAAAACAAACGACCGCGAAATAAGCGAAAATTAGTGCACCATGAAAATAAATATGTTTACAGTATATCGATAAACCTCTATCTAGTGGCATTTGGTTCCCACCGGTTGATGCTGGACAGGATTGATTGATTGAATGGGGTTTAATGTCCCAGTCAAGAATATTTCACTTACATCAAGACATCACCAGCTTTAGGTGAATGACAAATCTTTAGCTTTGTAGTGTGCTTAGGGCAATGTGTAGGGAGGATTCTTTAACCTGCCATGCATGCCATGACACGGGGCATTGATTTTTAAGGTCTCTTCTGAAGGACCCTATTACTTTCATTTCTAAACGTCACTGACTTTTTTCAAGTCAATTGAAAGACCCCAGACCCTGGTCGGGTTTGAACTCACGACCTCCAACATACGAAATGAGCACTCTACTGACTGAGCTACTGTATTAGTATGGTGCTGGACAAGACCTTTATATACTGTGCAAGTGTCGTTTTATTCAAGGTGTATTAATTTTTGGGGTTTTTTCGCGGTTGAAATTTTCAGCGAAAATTTGTACCACTTGTACAATAATCACAATAATATATATACATATATATTCATGATGTTATATAGCAAGTTTTATAAACCTATGAATATTACATACAAGCCTCTGTCTGGAAAATAAAGAATCGCATACTTCAAATTGATATTTTTTATATGTATCTGCTACAAATCAGGCGCAGATTCTATTAATCACCTTGCCGATTTCTCAGTGTGGGATAAAAAAATAAGTACCAGAAAATATCATCAACTAGAATATCATACAAGATTTATTTGTTATCCTGAATTGACGTATAGCCGGCCAAGCCTTTTATGTTCCGACACTGGCCGCCATCATAGTATCAAAGCAGCGTCACAGCAGCTAATGATGTACTTTTGTCAGTGACAGAATTAAATGGTACAATGCAGGCTGAGTTTCATTCTTTTCTTGTGTAAATCAAGAATGTCTGGCCTTTGTCGGAACATTGTTGGCGTGGCAGGCGATCTGTCAATTGGTGTTGTCTAGATTAGATCGACTTCCACATCAATTTGATAAAGATGATTTCGTTCTCTTACCATAAATGTATGAGTGGAGTTGAGTAATGGTGTTTTAGAGTCCAGCCAAAATGCTTTTGCTTATCGTAAAAAGTTAACCCATGTAATTTACGCAATTTTTTTTTTAGTAAAAATAAAGTTCAAGTTTGGGTGGTGTGTAAATTAAATGAGTAGATCATTTTCCAATTTTTCTTCCCTTCTGTTGACTGACACGCCTTTCTGATGTAAACATTCATACCAGAAAGTGGAAATTGGTATACCGGTAGTTCAGGACAAATCCAAGGTGGTCAGTTCAGAAATGGTAGAGAAAATCAGATTGTCTGAAGAAAACCACTGACTATCGGCTAGTGAACTGAAAAAACTTTCTTACACTAGGGTCTTATCCCAAATGGGATTCGTACCTAGGAGATAACAAGTACTGTGATCTGTACCTGTGCACTTTAGATAAAAAAACAAACATATTAATCCATATCTGAATCAAAAACCCCGAAGCAAAGTAAAAACTTTGATACTGACAAGTTAGGTTAGACACATGAATTTCCACTAGGGAAGTGAGGCCGGGTGCTTCGAAAGGGTAACCACCTCCGGTTTAGCTAGCTACACCTACGATGTGTGCAATAAAAATAGTGAAAGGAACATGGAACTATGGGATGTCAAATACATCCAGGGCAATCCTGGACACACACACATCAAACTTATCAACAATACTGTGATGAGGGCCATAAAACTTTTTGAGAGCCTTGGTATGCCTATATGCCTAGGCTTGCAATATCTCTGGGTCAACAATTGGTTACCGTGACGTGACCCCTTCTAAAGGTCTAAAATGTTTAAAAAAAAAAGATTTAAGAATTAGATTTAAAGAGCTGCATTAATTTTATTTCAATGTGCATGTGTAGTTCATTTCATACAATTTACATAATACACCTGTCATAAAGGTCTGGTTTTACAGGCCAGTAAAATTTTGTCCCAATTGCTCTTCATGTATTTTTAACCTGTATACAGTCCAACCTGCCATAAAGGTCACCTCAATATAAGAGCCACCTGGTTTTAAAGGCCCATAGAATTTTATCCCAATAGATCCTCATGTATTTTTAACCTGTATACAGTCCAACCTGCTTAAAGGCCATCTCTATATCAGGTCCACCTGCTTGGCCTTGGTTGGCCGTTATAGACAGGTTTGACTGTATATACATGTATATAAAGTCCATAAAGACCACTTTTACTGGTTCCCTTGAGTGGCTTTAACGGACATCTGATAATAATCAAAAATAAATTATTCTCCCAAATCTTTTTTAAAGATTAATAAAATCTCCTCCTCCAACTTGAAGATTAATAAAATCCCTCCTCTAACTTGAAAGAATCAAAATTAAATCACAGTTTAATTAATACAAGTAATTTCAAGACTAGCACTTTTAATAGATATTGCATATTTCAAAGCATATCTTTTGCTGGATAGGTGTATGAGACTGAAGCAGGGTAATTGTGTTTCAAGTCCCAAGACAAAATTAAATTTCAACAATATCAAGGTGGTGAGTTCGGAATGGTGGAGGAGTCCGGAGTCCTTGGATAAACCTGCCATTAATACTTGAAAATGCATGTTTCCATGATATAGATGAAACACTTATAAAACCCTCGTTCCTTTAATGTAAATCTACTATCTAAATTAAAAGTTAAACTGACAGGTCAATGTTGTTTACTTAAACTTGTAGTTGGGTAATGAAAACAAGATTTATCTCCCTTGCATACTAAAACAAAAGTAGCACATTAGCAAAAATATGGAATTTTATCCATGTGTATTGCTGACAAAATTTTACGTTCAAGGGTGATTTGTATAATTTTGTTTCTATTCCTGGTAGCTAAAATAACCATTGGCTACTTATTTTAGAGAAATTCTTTCAAAAAGTAACCTTTTTCAACAAATTGGTGAGGGAAAAAAATATGGACTATATTTTTCATAAATTTGGGAAATTTTATTTAATAATCATGATAAATTTAAATTCTAATTTTATCTTTCTGGAAAACATAAAAATACATACTCTTAGCACTGGTTATATTTTCAGTAAGACAGTCTGTTTATTTTTCCGATATTGGGATTTTTTAAATGTCTAACATATTTGCTCGGACTCGAATATGTAGTTTTAGCAGTGGTTATATTTTAAGGAAGACACTCCATTTTTTGGGGATTTTTGAAATGTCTGCAACATATTTGCTCAGACTCCAAAATGTTATCTTAGCACTGGTTATATTTTCAGAAGACAGTCCATTTATTTGGGATCATTGAAATTTTTCAAATGTCTGTAGCATATTTGCTCAGACACCAATATGTAGTCTTAGCACTGGTTATATTTTCAGTAAGACAGTCCATTTATTTGGGATCATTGAAATTTTTGAAATGTCTGTAGCATATTTGCTCAGACACCAATATGTAGTGTTAGCACTGATTATATTTTCAGTAAGACAGTCCATTTATTTGGGATCATTGAAATTTTTGAAATGTCTGTAGCATATTTGCTCAGACACCAATATGTAGTGTTAGCACTGATTATATTTTCAGTAAGACAGTCCATTTATTTTTTGGATCATTGGGATTTTTGAAATGTCTCTGTAGCATATTTGCTCAGACACCATTATGTTATCTTAGCACTGGTTATATTTTCAGTAAGACAGTCCATTTATTTGGGATCACTGAAATTTTTCAAATGTCTGTAGCATATTTGCTCAGACACCAATATGTAGTCTTAGCACTGGTTATATTTTCAGAAGACAGTCCATTTATTTGGGATCATTGAAATTTTTCAAATGTCTGTAGCATATTTGCTCAGACACCAATATGTAGTCTCAGCACTGGTTATATTTTATAGAAAATAGTCCATTATTTTTTGGATCATTGGAATTTTTGAAATGTCTGTAACATATTTTGCTCGGACTTCAATATGTAGTTTTAGCACTGTTTATATTTTCAGAAAGATGGTCCATTTATTTTTTGGGATCATTGAAATTTTGAAATGTCTCTGGAACATTTTTATGTCCAATATGTAGTCTCGACACTGATTATATTTTCAGGAGACAGTCCGTCTATTTTTTGGGATCATTGAAATTTTTGAAATGTCTGTAGCATATTTGCTCAGACACCAATATGTAGTGTTAGCACTGGTTATATTTTTAGAAAGACAGTCGGTTTTTTTTGGGATCATTGGGATTTTTGAAGTGTCTTTGTAACATATTTGCTCGGACTCCAATATGTAGTCTAAGCACTGGTTATATTTTATAGAAAATAGTCCATTATTTTTTTGGATCATTGGAATTTTTGAAATGTCTGTAACATATTTGCTCGGACTTCAATATGTAGTTTTAGCACTGTTTATATTTTCAGAAGACAGTCCGTTTATTTTTTGGGATCATTGGGAATTTTGAAATGTCTCTGTAACATTTTTATGTCCAATATGTAATCTCAGCACTGATTATATTTTCAGGAGACAGTCCGTTTATTTTTTGGGATCATTGGGATTTTTGAAATGTCTCTGTAACATATTTGCTCGGACTCCAATTTTTGTGTAATGATGACTCTTAAGTCTCTGGATAAATCCTAAATCTTTGACTCTTTTCTTTGCTACTTCACCTGTAAAAATAAATAAATAAATAAATAAATAAAAAAAATAATAAAAATAAATAAATAAATAACGTACATATATGACATTCTGTAAGTGAAAAGAGTCCTTAAAACAAAACAGTCAAAATGCAGAAAACAGATTTTGAATGCAATAAATATACTGTAGTCTGTAACAAAAACATTACAAAATTTAAAAAAACTCAAAATGTTCACTAGAGGTCTGTTTTGTATGTGCATGGCCTAGCTTGAGTTTGAACCCACAATCTCAAACTTACAAAGGTGGTTCTGAACTTTTACAGTTGCCCAATTAGAAATACATGTATTCATTATCAACAGCTGCTAAAAACCAAATGTTCTGAACTTTTACAGTTGCTCGATTAGAAATATTCATTATCAACAGCTGCTGAAAACAAATGTTCTGAACTTTTACAGTTGCTCGATTAGAAATATTCATTATCAACAGCTGCTGAAAACAAATGTTCTGAACTTTTACAGTTGCTCGATTAGAAATTGTCATCATCAACAGCTGCTAAAAATCAAACATGGATTTTGGTTGTAGCTAATTATGAAATTTGGATTATATTTGGACATTTTTTTCTATATTGGAATATTACAATATTTGAAATTTGCATTGCATTATTTTGATCGGAAATCCATTCAGCAGTGTAGCATCCATTAGCTACTGTGGCTAGGAAAGATTAACATAATCTGTTATGAATGCAATGATTTTGAAACATTTTTAAAAAACAACTTTCTGCCTTTTGAATTGGGAAAATTTGAAGTTCTGAAAAACAGTAAACTGCATAATGACAAACTTGTAATAGCTAAAGATCCTCACTGCAAAGATGTTATATTGTGACAGTATCTAGTATATAACTATTGTTTTTGGAATTTTAGTGATCAAATTGGGAAAATTTAGTCATTTCCCACCAGGGACTACCCTTATTCGGTAGTAATGTTAGGCAAACAAAATCACTGAATGGAAAAACACATTTAAACAAATAATAATAACTGATTCTTTTTTTTCTATTTTGATGTCAATTTATGGCTTCAAATATGAGTAACATTGACATCAATGCCATCTTTTAAAATATAACTTTTTTTATTTAACATTCTACATTAAAATAAATATGACCATCAGAAAAAATGTACCTGATTTTGGTTTATACCGACTGCATAAACTTAAAAACAAGGTTATTCATTCTAATCTCCTTGAATAAACATTTGTAACGCGTTGAAAATTTCTAAATTTTGGAGACATTGGTTGTCATTTTGATTTAAGATGACGTTATGTTCCCACAGAAAGATGTTATGCAATTTTGAAAAGGTAGCATGTGTAGGTGAAGATAAATAGTGGTAGATAAATGTATGCGCATTTGAAGGTTTCGTTTCTTCAAATCAAAATTTTCATCTCAAACACAAGAAGAAGGAGTTGAGTTAATGGTGTTTAACATCGCAGTCAAGAATATTTCACTTATATTTAGACATTCCAGCTATATGTAAAGGTGCAGAAATTTTCCCTGTGCCTTTGCTGATGGCATTATACAGCAGGGTTCTTTATCGTGCTACGCCTACCATATCACAGGACCTTGTTTATTTTAAGTTCCCATCCGAAAGAACTGTGACTTTTATTTCGTAATGCCAAATGCTTGGTGAAAAAACAGTCACAACCCACTTTCAAGTATTTTGTCAGACCCGGTCAGGATTCGGACCAACAACCTTCCACTAATCATGCTAATGGAGCAAGCACTCTACCAAGCATAGGAAAAAGGAAGAAATACATGGATCTCACCTGTTGCACCTGTCCAACCAAGTGCCTTATACTGGGCCAAAACTTTTGTTAAAACGGATTTTGTCGTTACTAATTCCTTACGATGTGGTAAGTTCTGGCGATAATATTTCTGCAACGACCTATGACCAACAGTGGACCCTGAAATAAAAAATCAAAATAATTGGAATGGTAAGGATTTTAACAATGGATGCCTGTCAAAACTCAGAGGCATTAGAATTGGTGATAGTGCTTTGGTAAGTTGAGGATATTTACCATGTTGGGGGTGTTCATGTTAATGTATTTAAAAAAAAAACCTGCCCTTAAGCAAATGTTACACAAAGAGGCCAAAGGACTCAAGGTGTTGCTGCACGAGGACAGGTTTCTTTTAAATACATAAACACCGATCTATGAAGCCCACCAGTGAAGGTCAAGGTCACTCAGTCACAGTATACTGGACAACAAGCTCACTGGTAACAGCCCCGGTGGCACGCCACTCAGTGACTCTAGCCTGAACAACAAGCTCACAGGTTCAGGTCAAGGTCAAACACCACACGTCACACTATACTAGATAACAAGCTCAACGATAATGGTCAAAGTCGAACACCACTGGTTCCGACTATACTGGACAACAAGCTCACTAGTCAAGGTCACACACAACTCAGTCACACTATACTGGACAACAAGCACACACAACTCAGTCACTATACTGGACAACAAGCACACAAGTCAAGGTCACACTATACTGGACAACAAGCACACAAGTCAAGGTCACACACAACTCAGTCACACTATACTGGATAACAAGCTCAACGATAATGGTCGAAGTCACGCATCATTAGGTCACACTATACTGGACAACAAGCTCACAGGTTCAGATCAAGGCCACACGTCACACTATACTAGATAACAAGCCCACCAGTCAAGGTCGCACACAATTTAGTCACTCTATACTGGACAACAAGCTCAACGATAATGGTCAAAATCACACACCACTCAGACTATACTGGATGACAGGCCCACCAGTCAAGGTCACACACAACTCAGTTTCACCATACTGGATAACTAAACAGCCAAGGTCACACAATACTCGACAACCAGTCCATTGATAACGACCAAGGTCACATGTCACTCTGTCACACAATATACATGATATACTGGCCAATAACCCTCCAGTCAAGGTGACAAGGTCACATGCTACTTTATCACTCTACTCTGGACAACAAGCCCAACACATCAAGGTCACATGCTACTCGATCGCTCTACTCTGGACAACAAGCCCAACAGTCAAGGTCACATGCTACTCGATCACTCTAGTCTGGACAACAAGCCCAACAGTCAAGGTCAGACGCAACTCAATTACTCTACTCTGGACAACAAGCCCAACAGTCAAGGTCACACACAACTCAATCACTCTACTCTGGACAACAAGCCCAACAGTCAAGGTCACACGCAACTCGATCAATCTACTCTGAACAACAAGCCAAACAGTCAAGGTCACAGTCACTCTACTCAGAACAACAAGCCCACCAGTAAAAACCAAGGTCACATGTCACCAAGTCACACCATATTGGATAACAAGCCCACAGGTTAAGGTCATGGTCACATGCCAACCTGTCACACTATCTTCAAACCCACTGGTAAAAGTCAAGGTCATATTGTATATACCTGATGGCAAAACCAGTTCATAACCATCACAACTTAAATCTACTGGCTTGACTTCCTCTTCATCTTGGACATCCATGGCTTCTTCTCCTCCTCCAGCGGCTCCCTCTAGCGGCTGGTAATCTGGATAGCTGGGTCTGAAAACAGTCAAAAAGTCATTTGATAAAGATCAAAATGTAACATCATCTGTACATACTAGTATAGGCAATAAATAGGAAAATACTGTTAGTGTGTATATTTACAATATGACGGTATCTCTCTTCGATGAAACACGCAGAAGCAATTGTATTTCAATTCCCGTTGAAAGACAATTGGGGTCATGACCCTTGGTGTGTATCAATTTTCCCGCAATATTGCGTCATGTCCCGCACAGGGGGTCACGTGATCATGTGAGATGCGCCGATCTCGCATGGCTAAAAACCCTATATCACACAAGCAGTTATGGAAAAAATAGCACCAAGGTACAAAATATTTATTAAAAGAAAGAATTGTAAATATAAGAAATGACATTTCTGCTCATGGTATTTCAAGGGGTAATGAAAGATAGTGTGGCGCGTGCCAACTTCAAAATGAAGGGCAAATTTGGCACGTGCCACACTATCTTTCATTACCCCTTGAAATACCATGATCAGAATGTCATTTCGTAATTAACAAATATGGGCTTAATTCGCCGTCAAAATTGTTTGCCGTACCACACAAAAATAATACATATTTTCAATCTCATAGGCAATATCATATATCAAGAAATATTTCTCAATGCAAAATAAAAGGTGCAAAATTACAACACAGAAATTTTAGTACTTTTACAGTCTGCTTTTGGTAAGAGTAAAATTATGGTGTTTAATAAAACCATGAAAATTTGAACCAGTGAAATTTAGTACTAGGCTATTGTACAAGAGTAAAGCTATGGTGTTTAATAAAACCATGGAAATCTGAACTTGTGAAATTCAGTACCAAGGTTATTACAAGAGTAAAGCTATGGTGTTTAACAAAACCATGGAAATCTGAACCTGTAAAATTTAGTACCAGGCTATTCAGTATTGTATAAGAGTAAAGCTATGGTGTTTAACAAAACCATGGAAATCTGAACCTGTAAAATTTAGTACCAGGCTATTCAGTATTGTATAAGAGTAAAGCTATGGTGTTTAACAAAACCATGAAAATTTGAACCTGTAAAATTAGTATCAGGCTATTACAAGAGTAAAGTTATCGTGTTTAATAAAACCATGGAAATTTGAACCAGTGATATTTAGTACTAGGCTATTGTATAAGAGTAAAGCTATGGTGTTTAACAAAACCATGAAAATTAGAAACTGTGAAATTTAGTACTAGGCTATTGTACAAGAGTAAAGCTATGGTGTTTAACAAAACCATGGAAATCTGAATGTGTGAAATTTAGTACCAAGCTATTGTATAAGAGTAAAGCTATGGTGTTTAACAAAACCATGAAAATTAGAAACTGTGAAATTTAGTACCAGGCCATTACAAGAGTAAAGTTATGGTGTTTAACAAAACCATGAAAATTTGAACCTGTAAAATTAGTATCAGGCTATTACAAGAGTAAAGTTATCGTGTTTAACAAAACCATGAAAATTTGAACCTGTAAAATTCAGTACCAAGCTATTACAAGAGTAGGGCTATGGTGTTTAACAAAACCATGAAAATTTGAACCTGTGAAATTCAATACCAGGCTATTACAAGAGTAAAGCTATGGTGTTTTAATAAAACCATGGAAATCTGAATGTGTGAAATTTAGTACCAGGCTATTGTATAAGAGTAAAGCTATGCTGTTTAACAAAACCATGAAAATTTGAACCAGTAAAATTTAGTACTAGGCTATTGTATAAGAGTGAAATTTAGTACCAGGCTATTGTATAAGAGTAAAGCTATGGTGTTTAATAAAACCATGAAAATTTCAACATGTAAAGTTAGAATCAGGCTATTACAAGAGTAAAGTTATCGTGTTTAATAAAACCATGGAAATTTGAACCAGTGAAATTTAGTACTAGGCTATTGTACAAGAGTAAAGCTATGGTGTTTAACAAAACCATGGATATTTGAACCTGTAAAATTAGTACCAGGCTATTACAAGAGTGAAGTTATGGTGTTTAATAAAACCATGAAAATTTGAACCTGTGAAATTTAGTACCAGGCTATTACAAGAGTAGGGCTATGGTGTTTAACAAAACCATGAAAATTTGAACCTGTAAAATTTAGTACTAGGCTATTGTATAAGAGTAAAGCTATGGTGTTTAACAAAACCATGAAAATTTGAACCTGTGAAATTCAGTACCAGGCTATTACAAGAGTAGGGCTATGGTGTTTAACAAAACCATGGAAATCTGAACCTGTAAAATTTAGTTAAAGTTAAAGTCTGTCCCGAGCCATTAGACCCATCAGGCCTGAGCTTATCCTGGTTTCGGTGGCGTTAAGCGACTGAGAGTACAAGACTCTCCCCTGAATGGGACGCCGGTCCATCGCAGGGTTAACCCCCAGCATTTTGCTGGTACTCATTTATTTTTCAGCTAAGTGAACTGGAACAACATGAAATTAAGTGTCTTGCTCAAGGACACAACACATCACCCGGTCCAGGGATCGAACCCACGACCTTCGAATCATGAGTCCAACGCCTTAACCACTAGGCCATGCGCTTCCACTGTAAAATTTAGTACCAGTACATTTAAAATATGCAAATACAAGAGTAAAAGCTACAGTGCTTTACGTCCTTGATAAGATTCCTTCACATTTATCTCTAGGTGGTCAGTTCTGGGATGGTAGAGGAAACCAGAGTACCCAGAGGAACAACCCTTAAAGTGGGTTTCAGGTGGCCAGTGGAAATTCCAAGTGGCCAAGCAATCTTTTCTTGCAAATGAAAGAAAATTATGAAATCTTTAAGGTATGGAAAACAAAAGTGCTCTTTTTTAAAAACTGACCTACAATTATGTGAATGATCATGGAATTATTCATTTTAGTGCAGAGAGTATTAATAAAAGCATTCTATTTCCCTTCCTGGAATTACAAGGTTCACAGAAGTTGGCAAGCTTATCTATAATGATTGATGTCATAAACTACTGTATACCCACTTTTATTCACATGCGATTAATTTTTGCGTGTTTCGCGAGGACAAACTTAACATGAAAGCTTATCGCCGCGAATTAGTTTCTGAAAATGATTTTATTCAAATCAAATATTCAGTTAAAGCCCATATCGCGAAACTTAATAGTCATGAAATGGTTTTGGTAAGTAAATCGCGAAATTTGATATCTGCAAATAAAAGTTGGTTTACAGTAACCACTGCAGTAACTCAGTTAGTAGAGTGCTCCTTCCATTAGTGGAAGGCTCAGAGTTCGAACCCCGACAGGGTCTGACCCAAGACTTGAAAGTGGGTGGTGACTGTTCTTTTGCCAACCAATTGGTATCTTGAAAATCAGCAAGCTTACTAGTGTTGGCAATTGGTAGCAATTTCATAATTGATGTCATTGATTGGTTCAGTGCAACCGATTAATCATTGACACCGATTAAGAAATTGCAACCAATTGCCAACACTAGCTGCATTTTATCCAATTTTTTTTCAACATCAGTATGTCATTATTACATCAGCTGTTTCATTTCCAGTAACCCGTTATTTGATTATCGTAGCTAGAAAATAAACAGCAACCAATGAGAAGAAAGCTTTCAAATGTGTATAGGTTACAAGAAATGATAATTTCCTCTGATTATGGTATAGGCTATTTGCTATAAGTTACGGATAAAAACTCAGGTTAAAAAATTGTGTTCGAGTTCCGAATTTTTTCATAATTATTTGTATTCCATTTTTCAATTTTACGACTGAATGTTTGTTTGTTGAAGTAACCAACCAATCTTCGATTATTTTGATTAATCGTAGTAACAACAAAAACGTTTACCTATTATCATACATTGCCATACATAAATAACTTGCAAATTTATATTACCCATAGGTTTGCATTATAATAATCATGTCAAATTCTTTTCATAGGATTGAAATCTTGAAGTTTTTCCTGTATTTGAAAGTGATATCTTAACTTAATTGCCTAAATGTATGCAAAAAAGTTTTTTTCTTGAAAATCAATTTTCTTGGCATGTTCTTAACTTTTTGGAAAAAATATAGAAAAAATTGACAAAAACATTAATTTAGCTGAAAAATAATCAGCTTTAGCCAATTCAATTTTGTGAAGATTTTCAATTTGAAATGATAATTCTAGCTATAGTTCCAAACATGTAAAGTACAACCTCGATTCATTGCCATCATTTGTTCAGTCAAGTTTTGGCATTATAGAGGGGTTTGGCAATAAATCGGGGGAGGCGAATAACGAGAGACAAAAACAAAATGGATTTTGGGACTTCAAAATAGTGTGGCGATAAGCGAGGTGGCAAAGTAATCGAGGGGCATTATAACGAGGTTTTACTGTATAATAATAATTTATGGATGGCAGTGTAGAAGTCAACATGATTTACCTGTAATATTAGAATTCGGCGAGCTTACCTGTAATCATAGAAGTCAGCATATTCAAAGAGCACATCTCCATCATGTAACATTTTGCAGTGCCCTTTGTCCATCATGTGTTTCTGAACGGCCTGTAGAGAGTGGAAGGTTTTACCTTTCTCGTTACACCATAAACACAAATGACCAATGGCAACCTTTTCACCTGTAAATTAACGTTAAACAATTCAGTGTTCAGTCCAGAAATGTATTTGGTGAGGTCACCCTGACCCAGGCCTTGAAAAAACTGGGTCAATGTCTTCAAAAGTTGGGTTCACCTTATAATAAAAAAAAACCACTAATCCATATCCGAATCACAATCCAGAAGCAAAGTAAAAACTTTGGAACTGACAAGTTAGGTTATAAACGTGAACTTCCACCAGGGAAGTGAGGCCGGGTGCTCCGGAAGGGTAAGCACCTATAACCTACATGTAATTCAAGCGTTTTATTAAAAAAGATAAGTATTAAGTCAATGAAAAATATAATAAGAAAGAGGTATTTATTCAAAACTCAAATATTACAACTACTGGGCCAGGGTTGACCCAAAGACAAAACATGTATTTTTGTGGGACAAAATCATTATTTTAGGGTCAATGGAGCAAGGGCCCCTTCTAGATTGAACAATGAACATATAATATATTATATCATTTAAACATCTAATTGACGTATCGCCGACCATGCCCACAATGTTCCGACACTGGCCGCTATCACGGTGTCACAGCAACTAATGACGTACTAGTGTCAGTGACGTCATTAAATGGCGCTATTCAGTCCGAGTTTTCATTCTTTTTGCATGTAAATCAAGCATCCGGCCATTTGACGGAGCATTGTGGGTGTGGCCTGCAATACTACAATTCATCAGCTTCAGGCATATTGTAAGTAGCTAAGGGCTGTCAATTAAGAAATATAAATCAAGGTCATAACCTTTATAAAACACAAATTAACCACCACATCTCCAATCTTGGATTATCAATAAGTGAGTTATAATAATTTGAAGCTATTTTCAAAATACAACCTAAAAAAACTTATAACCAATTTTTTGACTGAACTTCACAAAAATGAACAAACAATAGGCTTAAGACCCTAGAGAAGCAAAATATCACATCAGATTTTTTCTCAAATCGTTCGTTTCATAAAAGAAAAATTTTTAAAGTTTTTTTCACCCCTATGTTACCTTGACCTAGTTTTGGTAGCCATGGCAACACCATGAACAAATCTGAATACTTCTGACAAAGTTTCATTGAAATCTGTCCTGTAGTTTCAAAGGAGAAGTCAAAAATGTAAAAGTTTAAGCAGCCTACAACATGGACGACAACAACGACAACTAGACAAAGTTTGATCAGAAAAGCTCAGGTTAGCTAAAAACTACCAGGCAAATTTCAACAAAACTTTGGGGGAAGTGATAAAAAAGGAGGTTTTAATAATTTTCAACCTTTCTACTGAAACCTTTTCAGTTTGTGATTTTTTTTTATTCTAAGAAATATCTTTTTAAGCTGCTGTAATTTTAGACTAACAAAATCAAAATTGAGTTGAACTGAGTGATGTTTTACATCCTAGTCAAGAATATTCACTTATTTTGAGACGCCACCAGCTATTGGTGAAGGTGCCCTGATGGCATTATACAGCAAAGTTCTTTACCATGCTACTCCTACCCAACACAGGACCTTATTTATTTAAAGTTCTTATCAAAAAGAACCAGGAGTTTCATTTGGTAAGTGCTTGGCAAAAGAACAGTCACTACCTACTTTCAAGTCATTGGTCAGACTGGGTCAGGGTTCAAACCCAAGACCTCCCACATAAAGAGTGAGCACTCTACCAATTGAGATACCACAAAGGTTTAACAAAATCAAAGTAACAACAATACCTAGGTAAGCAATTAATCCTTCTAAATCAGTTAAATATTCCACGTCTGGGATGAAAAATCCATGTTTCACTGTCATATGTTTGGAGTTATCTTCTAGAGATGAGCTGATATGTGAACAAAATAAACATTCTTCTAAACCAATAGTGTTCTCTTCCCAACTGTCACAGGATTCCGCATCTGAGTCATCTGCTTAGTAAGATAAAAACGGAAAAAATAAATAAATGTTATAAGTCTAACTTCAGGGGTGTCTCTTAGTTATATAATATTTTGTTATTGGAGTCTGGACCCTTGTTATGTTAAACATATTTATTTTCGTGATGTACTTGTTTTCGCTTATTTTGAGGTTGTTTGTTAAAGCAGGCTTCTTTATTGTGCCAAGCCCACTGTGACACAGGACTTCGTTTATTTAAGTTCCCATCCGAAAAAACCATGACTTTCATTTTGTAATGCCAAGTATTTGGCGAAAGAACAGTCACTACTTACTTTCAAATCTTTGGTCAGACCCGGTCGGGGTTCAAACCCACCACCTCCCACTTACGGAAAGTAAAACTTTTTAAAAATTAATTTTGTGAATAAGAAAATTAATTCAAAACTTTAGTTTATTTGTGCAATTTTGTTGGCTAGTCAAATTTCAATTTGGCTACTAAAATTTGGCAAACATTAGCTAACTCGCTAATAGTAATAAATGCCCAGCACTAACACAGTTTGTATAAATGTGAGGTTTAAATGTAAACTTATTACACAAAAGAAACACTAGAACTGTCTTTTGAGAGCCAAATACCCCCTGCCCCCAACATTTTATTGTTTTCCTGCGACCTTGACCTTTCCCATGACCTTGGTTCAAGGTCATGACACACTTTTGGATCATGAAGATTATTCATGTGAAGTTTTATGACAGTCGTCCAAAGCAGCTATGAGATATTGCTCGGACACAATTTTACATGGACGGACAGATATGGTGATTTCTATATACCCCTTCAAACTAGTTTGCAGAGGGTTATAATTAACGATTAACAAAATCAAGTAATTTCCATGACAGACTTTACTAAATCTTAAAACAGCTCAACCAGAACCTGCCTAGAATTACAGGTTTTGAGTATCCGAGTACTGAAATGAAATGTGTAACATTTTTAGTACTTTTTGACCGATTTGACATCCCAAGTTTATATATTTACTTTTATAAAGCTTATAAATACAATTCACCATAAACAATGTTTCCATTCCTGGTAGTCAAAAATTGCCAATGGCAACTGATTTCTTGAAAAATTCTCCCAAAAAGTAACCTATTATAGCAAAGCAAAGAAAAAATACTTAAAAATGGGCTATATTTTCACAAATTTTAGAATTTTTGCTCTTAATGATTTTGAATTTGTGAAAACCTAGATAAACCAATAAAGAGAAATAAATTTTAAAAATACTAACCCTCTTCATCAGATATATCCATTTTGTCTGCAGCTGCAGATTTCCCAGAATGCCTTTTATCACTTCCTCCTTGGGCTCCTGCTGGACTATCAGTGACCCTTTCATCACCTCCTCTTTGGGCTCCTGCTTGATCCCCAGAGAGTCTTTCATCACTTCCTCCTTGGGCTCCTGCTTGACTCCCAGCATGCCTTTCATCACTTCCTTCTTGTGCTTCTGCTTCCATTTTGGATTTGATTTCCATGTTGACCTGATCTTTAAGAAGTCTTTTGTCTGACATATTTTTGTTATTATTCTTATTAAGTTTGTTTACTTGTGAATTTTGTCTTGCCTCCTGCTTTGCAGCATTCTCTTTGTGTTTTTTGGATTGGATATGATTGTCATACTGGTTATGATTACTGAAATGTTTGCTACAGATGGTACATGTCTCCTCTTGTGGTTTACCTTCATCTTCAACCTGGGAATAAAAGTTAGGAAGGCTCATAGTCAGAACCCCAGATAAGAGGCGTATCTGCATAAATACGCTATGACTTTTTAAAAATACACTTTAAAATTTAAGGAAAGCGTACCAAAATGCATTGAAATTGCTCACTACGCTTTAACGCGTAACCATGATTTTGTATACAAATATCAATCGCCGGCATACTTTCATACTAGCTTATATTTGTTAAACGTTATAATGATCAAGATCGAGTCTTACCCATATCATTTTCTTTTCGCTTTTTATGTTGATCGTCATATCACAAAATGTTGTCTGCTATGAAAACAGGCAATTATCTGCGAAAACAGTCAGACAGCTGTAACAGTATTAATACGCTTCAGATTTTACAGCATACGCTGTAGAAAAAAAGGTAAGGGGTAATGACCCTTTATGTCCAATTCTTATCTGGAGCTCTGCTTATAGTGACTTATTTTTAATTTATGATAGGGATGGGTATTATTAAAATTTTTGTATCGCAATATAGATGCTGTACCACGAAACATATCATAATATATTTTTTCAAAAGTGAAGAAAATAAAGACCTTTAATGTTTATAACTCATCAAATATTGCTGTTTGTACATTGTCAGACATCTTGTATTTATACCAAGTTGTTATTGATATCGTTCCCGTATTTGGATAGATTTAAATGTGATGTAATGTGTTTATGTGCTATATTTTGGTCGAGACGTAATGTGTTTATGTGTTTACATTTGGATCATATGAAACACTACAACAATTTCAAACATCATCTACTTTACTCAATTTGAAATATATATATATATATATCCAAAATTTGAAATAATGTCTTACACATGGTAGAAAATATTAAAAACAAATAAAATAACTAAGATAACATTTTTGCTAACGTTTTCATCCGTCCCAAGAAGGATGAAAACGTTAGCAAAAATGTTATCTTAGTTATTTTATTTTTTTAAATATATATATATATCACTATTATCGGATTTTGACAGACATATCGTAATACATATGTATCTGGAAATCGTATCATGATATATCAGTATAACAATAATACAGCAGATCACTAATCTAGGAGTCAAGAGTGGCTCCTTATAAAATGTTTTCAGATGCCAATCAAAAATTGCAGACCTGACCGCCGCTATGAGGGGGTTCATTCTAGCTTTTGTATGTAAATGGATCATTTGCTGTTAAGTCTGGTTTTTAATAAACTGCCGATTATCACTCACAATATTATCATTTAATGTTTATTTTACTTCCAAATCCGTAAAGTATTTAAAATCCACATTTGCATTCCATGTGCTCAGTTTGCACACAGCACTGTACAATTTATCTCCCTTTCACAGAAGTGCAATCTAATTGATAAATCAGTTTTAAAATGTGACAGATTACCTCAACACCAAAATACGTTATTATACCCTTCAAAATAAATTTAAATCACCGCAGATTTTATAAAGAATAAGTTAAATTCACCTGCCATTGTTGTTGATTTCATAAAAAGTTATGATTTTACATCGTAGGATGCAAACTTTTCGGACTACTTTTTATTGTATTCTACAAGATCAGTTCCCCAGACTGCACAAGTTACTGGAAGCATCCTGCCACAATATGTTACTAGATTCCGAAAAATTTATTCTGAAAATTTATTCCAAATGTGCATATGAAACCAAATGCATCACCCATCTCAGAATACATATCTCACGATAAAACAGGTATATTCCTATCACCATTTTTACCGTATTGTTACAGCCCTGCAAATGATTTACTTATTCGGTTATTTAAATAATTTCACAGAGTAGTCCACTAAAATCTTTAACCAGAAACTCCGATTTTCGGCAACAGATATTTTGGTAGCCCAATTGGCAACTAAAAGCAAAAATAATGGTCGCAAAATCAGATTTTTAACTGCCATGGCACCTTTTTAGTCGAAACTTTGCACCCTGGTCAGTCAAACGTTTACATAAAGATCATCTGTCTATAGCAACTCAAAACTAGAGCTGTCTCTTGAGAGCCAAATACCACTGCCCCCAACATCTACAAGTTTTATGTTTTCACTCAACCTTGACCTTTCTGATATGACCTTGGTTCAATTTTATTATCATATCTTACATAAAATCAGCAAAATGAGATTATTTCCACCTCAAACGCAAGGATATATTTTATGGCTCTATTCCCGATAGCTAAAATCACAAAAGACTTATTAATTTTCAAGAGATGTAGTGACTTATTCTGGCAAATTTTATAGACTTGTGTAAGGGAGATAATCCTCATATTTCCGACTTACCTTTTCTTTTTGTGCCAAGACTTTTTGTTGAAATGTATCAGCAGTAACGGCTGATAAATCAGCTACTTTCCTTTTCAGGTTATATCTGTGCCAGTCTGTCTTATAGTGCGTTCTCTGGAGATCTCCATCGGCAAAAGCCACCCTACATGTTATACATGTATACAGGGACATCCTGATCTGAAAGTGGACATAAAACAGTGATTACCCTCAGCAGTTAGACAAGTAACCCGGAATTCAGACGTACTAGGTTCACGGTCTTGGTCGCCAAAATCGCCATTGGCAATCAAGTTGAAATTCTGGCGATGAAATTCTAATAAGATCAAAGTCTGAAATAGACATTAAGCTGTGACAAGTAGCGAAAAATTCATGTACAATGGCATTGTCAGAAAACCTAAGAATACGTGAAAATTGAATGTTTTTGATGTTAGCAAATTTTGTTCGCGCACTTCTGGTTACTTATTAAAACAAGAGGCCCATGGGCCTGATACGCTCACCTGATAACTAATGGCTAGCTGATAGATTTAAAGAAAACATAGATACTGAAACCCCAATTACTTTTTTTTTTTACATCATAATGACCATTGTATCAATACCTACAACATTCTAATAAACATGCCTATACAAAAAGTTTATAGTTTTCAAGAAAATTAACCATTTCAGTATTTTTTCGCATCTGTGACCATACCATTGAACCCATGACCTTTTTCTATACATCAAAATGATTGTTGTATCAATACCTACAACATTCTAATATACATGCCTATACAAAAAGTTTATAGTTTTCAAGAAAATTAACCATTTCAGTATTTTTTCGCATCTGTGACCATACCTTTGAACCCATGACCTTTTTCTATACATCAAAATGATCGTTGTATCAATACCTACAACATTCTAATATACATGCCTATACAAAAAGTTTATAGTTTTCAAGATAATTAACCATTTCAGTATTGTTTCGCATCTGTGACCTTGACCTTTGAACCCATGACCTTTTTCTATACATCAAAATGATCGTTGTATCAATACCTGCAACATTCTAATATACATGCCTATACAAAAAGTTGATAGTTTTCGAGATAATTAACCATTTCGTATTGTTTTGCATATGTGACCTTGACCTTTCAACCCATGACCTTTTCTATACATCAAAATTATTGTTGTATCAATACCTACAACATTCTAATATACATGCCTATACAAAAAGTTGATCGTTTTCGAGATAATTAACCATTTCGGTATTGTTTTGCATCTGTAACCTTGACCTTTGAACCCATGACCTTTTTCTATACATCAAAATGATCATTGTATCAATACCTACAACATTCTCATATACATGCCTATACAAAAAGTTTATAGATTTTGAGATAATTAACCATTTTGGTATTGTTTTGCATCTGTGACCTTGACCTTTGACCCATGACCTTTTTCTATACATCAAAATGATCGTTGTATCAATACCTACAACATTCTCATATACATGACTACACAAAAAGTTTATAGTTTTCAAGATAATAATTATAATCAGAGTTAAAAAAAATTTAGGTCATGACCTTCACAATTGACCTTGACCTCATTTTGAAGATACTAACAAGAAGATGTTAAAACTGAAAACCCCATGTCATTATCTGGTCAAATAGTCAAGTTATAACAATTTGAAGCTATTTACGATTTTTTCAAAATTAAACGCAAAAACGTGTAACCTATTTTTTGTCTGAATTTCACAAAATGAACAAACTATAGGCGTAAGACCCTAGAGAAGCCAAATATCACATCAGATTTTTTCTCAATTCAATACTTTCGGAGAAGAAGATTTTTTAAGATTTGTGCACCCCTAGGTCACCTTGACCTAGTTATGGTAGCCATGGCAACGCCACGAACAAATCTGAATTGCACCGGCCCATATATACTTCTGACCAGGTTTCATTGAAATCTGTCCAGTAGTTTCAGAGGAGAAGTCGAAAATAGGTGTTAACGACACATGCACACACGCACGCACACACATACACACGCTGCGCTATGCCATAAGCTCACATGACCTTTCGGTCAGGTGAGCTAAAAATCCAACAATGGCTATAAAGCATTCAGCATGACTGATGCTTTAAAAATTACTGTATAATGCTTATATTTCGCTGTAGTTTTATTTTCGCTATATTCGCGGCACAGTGTATTCCCGTGAAAATAAAACGGTCGTGAAAATACCAGCCCATTAATCTTCCTAATGAAGTTTTCCTTTAATCAGATAAGACTGCGAAAATATGACACCGTGAATATGCTAGCCATAGTCAAACCGTGAAAATTTGACACCGTGAAAATAAAGCAATATACAGTAGTGGGAACCTAGAATTATGTTTTGTAATGGAGGGTCCAGGAACTTTTGCCTGTATTTTTGGAGGGTCCCACAAGAAATTTTGAAATATCAATGTTGAAAGTTACAACTTACATATCCCTGATGTGATGGTATCATAAAGAAATAACAGCATTTTTCTAGTAAAAACCAGCAGGTCTAGATCTATCAAAAGTCCCCATGTAAAATCAATAGGTCCTGGACCTCAGACCTTGGAAATTTGAATACCTGAGCAGTGCTCAATGTAAATGGGGCCCTTATGTTTTTGGCACCCGAAAATCAATTTTGCCTCCTAACAATACTGTCAGTGGGCCGACCGTGGCCAACGTTTCTGTCTTTGTTGAGTCTTGAGTAAATCTGGTTCTACCTCTCTTTCATTCATGATATATTGTTTCTTAGACTTAAAGAAAATGGTTATAGGTTTCAAGACCTAATGTGGCATGCATTAATAAAGTGGAATGGATGTTTCCAAATAAAACATTGCAAGTTATTATGACCACCCCATTTTTCAAAACATGGCCCCCTTAATTTTTTAATTAAAAATTTTTTAATTCTGGGTCAGGATGATAATGACCCTACTAGTTATAGTTTTAGATTTTACACTGCCTGGGTAACAGGTTGGTTAGGATTCACCAACTGAGCAATTTTTAATTACTGTACAAATGCTAGGTTTCCACAAAATTTGTGAAAATATAGTACTTTTTTAAGTATTTTTCCACAAATTTGCTTAAATCAGTAAGTTTTTGAAAGAATCTTATCTCTCAGATTTTGGCTACTAGGAATATAAATATAGCATATGACTCGTACACAATATATATTATATATATTGTATACTGACTTGGTGATCTAGCACCTTAGTCGCCCTGAGTGCACGCTGGTAAAAGGCAGGGCACAAAATACACTCACACTTCACATACATACACAAACGTGTTCATACTCAACTTCATAGATTAATCCATAGAGATTAATAATGTAGTTCTCGCTGTGAATAGCTGAAAAAATGCTGATGAGATGATAAGCAACATTCAACAACATTATACACAACATATAAAATATGCCTCCACTTCGAAGTTTAAATTTAAATTTACCAGGGTAGGAAGTAATATTGCTAGGTTTCCACAAATTTAAAATAATTAGTAGCCAAATTTCCAAAATTTGTGAAAATATAGTCGTTTTTAAAGTATTTTTCCACAAATTTGCTAAAATAGGTTACTTTTTGAAATAATTCCTCAGAAAGTAGTAGCCAATGGCGATTTTGGCTACCAGGAATGGAAACATAGTATACACAATATATAAAATATGCCTCCACTTCGAAGTTTAAATTTAAATTTACCAGGGTAGGAAGTAATATTGTTTGCCTAAAATCACTACCAAATAAAGGTATGGTAGTTTCCCCGAGGAAAAATTACTAAAATTACCCAACTTGACCACTAAAAATTCCCAAAACGACAGTGATATACACGTACAAGCAAAATAAATCTAGACGTCCTTACCCACAAAATGCTAAATATTGTCACAAATAAAAATTCTAAGCTATTGCAAGCCTGTTGGGATGTAGTTTGCTATATTTCAGAACTTCAAATTTTCCCAATTTAAAAGGCAGAAGGTAGTTTTTAGAAATTGTTAGGGTTATAATGAAATATTGTAAATTGTAGGTAAATTCCATACTGAGTATTATAAAAGCATATTGAATGGATGATTGATTAAATGTCCTTGTCAAGAAAATTTCACTTATATCATCAGTTATAGGTAAGTGGCAGAAATTTTGGCCTTTGCTGTGTGCACGTACTCAGTAGTGGTGCACAGTATTATCGGTATACCGGTATATCACAATACAATTTCATAATACATATGTATCATGATATGACAGATCCGATCCCGTAAAATCGATATTTTTTAAAAGTCAAGTAGCCTATCTTTCTATAGCTTAAATGAATGCACATATTCATGTCTTGGTCAGGGTCAGACTCCAGCCAGGGTTCGAACCATGACCTTATCCCATACAAAGTGAGCACTCTACCAACTGAGCTATTGTAGTGGTAAAAAAAATATAAACGTATATAGCCACATCCTTGTCTGAAATATAAAATAATACACAATATGTCACTATCCCCCACGTTTATCAGAATCCATGGACTTTTTGGTAATTCTAGCCTATGTAAAGGTCTGGGTAGCTCAGTCAAAGTAAAGCACTTGCCTAAAAGCATCTTAGAAAGACAATTTCAAGGGTTGCTGGACAACTCGTACTAAGGACACACATTTTTTAAAGGAAAAAAATAATCGTAGAAAATTTCAACGATAAATTGTCAAGTTTTCAAAAAACCTCGTATTTCTTTAACAAACTCTGGCCCTATGCACTGCTCTATGACGTGAATATATTAATATCTTTCTGTTTTTTAAATTAATTTGTTATACAAGGTGAAAACTATTTTCCCCCAAAACGTGTATTTTTTCACAATTTCCATAAAAAATTCAACAAATATTTTAGGAGTCATCTAACAAGGAAAATTCAAGTGAAAATCATTTGGTTGAAAAACATGAAAGAGGGGTACAATAATGAAATTACCTACACAAGTGTGAAGATTTATAAATGAAAATAAAGCAGGAATTTAAGAATTTTTAAAATATTTGCAGTGCTTCAGATTGTCTGTGCGTCCGCGCCAATCTCGCATTATTTTAAAAAATGGCGCATAACATTTGCTTCTAATGGGTCCACGTGGCGCATGGTTTTTCTTAGCCAAATTGATCGTTAATAATTTCTTCCCAAAACTACATATTCGATTCCATGGGGTTTTCCGATTTGACTTTCTGTTTTCGTTTTCTATCGGAAAATCTCTAGCGTCTTTGTTGATCTCATAATCAGCATATAGACAGGACTCCCGACAAGCTCCTTCTCTTCGCTCTATGCGTCGGTTATTAACATTAATATTCAAGGAGGGGGGGAACTTGCAATAAAACTTGTTATGACCTCGGACGTTGTCGTTCATTTAATATACTAGCAGCAACCATGGCTACGAGATGCAGACGACTCTATTCACATTTTTTAAAACAACACAAAGCGCAGAGAAGTAAATGCACATAAAATGAATCATCGAGGTGAAAGAGTTTAAAATATATCGTAAAGGTGAACAAAATATAAATTAGCAGATGACAAGATCGCTTTTGGTGCATTATATGAAGATGTCAAGTGCCGACTTTCACTTTCAGTCATGTGGTCGTGGCATAACATTTAATTATGTGTCAAAACATGACCCACTATAACAAAAAATGACCCCTTGTTATTGTACCTGGTGGGTCCTTATGGCCCACTATCTGTAAAAACAATCTGAAACACTGTATTTGTTGCATTTTATTATGGAAATTGTGCAAATTATGTAACTAAACATCACCATGTGCTTTCTAAAGATAGAACTGGGAGTTTCACCATCCAAATGAAACGTACGACCTGATAAAATGGGGGTTTAGTGGGCTGATTAGTCGGACTATGCTACTGTCACAGGGTTCACGCTGCCGTTCGCTTTTTTCGCAAAATGAGAAAAATAAATAAGTTTGCCAATAAAAACTAAACATCGGCGAAAGTGATGGCGAAAAAAATGTTTACATTACAGTTTCACTGCTCATCGCGGACATGAGCAGAGAGTCCATAAAGCAACAAGTTTCCGTCTCTGTCTATGTGTATATCAAACGATTGATCAAGTGAGTTTCGAATGAGTGTTTATTTTGGTCATTGAAGCGATGCTGATGATGTTGAATTAACAAAAGTCCATGTGTGAAGGTGTTAATTACAGGTGGATTAATTCTTTAACGAGATTAATCAACGTTCCCATGAGTGATTACCAAGCTTAAGCAGCGACCGGCGTCTGTGTAGTGTTCCAAGAGCATTTACGGATAAACACAGGTAATTGAGAACAATTAATTATGGGCGATAGATCTTTGGACGCTAGTAAAAACAGACGAGCACTTTTCAATAATTACAAAGCTTGTGTCTCGTCTTTGATCAACCGATCGATAGACTTATAAATCGACATGCTAAGTCAAAGAAATCAGATTATTGGCAATATCGCCAGTGTGCCATTATGGTTAAACATAAACCAACTGACGACTTGGAGAATTTGGCTAAAGCTCCAAAGAATAAAGACAAGAAAACTGTTGTTGTTTTTCATGTTATCAGAAATGCATTGTATTAGACAATTTTATTTCTTTTAAATTTTCGCTAGAAATTACAGTTATATCAGAAAAAAAATTTGGCCCATAAGGCGAAAAACATATAGTTCTGGCGAAAGTTTTGGAGAAATGTGTCAGAACGTCTTTCGTCTAATGCGAGATTTAACACTGGTAGACATAATTTTCCTGTCCATGGTAGTTTCTTTTTTATATTAATATATAGTTTTGTTCATATGTGATCAAGTTTACATACCTTTTTCTACAAGTAACACTATCACCTCAATATTATTTCTACGGTTTTCTCTTAATTACGCAACAACCACCTGCTTCCGGTGTGGTATGACTCGACGTACCATTGCCAAAAACTGCCCAAATAAAATGTATCCAAAATGGGGAAAATGTATCCACCGAAATAACACTTCGTGGACCTTTTAGATGAATTTTAAAGAAACACTTAAAATATTTGAATTTTTGGTCTGAGATTTTCCTAAATTTTAGCCATCTGATCAAGAACTAAATTAAAATTAAAAAACAAACATACCAATCAGTGACTCTGATTTTGTTCGCCTACTAAAACAGAGACATATAAAACCCTCGGGTTTTATATGTCTCTGCCTAAAATTACTACCGAATAAACTTGAGGTAGTTTCGCCTCGGGGAAAAATTACTAAAATTTCCCAAACTGATCACTAAAATTCCCAAACAACATATAAATATCAGCAAATTAAATCTAGTATACCTTGTCCACAAAATGTTAGATGTTGTAACAATTTTTAAAACATCTTTGTATTGAGGACCCTAAACTACTGCCAGCATGTCACAATGAAATTTACTGTATTTCAGAACTTCAAACTTTCCCAATTTAAAAGGCAGGATCGGATAGTTTTTTAAAAAAAAATGTAACAAAATCGCTGCCAATCCATGTCCAGACCACAGACACCGTCATCCGCACTGCCACCGTGACCTGCGCTCAATTATGACCGTGAATATTTCATTATTTGCACTTTTCTATGAAAGTCACGGTTCTTTCCGATGAGAACTTAAAAAAACGAGGTCCCGTGTCACGGTGGGCTTGGCACGTTAAAGAACCCTGCTGTCATCAGCGCAACGCACAGGCAAAATTTCTACACCATCGCTTATAGCTGGCGACGTCTCGATATAAGTGAAATATTCTTGACTGGGACGTTATTTAAACAGCATTACTCAACTCAACTCTTCTCGCGTGACGTTTAACCACACCATTGACTTAATCTTTATAGACTAGGACCATAGACGCCAAATCACATTCAGTGGTAGACAACGCTTTGTTGCCTTATTGATGACTTTACCACAACTGACTAGAGGAATATATCCAAATTGCCAATACAACCGGAGATGCTAACTTAGTTTTGGTATTCTGTCACTTCTGCACTTAGAGACTGCATAAGCTTTATCTACTAAACCAGAGACATATAAAACCCGAGATTGGCAACTCCTATATACCGCTATTAGCCAGCAGCGAACTATCGCGGTTCGGGGGTAAACTTGCCACTTTGATAAAGGATTTGATAATTTTCAATATAAAACAAGTTGCATACACATTTGAAATAAATTAATTAGTTTTTATTGAATTTGAAAATGGGAGAAAAACTGAAATTTTCATCTTTTGACGGGTTGGGGGTATACTTGCCACTTTGAAAAAGGATTTGATAATTTTCAATTTTTTACTAAAATTCTAATTGCAACATGTTTATAATACTTATACCCATTGATAAAACAAGTTGCATACACATTTGAAATAAATTAATTATTTTTATTGAATTTGAAAATGGGAGAAAAACTGAAATTTTCATCTACGTTGGGGGGCGGTATACTTGCCACTTTGATAAAGGATTTGATAATTTTCAATTTTTTACTAAAATTCTAATTGCAACATGTTTATAATACTTATACCCATTGTATAAAACAAGTTGCATACACATTTGAAATAAATTTATAAGTTTTTATTGAATTTGAAAATGGGAGAAAAACTGAAATTTTCATCTTTTGACGGGTTGGGGGTATATTTGCCACTATGATAAAGAATTTAATAATTTTCAATTTTTTACTAAAATTCTAATTGCAACATGTTTATTTAACCATTAAACTGTCTAGAAATGGCGTTTATAGTGCTATAACTCCCATTGCCGTGCAAAGCAAACCGAATAACGCGCGCTATCGCGTTATGACTAGTTTGCTTTGCACGGCAATGGAAGTTATAGCACTATAACCGCCATTTCTAGACAGTTCAATGGTTATATTTACATTTCGCATTTTTTGAAAATCTTATTTTTGTTTTTGAATCCTGAAATAAATTTAAAACACTGTCGTGTACGACATGCAATTCCAATTCCTGGAACAGCCTATCAATGACGTCACGAGCATAGGTGTCAGCAAGAAATCAGTGACGTCACATTAGCAAATGTAATTATAGTCCTATAACTTCATTTGGTCTAAAACAGAGTTTAATACAATCAAACACCATAAATGTAAATATAATACTTATACCCATTGTATAAAACAAGTTGCATACACATTTGAAATAAATTAATTAGTTTTTATTGAATTTAAAAATGAGAGAAAAATTGTGATTTTCATCTTTTGACGGGTTGGGGGTATATTTGCCACTTTGATAAAGGATTTGATAATTTTCAATTTTTTACTAAAATTCTAATTGCAACATGTTTATAATACTTATACCCATTGTACAAAAAAAGTTGCATACACATTTGAAATAAATAAATTAGTTTTTATTGAATTTAAAAATGAGAGAAAAACTGAAATTTTCATCTTTTGACGGGTTGGGGGTATACTTGCCACTTTGATAAAGGATTTGATAATTTTCAATTTTTTACTAAAATTCTAATTGCAACATGTTTATAATACTTATACCCATTGTATTAAACAAGTTGCATACACATTTGAAATAAATTAATTAGTTTTTATTGAATTTAAAAATGAGAGAAAAATTGTAATTTTCATCTTTTGACGGGTTGGGGGTATATTTGCCACTTTGATAAAGGATTTGATAATTTTCAATTTTTTACTTAAATTCTAATTGCAACATGTTTATAATACTTATACCCATTGTACAAAAAAAGTTGCATACACATTTGAAATAAATAAATTAGTTTTTATTGAATTTAAAAATGAGAGAAAAACTGAAATTTTCATCTTTTGACGGGTTGGGGGTATACTTGCCACTTTGATAAAGGATTTGATAATTTTCAATTTTTTACTAAAATTCTAATTGCAACATGTTTATAATACTTATACCCATTGTATTAAACAAGTTGCATACACATTTGAAATAAATTAATTAGTTTTTATTGAATTTAAAAATGAGAGAAAAATTGTAATTTTCATCTTTTGACGGGTTGGGGGTATATTTGCCACTTTGATAAAGGATTTGATAATTTTCAATTTTTTACTAAAATTCTAATTGCAACATGTTTATAATACTTATACCCATTGTAAGAAAAAAGTTGCATACAAATTTGAAATAAATTAATTAGTCTTTAATGAATTTGAAAATGAGAGAAAATGGCAATTTTCATCTTTTGACGGGTCGAGTGTATACTTCCAACTATGATAAAGAATATGATAATTTCCAATTTTCGTCCGCTTCGTCTCTCTCTCTCTCTCTCTCTCTCTCTCTTTCTATGATGAAAACACTTGTGTACACGATAAGGTATTAGGGAATTAGGGAGTTAATTAGTGATATCCGGTTTACCGGTAATTAAAGAACACCGATAGCTCGCGTAATCACTACCGATACTGAGGATGGATACACTTCGAATCTGCAAAGGGATTAGTGACGAGGGGATTCTCTTAATGAGGAATGCCCAATAAACAAGCAAAATTGAAATTAAAATTAATAAATAAATCGTTTCAATTGACAGTATACTCGTGACAGTTTTTTTTGTTTGTAATAAAAGAATTATATTTTTATCCTGTCAATGACAATCGGCGCAGAAACAAAATTCCCACACTTTATTTATTTAATTATTTATTTATTTATTTATTTGAATTGTAACTTTCATATGTATATATAAAAATAATGATATCTAAGTAAGTTACCACCTATACATACGTGAGGTTACTTCAAAGTTTACATGTCGGCATGTACTATACATGTAATACACATGCCCTGGCGGATCTCCTTGTGATCTCGATGCTAATTTGCACATCAAAAGTGGCCGCGATTTGTTACGGGATTTCGTAAAGTTGCCGATCTCGGGTTTTATATGTCTCTGACTAAACCTATTTTTCAGATTTTCCCCTTTTTTCTTTTATGCCCAACTTCTGTGGTTTTTGGGACTGTCTATTATATAAATGTGTCATTTTTTAGATTTTTGATTTCAGTCCCGTTTTATTTAATATCACAATCCATGAATTCAAAACACACCTTTAAGCCTTTGAGAGGTCGGGCAAATGCATGAAGTTAACAGTTTAAATGTTAAAAATTTTCGGAGGGGGTGTCTCCTGACCCCTAAATCAACGGCCTTTAGTGCACCATATGTTTGCCTCATATACAACAAGACCCTAGTTACGGCCATGCTATTGATACTGAATATTGCAAATCAGATTGATCTCAGATTATTGGAGAAATAAATCTAAAAATCTATGTATGAAAAAGCCAAAAATAAACACAGGTTTCTTCCGCATTTTCTTTCTTTTTTTTTTTATCTTGAAGGGTTTTGTTAACTCAATCTGTGTACAAACTAGTTGAATTTGTCAAAATTATCAAATTATCAGTTATCAGAAATTATTGATCACGGTAGAATTAAGAGGAACCTGAAGGGTAATGCTGGCCAATACTTTTTGGTGTGGTTAAAAGGGGCTTATACTCGGGGGATAGAGATAGTTCCCTCTACACATCCAACAGTGCATTTACACATACGTGTACCAGCCAGAATTCGTGTCAGAATCTATATAGTAATTACTTTTTAATGCTTAGAGAGCCTCGGAGAGAGAGAGAGAGAGAGAGAGAGAGAGAGAGAGAGAGAGAGATAATAATAATAATAATAATTATATAATAATAACAATAATAATAATAATTTCTAAATGGAGTTGATAAACTTATCTGGAGATTGTTAACTGATAAAAACTCCAGGTAGTTGGGACAGAAGGAACTTTTTCGGCATTAATTATGAACAACCATCGCATATGAGAATACAAATAATGTACTAGTATTGAAAAAAACACAACAATTAAACTGGGGTAAGAAAGAAAGGTTAAAAATTTATTGTTTTCTTATTCTGACAAATTTGTTGTATTCTCATTCGTGAAGCCACGGTTGTTAATAATAATAATAATAACACAGTGGACTAAGGTATTCTGAATCATGATTTAAAAAGGATTACAAAAGTATTCGTGTTATATTTAATTTCATTGTCAGGAGAATTCATTTACCTTTTACCTTTTACCTTTTCCTCGAGGTCGATGTAAGCACTATGTGCTTTTGGGACCCATTTGTTACTGTGTCTGCATAGTCATTTGTGACTTAGATAAATAATTTTGACTAAACTTATATAAAAACAAGAGGCCCATGGGCCTTAACGCTCACCTGAGGAAGAGTACATATCTTATGCAGAGGTTCAATGGTCAAAGACATTAATAAAAGAGAATATCAAAATTTTTAGCAGTAAGGGCCAATAATATGCAAGTATTTTTGCAAATTAATTATAATAATTATTATATAAGTATGCTATATATAACATATTTAAAGTCTAGCAACAATATATTATTTATAAACAGCTAAAACATTTGTATATTAAAATGTGCATTAGGCCAATACCTACAATATTCCAATATACATGCCTATACAAAAAGTTTATAGTTTTTGAGATAATCAACCATTTAAGTATTCGTTCGAGTCTATGACCTTCACCTTTGAACCTATGACCTTCATTTATATCAAAATGATCGTTAGGCCAATACGTACCTATTCAATTACATGCCTATACAAAAAGTTAATGTTTTTGAGATAATTAACCATTTAAGTATTCATTTGCATCAATGACCTTGACCTTTGAACCTATGACCTTCATTCATATATCAAAATGATCGATAGGCCAATACCTACATATTCTAATATACATGCCTATACAAAAAGTTTATAGTTTCTGAGATAATTAACCATTTAAGTATTAGTTTGCATCTATGACCTTGACCTTTGAACCTATGAACTTCATTCATATATCAAAATGATTGTTTTGCAAATGCCTACAATATTCTAATACACATGCCTATACAAAAAGTTTATAGTTTTTGAGATAATTAACCATTTAAATATTCGTTCACAGCTATGACCTTGACCTTTTAATCTATAAACTTCATTCATATATCAAAATGATCGTTAGGCCAATACCTACAATATTCCAATATACATTCCTATACAAAAAGTTTATAGTTTTTGAGATAATTAACCATTTAAGTATTCGTTCGAGTCTATGACCTTGACCTTGAACCTATGACCTTCATTCATATACCAAAATGACCGTTAGGACAATACCTACAATATTCCAATATACATGCCTATACAAAAAGTTTATAGTTTTTGAGATAATTAACCATTTAAGTATTCGTTCCAGTCTATGACCTTCACCTTTGAACCTATGACCTTCATTCATATATCAAAATGATCATTAAGCCAATACCTACAATGTTCCAATATACATGCCTATACAAAAAGTTTATAGTTTTTGAGATAATTAACCATTTAAATATTTGTTCGCAGCTATGACCTTGACCTTTGAACCTATGACCTTTATTCATATATCAAAATGATCGGTAGGCCAATACCTACAATATTCCTATATACATGCCTATACAAAAAGTTTATAGTTTTCGAGATAATTAACCATTTCTGTATTGTTTCACATCTGTGACCTTGACCTTTGAACCCATGACCTTTTTCTATACATCAAAATGATAATTGTATCAATACCTACAACATTCTAATATACATGCCTATACAAAAGTTTATAATTTTTGAGATAATTAACCATTTCTGTATTGTTTCGCGTCTGTGACCTTGACCTTTGAACCCATGACCTTTTTCTATACATCAAAATGATCGTTGTATCAATACTTACAAACATTCAATATACATGCCTATACAAAAAGTTTATAGTTTCGAGATAATTAACCATTTCTGTATTGTTTCACATCTGTGACCTTGACCTTTGAACCCATGACCTTTTTCTATACATCAAAATTATGGTTGTATCAATACCTGCAACATTCTAATATACATGCCTATACAAAAAGTTTATAGTTTTCGAGATAATTAACCATTTAAGTATTGTTTCACATCTGTGACCTTGACCTTTGAGCCCATGACCTTTTTCTATACATCAAAATGATCGTTGTATTGATACCTACAACATTCTAATATACATGCCTATACAAAAAGTTTATAGTTTTCGAGATAATTAACAATTTCGGTATGTTTCGCATCTGTGACCTTGACCTTTGAACCCATGACCTTTTTCTATACATCAAAATGATCGTTGTATCAATACCTACAACATTCTAATATACATGCCTATACAAAAAGTTTATAGTTTTCGAGATAATTAACCATTTTATTGTTTCACATCTGTGACCTTGACCTTTGAACCCATGACCTTTTCTATACATCAAAATGATCGTTGTATCGAACCTACAACATTCTAATATACATGCCTATACAAAAAGTTTTTTCGAGATAATAATTATAATCAGAGGTAAAAAAAATTAGGTCACGACCTTCACAATTGACCTTGACCTCATTTGAAGATACTAACAAGAAGATGTCAAAACTGAAAACCCCATGTCATTATCTGGTCAATAGTCAAGTTATAACAATTTGAAGCTATTTTACGATTTTTTCAAAATTAAACGCAAAAACGCGTAACCTATTTTTTATCCGATTTTTACAAAATGAACAAACTATAGGCTTAAGACCCTAGAGAAGCCAAATATCACATCAGATTTTTTCTCCAATCTTCGTTCGGAGAAGAAGATTTTTTAAGATTTTTGCACCCCTAGGTCACCTTGACCTAGTTATGGTAGCCATGGCAACGCCACGAACAAATCTGAATTGCACCGGCCCATATATACTTCTGACAAAGTTCATTAAAAACTGCCAGTAGTTTCAGAGGAGAAGTCGAAATAGGTGTTAACGACGCACACACGCACACACGCACACACGCACACACGCACATACACACGCTGCGCTATGCCATAAGCTCACATGACCTTCGGTCAGGTGAGCTAAAAATCGGATTCATATGTGATTCGGAATACCCAAGTTCACTGTAATTATAATAATAAATAAATAAATAAATAAATAAATCAAACAATCAATCAATCAATCTTGGCCTACCAGTACTATTAAAGAACATACGGCAGAGGTCAGCACTGAGAAAACAATGTTCACTTCCGGACAAACCGAAAGTGGAAAAACCCCGTGTAAAGAACAAAATGGCCACGAAATGTTTGGAGGACACAGCTCCTGATATTTTTGACTGTACGATTTGTTTAGAACGATTTAGAAAGCCAAAATATTTGCCATGTTTACACACATTTTGTCAGCCATGTCTTAATACGTATATACTTTCTTCAACCCGCGATAATACAACACCGCCCACCTCGTTTAGTTGTCCCATTTGTAGGTCGGAGGTCAAGCCACCCCAACCATCATCACCAATAGAAGAATGGGCCGAGTTAATGCCACTTAACCACACGCTCTATTCTTTAATGGATAAATCAGGAACTACAAAGCCAGCAAACGAGAATAACTGTGACCATTGTGAGCAAGATGACGAAATTGCCAAAGCCGAATTCAGGTGCGTGGAATGTAGAGAAAATTTATGTGAAATTTGTAGGAAGTACCATGGACGACAGAAAGCAAGTAAAAACCACCGAGTTGTTCTGATTGGTGAACTGAAGCCGGAGGATTTTGAAGTCGCTGATGTTGAAGAGCCTTGTACAGAACACAAAGGCGAGATGATGAAAGTCTACTGTGTTGACCATGGCAAGATGTGTTGTGTCATCTGTCTATCTGTGAACCATAGGAAGTGTGAAAACGTTAAAACCTTTGATGAAATGGCTCAAAATATGAAGAAAAATGAAGAGGTCCAGCAATTAAAGAATATGATAAGCGACATGGGTTCCAAGACAGTGGCGTTACTTGAGCTAAAGAGAGCCAGTATAGATAGCATGGAGAAGCAGCATAAGAACATTTTGACAGAAACTTCAAAAATGGTTGAGGAAACAAAAAGGAAACTTGGTCATTGTTATGAAAATTTCAAAAAGCAGTTTTCTCTTGTCAATAAAGAACACGGTACGAAATCGGCAGATACGAAGGACAGATTGGAAAACTTTCAAAAATTTCTGTTACATTGTGAAAAAACTTTGACGACTGTTACCGAATATGGGTCACTACAGCAAACATTCGTAACTCTAGAGAAGATTCGGAGACGCCTAGATATACAAGGGAAAGAGCTAGAAGAGTTCCTGAAGGATGACCAAGATGTTTCTTTCAAACTCATCTTAGACAAACATCTGACGGCAATGAACACAACAATGAGCTCCATTGCAGAGGTAGAAATACTTAAAACGCCATATGACAAGTCACTTAGACTCACTAGTGGAGCCTCTACCTATGGAATTATCAATTTGCAAAGTCAGGTGAAATCAGCTAATATCGGTGACTTGGAGGCTGTCAAAATATGGGACGTGAATACAGGTGGGTGGATCACCAGCGGCTTCTTTCTGGATAATGGTAACTTGATGTGTGCTAACATAACCAAGGAAAACATATCGGTGTATGATACCAAAGGTGCACTACTGATTACACATCCATTAGATTTCAAACCCCGGGGTATTTGTGCGAGTCCAGATAGTTGTAGCATCTATGTCACTGGTGATGATGAAAAGCAAATTAGAGTATACACAATGACTAACAATAACATAAAGGAAATAAAACGTATAAAGACAAACTTTAAGTTTCAACTTCATGCTATAAACATTACAGAGGGAAAGTTGTTGATGATTGCATACAATTTTTTCTCTTTGTGCGTTATTTATTCAATGACATTAGATGGGCAAAACAACAGGAAATTGGGTAGCTGTAGTTATGGCAGTGGTATAGCAGTAAGTAAATCCAGTGGAGAACACAGATACTACTATTGTGAAGGCAATGCTGTTGTATGTAGATCACTAGAAGGTAGGAAAGTATTCGAACACCAGCCTCAAGGTTTAGAGTCGCCTAGAGGTGTAGCTCTTGATGCAGCAGACAACATTTATGTTTGTGATCAAAGTTCAAAAAACATATATGTGATTGCTAAAGATGGTTCTTCTAGCAGAGTTTTCATGTCGAGTTTTAAACCAGTGCGTCAACCATATGCGATAGGATTTGACAAAACAGGAACCAAATTTTTTGTAACCGATGCTAACAATGGCCTTATGTCAGTGTTCAACTTATCACTTAGAAAAAATCAGTGAGCATTGTGAGAAATATAGGAATACCAAAGCAAAAATGATATATAGGCTAACAACATTGACTTGTCTGCTTGACCTTTAATTTAAATATTTATTACATGGACCAGTGTACATTTATGTTCAGTAGACACATGTTTATTTTGTCATTATAATTAGGACATAAGAGTAAACACGTGCTTTGTGCATGCTTTAGCTAAAATGCTACAGGTAAACAACATTGACCTGTCCACTTGACCTTTAATTTAAATATTTATTACATGGACAAGTGTACATTTATTTATAGTGGACAATTGTTTATTTTGTCATTATAATGGGGACACAAGAGTAAACACATGCTTTGTGCATGTTTTAGCTACAATGCTATAGGCAAACAACATTGACCTGTCTGCTTGACCTTTAATTTAAATATGTATTACATGGACCAGTGTACATTTATGTTCAGTAGACACTTGTTTATTTTGTCATTATAATGGTGACACAAGAGTAAACACATGCTTTGTGCATGTTTTAGCAAAAATGATATATAGGCTAACAACATTGACCTGTCTGCTTGACCTTTAATTTAAATATTTATTACATGGACCAGTGTACATTTATGTTCAGTAAACACGTGTTTATTCTGTCAATATAATGGGGACACAAATTTTCAGATTAAAAACATGCTTTGTGCATGTTTTAGCTACAATGCTATAGGCAAACACCATTGACCTGTCCGCTTGACCTTTAATTTAAATATTTATTACATGGACCAATATTTTTTTATATAGGAAACACAAGTGTTTACTGTTCTATCTGCATTATGGGAAACGCACACTGTTTATATATTTTATATATTAATTGCAAATACTAACACTACTTCACTACTTGTGTATAGGGTGAATACTCCTCTTATATGTATTTTCCTAATGAAAGGTCAATTGGACAGGTCACTGTTATTTGCCTGATGTTGTTTGTCAAAAGCTTCTCCAAATTCTCGAGACACACCATGAGCTGTATGCGCACACAGGGAAAAGTGCAGTAGTTAAGAAAAAAAGGCTAAGGTACCACTGTTGTTTTGGAAATTTTAATGGTTAAATTAGGGAGTTTTAATCATTTCCCAAGGGGATAATACCTTTATTCTGTATTAATTTTACCCAAACAAAATCATTGATATTTAAATATTACATGTACTTTGGAAAAAATGAGTTTTAAGAGAAGGGAAAAGACAGGAATATTTCAAAAGTGTTGGCTTAAAATTATATTTAATTTATAACATCCAGGGAATTTCAAGCAAATTAGAATTGAATAAAATACATGTTGTCTAAAATTGGGAACAATTTATGTATATTTTTTAACTTATCTCATCATTCTAACATTTCTAATTTGTTATTATCATTTATCAGTAAGCAATAAAGTCAAACTTGTCTTAAAGACCACCTATATATAAGGATCACCTGTCCATATAGACCAACAAGATATCCCAGCCGCTATTTATTCATGTTATTTGAACCTGTATATAAAGGTCACCTGCCCATAAAGACCACTTGTACTGGTTTCCTTTTTACAATCTAAGCATCGCTGTCTTTATGAACTTTTTTTCTACGACTGACAATATTTTTTGATGAACTGTTTAAGTGTAATTTATTTAGTACTGTTATGACGTATGAAACGTAATAATGCGCAAACTTCACAAATAGTTCCAATTGATATTTCTATTTAAACGTCTTCTGTTCAATCTGGTATTCTTTAAAAATCATCATTCGCAAAAAGAACAAATACAAGGATTCTTGGTTTTTTTCATTGTTCATCAAGTATGAACTACTAAAGCAGGCTTCGTTATTTATATGATTTGCCCCAGTCTGGTTTAACAGTTCATAAATTTATGAACGATTGAAAATTACTGTAACTATTTTTTTTATTGTTCATCTTTTCGATGGGAACTTAAAATAAACGAGGTCCCGTGTCACGGTGGGCTTGACACGTTAAAGAACCCTGCTGTATAATCAGCGCAACGCACAGGTAAAATTTCTGCACCTTCTCCTATAGCTGGCGACGTCTCGATATAAGTGAAATATTCTTGACTGGGACGTTAAACAGCATTACTTAACTCAACGTTTCTCGCGTGACGTTAAACCACACCATTGACTTAATCTTTATAGACTGGGACCATAGACGTCAAATCACATTCAGTGGTAGACAACACTTTGGTGCCTTATTGATGACTTCACCACAACTGACTAGAGAAATATATCCAAATTGCCAATACAACCGGAGATGCTAACTTAGTTTTCGTATTCTGTCACTTCTGCACTTAGAGACTGCATATGCTTTATCTACTAAACCTATTTTTTCAGATATTCCCCTTTTTTTCTTTTATCCCCAATTCTATGGTTTTGGGACAGTCTATCAAATGTGTCATTTTTAAATTTTTTATTACAGTTCCGTTTTAATATCACAATACATGAATTCAAAACACACCTTTAAGCCTTTGAGAGGTCGGGTAAATGCATGACGTTAGCAGTTTAAATGTTAAAAATTTTCGGAGGGGGTGTCTCCTGACCCCGTAACTCAACTACCTTTTGTGCACCATATGCTTGCCTCATATACAACAAGACCCTAGTTACGGCCATGCTATTGATACTGAATATTGCAAATCAGATTGATCTCAGATTATTGGAGAAATAATTCTACTTAAGGCGCCCCCCATCGTCATTACTGTTCTAGGAATTTCCTGTATCCCTGCGGTTAAAAATCTATGTATGAAAAAGCCAAAAATAAACAATCAAAAATTAAAAAGAAACACAGGTTTCTTCCGCATTTTCTTTTTTTTTTATTTTGAAGGGGTTTGTTAACCCAATCTGTGTACAAACTAGTTGAATTTGTCAAAATTATCAAATTATCAGTTATCAGAAATTATTGATCACGGTAGAATTAAGAGGAACCTGAAGGGTAATGCTGGCCAATACTTTTTGGTGTGGTTAAAAGGAGCTTATACTCGGGGGACAGAGATAGTTCCCTCTACACATCTAACAGTGCATTTACACAAACATGTATCAGCCACACTTAACTACTTTCGTGTCAGAATCTATATAGTAATTATTTTTCAGTATTGCTGAGAGAGAGAGAGAGAATAATAATAATAATAATAATAATAATAATAACTAGAGATTGTAACTGGGATACCAGTTACGTATGATTCCCCACCATCCATAAATAATTTATAGCATATATCTGGTGAAAAGACCCTAGCAGGGTTAGCGCTTGGTTGTAAAAGTCTGTCGTCAAGGAAATCGCCAGTTGTAAAATTTTGTTGCCAATTTCATTACTGTGTCGCCAAAAAGGGTAAATCTTGTGATTTTCACGTCACATGCGTTTTTAATGTTGTGTATATATTGCCTTGAT